>CM060621.1:21687889-22085389 GCA_030578275.1 Meda fulgida | reverse complement strand
ACAGTGTACTTACTCAAGAAAGAAATATTAATTAACTACATGTATACTTACTACAGAGTTATGGTTAGGGTTTGGTTTAGAGTTAGTTACTTGTACTTATGCATACTGTTATTACCTTATGTAGTAACACGTACGTCACCTTAAAATAAAGTGTTACCCATGTCTCTACCTACATTTTTGCAATATTCCAAAAAATTGCTTATTTATACACAATTCACAGCAGTTTCCAGCTGAAATGAACTCTAGATGCAATAAAACACCAACTACTTTTATTTCTTTTTCACACAAATTATGATTACTCGGGCATATTATTGATTAATAAAGACTTATTTTCACATATTTCCTTGCCCAATACTAAATTTAGACCTCAAAAGTTTTTTTTTAACTAAAGTGCATAATTTATACATTTAGATCTTTACATCACATAATCAAACTGAATGAATGGCTTTCCTCAAATAGTAAACTTGCCCAGTAGCTCACCGATACAACATTGCACTTGCATTGCAGAGCGAATCACGATAATAGTGTTCAAAGATGGTAAAATGGTTCATTTGTTTTTGATAAAACTGAACGCACTTTTAGCACCACTCAATGAACAATTCATTTTCACCACAGGCAAAAATTAGCCCTTTTTTTTTTGCAACGAGACTGGGTTGTTATCATTATTTTATTTCCAAAGAAACATTTACATAAAACATTTCACAGAAAGAACAAGGAGAGAGCAGAAGGGAAAAAAGAGGAATGTAAGCAGCACAAGAGTAAAACAGGTGATGGATCCAGGCAAAAGAGAGAGGGAAGTCACAGTGTGGCCTTCCCAAAAAGATGCCACCTGGCAGGGGCCTGGCCTCGGATGTTTTGCCTGCAGCCAATGACTGAGTCCCACAAGAGGGGCGTAGAGCACATGCCTCTTCAATTAGAGCACTCCATGAGGGAGGAGAATGAGAAGGAGAGGGAAAGGATTCATATAGCTAAGGAAAGATTTGTGTGTTGTCAGATGAGTGGTATAAGAAAAGCGTTGATGAAAAGGGAGGAATCAGAAATGAAAAACCTGGAAGAGTCAGGCGAGCGCTTTAGGTTTATATGACGAGGGTTAACCTGTCATAACACAAAAGCCTGCAGCAAACAGTATTACAGCTTCACTGGTTATGGTATAGGGTTTTGAATTGAGAAACGGTTCTTATTCACAATCAGTTATGCATTTACATAAAAAATATATTAAAAAATTAGCAAAGCCTCAGAGGAATTTTTATATAAAACAAACAATTCTAAATTAAAATGTGATGAGCACTGATAAATGCACACCTGTGACCGCACTTTTATATATTAAATGCAACATATTGGTTGGCAACCGTAAACCGCCAGTAGCTAATCTAATGAATTATATTACTTGGCAGAAGAATTATTTAAATTACTAATGTTAATAAATTTCATGATTTCTTTCTTTAATATCTTTTATTTCATTTTATAAAAAGCAATAGGCCACTCGATGTAATACACAAGCTAAAAACACAGGGAATACATTTCTGACTTTGCTCAATTTTACACTATCATGGAAGAAATTACATTTAGATTTTTACAATATTACAAAAGATTTCCTTTTCAAACAAATTCTGCTCATTTGAACTTTCTATTCATCAAACAATCCTGAAAAAAATGGTTTCCACAAAATTTTTAAACATCCCAACCCTTTTTAACATTGATAATAATAAGAAATGTTTCTTGAGCACCAAATCAGCATAGGATTTCTGAAGGATCATGTGACACTGAAGACTGGAGTAATGGCTGCTGAAAATTCTGATTTGCAGTCAGAAATAAATTATATTTTAAAATATTTTAAAACCGAGCACATTTTTATTATTATAATAATATTTCAGAACTGTTGGAACTGTTTTTACTGTATTTTTTGATCAAATAAATGTAGCCTTGGTGAGCAAAATACATTTTGTCAAAACATTAAAAATATCTATATTTTATTAGCAAGGCAAGGCAAGGCAATTTTTTATTTATATAGCACGTTTCAGCAGTGATACAATTCAAGGTGCTTTACAGAGTAAAAAACATAAAATTTAAAAGCAACATTAAAAATAAAATTTACAATACAGTACAGTAAATAAATGGATAGATTAAAAATAAGCAACATTAAATAAATAGGTCTTGCAAACTTACAGTTATCAGGAAGTTTATTCCAAATATGTGGCGCATAAAAACTGCTTCCCCCTTTTTAGATCTAATTCTGGGGACAACAAGCAGACCTGTCCCAGATGATCTGAGAGGTCTAGATGGTTCATAGCTTACAAGCAAGTCCGAAATATAACTAGGTCCTCAACCATTTAATGATTTATAGACCAGTAGGAGCACTTTAAAATCAATTCTATGTGACACGGGAAGCCAGTGTAAGGATTTCAAAACCGGAGTAATATGATCCATTCTCCTGGTCCCTGTGAGGACCCGAGCAGCAGTATTTTGAACCAGCTGCAACTGTCTAATAGATTTTTTCGGGAGGCCTGTGAAGACACTATTACAATAGTCCAGTCTACTAAAAATAAAAGCATGGACAAGTTTTTCTAAATCCTGTTGGCGCATAAAACCTTTAACCCTTGCTATATTTTTAAGATGGTAGTAGGCAGACTTGGTTACAGCCTTAACATGATTGTTAAAGTTCAGGTCTGGATCCATAATTACACCAAGATTTCTCGCTTTGTCCGTTGTTTTTAACATTGTTGTTGTTTGGAGATGAGTGCTGACTCTTAGGCGTTCGTCTTTTGCTCCAAAAACAATCACCTCAGTTTTATCCTCATTTAATTTAAAAAAATTCTGGCACATCCAATAATTAATTTCTTCTATGCACCTAGCCAATTCCTGGCCTATTGGCCTATAATCTCCATGTGACAAAGTTATGTAGATTTGCGTGTCATCTGCATAACTGTGATAGCTAATATTATTGTTTTCCATAATTTTAGCTAGAGGAAGCATGTAAATATTGAAGAGCAGAGGTCTCAAGATGGAGCCTTGGGGAACTCCACACGTCATATCTAAATGCTCAGATGTAAAATTACCTATGGACACGTAGTAGTTTCTGTATTTTAAGTAAGATTCAAACCACTTTAAAACTGAACCAGAGAGGCCTATCCAGTTTTCCAATCGGTTTAAAAGTATGTCCGTATCAATTAGCGTATATTATCACAATATCTTTCTTTTAAATATTGTTCACATAAGAATGAAAATGTTCATTATTTACTCACCCTCATCTCATGTCAAACCAAATCTGTATGACTTTTAAAATCTCCATTATTTCATTGTCTCTGGAAATGCCCTGGTTGCTGATTTTTGGAATGGTGTTTGTGATAACCTATCTATAATACGTAAACAGAAGGTTAAAGGCTCTCCACTCATGTGCTTACTGGGTGCCATCCTCCTTTTTTCGGAATACACCTAACTGATGTTAGGGAGGAAATTAATTATGAATAAATGGTTGGTACTGAACCACCTCTTATTAAAGCTCCAGTCCGTAACTTTTTTGGGGTTAAAAATTATCCAAAATAAATTTTTGAGCAAGTACATAACCAGCCAGTGTTCAAAACTCTCTGCTTGCCGTAGCTCGACTCAAAACGGTAAGCTTTTAATTATGTTTTTAATTCCAGCGGTACTGGTGGATTTCCGCTGGATATTCCAGCATGTCTTTGCATCATTACGTCACATCTGTAAACATAAAGAAGGTGTCCCAGCTAGTAGGCTATATTGCGTGTGAGGATGTTGGAGGTGGAGATTTATAGCTTTTTCTCACTGCACTTGATGTAATTAAACTTAATTCGATGGCAGATCCAGAAAGGTTCAAACGACAATCACCAGTGACAACTGGAGATTCACCCTTGTAAAATGCTAAAGACTTTGGACTTCGGAGTGGCTACAGAAAAAAAAAAAGAGACTGCAATTGGGTCTGTGCGAAAACAAGGATAGATATCTGAAGGGTATAAAATTTAGTCACGCAATGCTGATGTTGTTAACATTAACAATTTGAGAACAAAGTATAATTCGAAAAGCGTTCGTTAGATTTAATCAGCGCATTACTGCAATGCTTTTTTTCCCTTAGTTGATCAGAACAAAAGTTGGATGTTAGTTACTTGTTCAGATGACATTTTCCAGTGAAAATTCTTATGTTGGTCGTATAAAGTAGAATCTGTGATTCCGAATGACAGTATCCACACCGCGCGGTGATTGACAGCCGCACATTCTCATCAAAACGTTTGATTTAGCCGCGCAGTGCCGTGCCGAGGCACAACCCATGTAACGTTGATAATTCTGAGAATAATTGCAATTGCAGATTTCTAACAGAGATGGCGACAAAGAGGAAAAACTACAGTTCCTTTGAACTGTCTTGACATTGATTATAAGTCTTCTATGTATCCTTAAATGCTCACATGATGATTCTGAATTTGACCACACTGCTGTTTTTCTTTTCATTATGTTTTTATTGTATATTGTTAATGCTCAATTTTTCGATTACGGTTTATGCTGATTATTTTGAAAAACTCAATAAAAAGGAAAAGAAATAAATATTTTTTTTGTTGTTGTTCAGTGTAAAGTGAAATTCAATGGTGTTCAAACAGTTGAAACATTCTTCAACATGTCTGTTGTGTATAGGGTAACTGGATATAGTCTCTGAATGGGGTGTTTAAATCCATCCTTTGCAGAGAGAACATTAATGCTCACTTACAGCAGGCCCCTTAATGAGCTATTAAAGACCTCTTCACTACCGTGAGAGAACTGAAGTGTGTGTGTGCCGCAAATGAGCGTCTGACCGCGGCCCACTGAGGCATGCATAATTAATAAGAAAAGGGAGATAAAAGCAGACTGAAGTTATTTTTTTCTTCTTGATGTAAATGTGTGCGCTGCCTATCAGCATGTATGTCTGTGCCGTCTGTGGCCTGCATGTGTGTTTATGTGAGTGTGGGAGATAAGTCAGTTGCGTTCCTCACAGTTATAGCCTTTCTAAAGTAAGACAGGATGAATAGATGGTAAATGTAGGCTACCTCTCTCCTGCTGGCCACTAAATATTTATCATATATTACACATCCAAGCCCCGCAGCTTTAGCCTGGGAAAACCCAGACAACTTCCGGCAAATTTAGATTTGCTCTGAAAGTTAGTCTGGCAATTCAAGCCATTTCCAATCTGTCGAAATCGAGACACCAATCAGAAATGTTGGGGCGGGCTTTACACGATGACGACAGCGTTTGGATTTTGAAGCAGATTTTGTAGCCTACAATACAAAGATGGATGCCGCCGTCGAACATCACTCGTTCGAATCAGCTATCTCGTCTGTTTTAAGCGATTTGAATGTTTCCTTTTTGTTAACCGAGCAAAGAACAATATTCTTTATTGTATATTAAGAAACATAAGATGTTTCTCCGTCGCTCTGTATACGTCATCTCCTTCATTGTTCTGATTGGTTTTAGTTCCATCCGTGACGTCCGTTGGTGACGCCCCTCTGGAAATGATTTGTCTATGACGCTTTACCAGACCATAACTCAGTTACAACTGGTTTAACCAGGCTACCGCAGCTTCATATTGCACATGAAATACAGACAAACACTGCTCAGACTGCGCTAGAGAGAGAGAGAGAGAGAGAGAGAGAGGAAATGTAATTTAAAGAGTGGACTTGTAACTGAAATATTGGAAAATGAGAAGAAAGGAGATATACGATATGTGTGTGTGTGTCCAGAGGGACACTAAACTCATCCGCTTCTTCCGCCCATCCCCATGGGTGATCAGCTATGCAATGACCAAATCTAATGCATAACGTGTCTCCAATCTACACGTCACACATGCAAGAGTGTGAAAGATGATGGGTTTTTATCAAACTGAATGTAAATTAAATGAGAATACACAAAGGCAACCTTGAAAACTGAGGTCCATCTCATGTGAGCTTTCAAATCCTTCTGTTACTTGAGGAAAGAAAAAAAAAACAACTGAGGGGAAATATAAATTAATTAATTTTTTTCCCTTTCCATAATTTTTTTCAATTTCTATACAAATCTCGGTTTGAAAAAGTTGTGGCTTTGTGGTTAAGCAACAGTAGATAATTTCATCCATTTGTCCCATTAATCGTTAAAGTGTAGTCTTTACCTTTTTCAAAAAAGCTATTAATTATTAAATTAGTTCAAACCAATATTAAAGGTGCATATTAATCTTTACATTTTCAGAAGGAATATCAGATGAGGAACATCAGACAACATTTTCCTAGAACAAGAAACCTTCAAACTTCAAAAGGCACCATTAGCGAAAAGAGACCAAAAGGGATACAGCTTATTTAAAACGATGAGTAGAGAAAATATTGGACAGAAGTGTGTAATTTAACAGATCTACCACTTTAAACACTAAAGTGACATCAATGTTATAAATTAATTAAAGTGACTTGATTGACAGGATGTATCCACTACAGTGATCAGAGATCAAAGAGAAAGATGGACAGATTTTAGAATGTGTGTGGTTCAAGGTTTGCCTGCACTGTGGGAACCAAAGTCCCTACAAGAACAGTAAAAGCTGAAATCATCTACACTGTAGACCAGAAATGAGGACAACCACTTAAATAAAAATGAATAATGCAACCCAGGCTCATTGGAAAAATGTGCCTATGGCCACATTTCTGAAAAAATAATATTGCTTCTTGCACATTTCGCAACACATTCAAAGTGAAATATGTGGTTCGCAGCATTAAAAGTCTGTTCAATTTCATGCAAAACCAATAAACGTAAATCTGGCACAGTTTTATTACGTTGGTTGTTTAATGCATTGTGGCAGTGAGGAAATGAAATGTCTGTTGGTGCTAAAAGGTTTATTAAAATAATACACCTACAGTACACTAAACCTTATCCAAACCTAACCGAACATGTTAACAAAAGCAAACGTGAGATAAAAACGCAACCATGCCATTTTAGCTCGCTTCGATAAGTCTTTATGTTGACTTCATGGGACTCGTACTTGAGTATTCCACATTGAAAATGCAATGCTGTGAGCTACTGAGTAATTTCACTACAGTAAAGCCTTTGTGGTTTTAAATGGGCCTTTACATTTGCCAAAAATAGAACTTTTATTTATTTATATTTTAAATGATAAAATAAACAAGCAAGCCCAGCCCCACCCAGGTGAGAAAAAGTAACTTAAAGGGGTGGTAAAACATGATTTCTCTTTTCTAACTTTAGCTAGAGTGAAATGTTGCTGTCTGAGCATAAACAACATCTGCAAAGTTAAAATGCTCAAAGTTCAAAGCAAAGGGAGATATTTGCTTTTAAAGAAATGGACTACAACAAACGGCTGGTAGGTACTACACGACATTCCTCCCGGGTTAGTGACATTACCAACCCTAATGTACATAGACCCCGCCACCGGGGACAAGCAGTCCATGTTGAGAAGAGGAAAAGTTGTTGTATAAGAGGACATTTGTGAGTCAGCTCAAACTTTAGCATCCCTCTTTTCACATGCAATAGAAAGTCACTCTGTGTGCATCTCACAACAGTTCCTATATGAGAGATTTATAGATTATCATGACAGAACATGCTAATTGAAGATAGTTAACTCCACATCAGCAACATAAATTCATCAACTAACCATTCAGAGACATCCTGTTGCATTCTATATGTTATCACTTCTTCTTGAGTCTCTCTTTAACATTAAAGGCAGAACAGTTTCTGTCATGTGTCTGCGTGAGGTAATCGCAGCTGCTAACACACACAAGCTCTTGAAACCCCGCCCTCTGAAGCAGCTTATTTGCATTTAAAGGGCCAGGCACAAAACGGTGCGTTTTTGCTAACCCTCAAAAAGTGACAACTTTAACATGCTATATAAAAATATTGGTGGGGTATTTTGTGCTAAAACATCACACACACACTCTGGGGACATCAGAGGTTTATTTTACATCTTGTGAAAAGGGCATTTTACCACCCCTTTAAAAGTAACATACTTTATTTTTAGGGAGTAATGCAATATTGTAACACATTATTTTTTAAAAGTAACCCCAACAGTGGTTATATGATGATGCACACGAGAGAAAATGGGTTAGTTTACACATCATGCATTACGGTAAAGTATTTTAAGGTCACAACATTTGTGCTAGGAACCATGCAAAAATAACTCTTTATCAATCTGCCCCTGTAATTATAATTTGTGAAAGGATTGTTTTTTGGCATTTTACTGTGTTCATTTCAGAATAATAATAATACTAATAATAAATTCATAATAATGATAAATCAATTATACTGTAAATATGGGTTATAGGCTCAAAGTCTTTACATAAAAATAGGGTTGTCCATAAAAAAACTTTCAAAAAATGATTTAGGACATTCAAAAGATTTGTGTGTTTTTAAAAAATGTGTAATGATTAATGTGTAATTAAACAATATATTGGTGTTTAAAGTGACGTTTTTCCTACTCATCTGCCAAAATAATGTTATATCTTTTCAATATTAATTATCATTAATAATTGTTTTTTTTTCCTTAGCAAATATTGATGCATGATTCTTTATATATTCATAATGAATATAATTAAAGAGATAAAAGTTAATTAATTGACAGCCCTAATAAAGACAATAGAAGTGGTATTTCCTCATTTAGAGAGCCAAGTGTGCGTAAGAGAGAGTGTAGTTATGCTACAGTCCCAGTCCCTCCCTATGAAAGCTGCAGACAGAGACATGTCACTAGTGACCTCCATTGCAGCTACTGACCCAATCACTCGGAGCAGAGGAAAAGAACGAGAGCGAGAGGGAGATTGGATATGGGAGGGGAAATCTAGCATGTCTGAGTGTCTTTTCTTGACCCCCTACCTCATCTCCAGCTGTACATCACAGATTGCATCTGCTTAGGGGGCTTTCTGCACACGCTCAGAGCGGTGACTTCCCACATGATTTACCGTTCCATATCATACACACCTGTGCTAGGTAACTCATTAGTTGTGCCCTATCTTTTGTGTAGATTCATTGTCTCAGTTATCACTGGCCAACAAACTAAATGGATAACGCGGCACAGCTGGCCTTGATGAGAAGGCCTGCAAATTAGAATAATTGAAAAGAAGAGAAATGAATGAGGAAAAGGAAAAGGATGGGCCACAGAATGAACTGGTGCAGATGTGCAGTTCAAGTCCATGTGTGCGGACGACACTTCAGAGGCCAACGTCTGCCGGGAACCTTGTGTGTTTGTCGTGATTAGTGCACAGCAGATGTGCAATAGTAGGGAGCACAAAGCAAGCTGAGAAAAAAGGTCCCAGCCAGCCTGTCATTATTTTCTAGTACATCTCTCTCTATCGCTATCTCTCGAAATGATTATGCTTACAGTTGTGGCCAATAAACTGAGGCCTCTTTTAACCTCAACAACACAGTGTCTACTTGAATCAACATCAACAACTATTTTATTGGAAACTATGTTAGGGTATCTTGCAGCTTCTTTAAAAAAAATAACCAATGATTATGAAATATGAAAACATAAATGTACTTTTTTAAATGTAATATACAGTGGGGTCAAAGGGTGTCAGAGAACACTATATAGTATAACTACACTCACACACAAACACACACCACACACACTTACACAATATGCAACTTGAAATAAAATAAAAATAATAGAAAAGCTAAAATATTTCAAAAATTAGTATGTATAATAATATGATATAACCTGATGATATTGTAACATTGTGATTTAAACACATTTACAGGGTTAGTTCACCCAAAAATGAAAATTCTGTCATCATTTACTCACCCTCACGTCGTTCCTAACCAGTAAGACTTTCATCTTCAAAACACAAATGAAGATATTTTCAAAGAAATCTGAGATATTTCTGCCCCTCAATTGACAGTCCATGCAACTATACCACAAAATGTGGTAAAGTTCATAAAGTTCAAAATGTTCATAAAGCTAATCCATGTGATTTGAGCGGTTTAGGCAAAATTTTCTAAAGAGACACAATCGCTTTATATGAACAGTTTTTATTTAGGCTTTTATTCACATAAAAGCATTCATCAACGCACACATCGCATATGGTAAGATCAAGCATGTTCGCTTGATGTGCAAGAACCAACGAGGTTCATTCTCGTGCATTAAGCAAGGACAGGAGAGCTTCTGTTCGCTGATCAATGTTTATATGTGAATCAAATTCAATGTTTAATTTATCATATAAAGCGATCCATTCTCTTCAGAAAATTTTGACAAAACCGCTCAATTCATTTGGATTAGTTTTACAATCTCTTCATGAACTGAAGCGTCAAAGTGGTAGTTGCATAAACTGTCAATGGAGGGACAGAAATCTCTAAGATTTCATTAAAAACATCTTCATTTGTGTTCTGAAAATTAACAAAAGTCTTACAGGTTTGAAACAACATGAGGATGAGTAATTAATAACAATGTTTATTTTTGGGTGAACTAACACTTTAACAAATAATATAATTTTTTTAGTCACCTAGAAATAATAAAGAATCTTAAATGTTTGTTATTAATCCATGTCAAAATGTTTCTTTATGCGTTACATTTGTCAAAATCCTAAAGCTTTCTTTTTATACCAGGTTTAAATTAGATGTTTAATTCCAGATGGGGTCTCAGACTTTTGGACCCCAGTGTAAATAAATGTCAACCAAAAGTCAAAAATAGTTGTAATCATACTTATAAACTTCAGCAGTATTGTAACATTTAGTGCAGGGATGAAGCACTGAAATAAATTGCCCCTTTGCTCTAACTCTCAAAATTTTCCTGCAGCATTCATGAAAAAAGTGTTTCAATCAGTCCCCAACATTGGATACAACATAGATCCTCATAGTTTCTTTTGGTTTGAGATAAAAGATAAACTAACCATGCAAGAAAAAGGCCACATCATCATCATCACAGCTGGATTCAGCTGTAATGTAACGGTTTCTAAGCCACAGCCTTAGGGGTACAGCACAAGCTGTAATAGAAATTGGGGAAAATAACAACAAAAAATCAAACAGTCTGACTTAAACTGAAAACTGAAAATCAATTTTAATTAAATAAATAGGTCGACAAAGCAGTTATTTGGAAAAGGGTAAAAACAGGACCTGGGCCTCCCCGCAGAGCCATACATACACACATGTTGTAATTGATCATACTTAAAGGGCACAGCAGGCATTCTTCTGTGTCCAAGTCACACTGGACCAATGAAACATGTGTTTTTCTTTCTGTTGTGCGTATATGTGCACAACTGATGACATGGTTAAAAGCATGATAGCTGCAAATGAAACTAATACAGCATACCGTTAAACTCATTGCATCACACTCCTCTAATAATGCATCATCACTTAATGACCAATAGTGAGCCACAGTCATTAAGCTATTCTGCATAATCAAACATTAGAGTTAAGGTGCAGTCACACTAGACTTTGAGCATGCAAAATTACATCAGACACTACAGCATATACTGACAAAAGGCATATTATGTTGCACTAGAGTGTTGGTCAAATGTCTTTTCATCAACATCTGATAAATCTTATAAGTCACAGCTACATATCTGTAGAATGTTATTCTAACATTACGCAAGGAGCATTTTAACAATGTATTGCTGATAAACAAATGTGCTAAAATGACTATATGAGTGAAAATAAAGGTGGTGCATTTAATTACATTTACAGTATTTCAGCATAAAATGGCATTAATAATTTTTTGTTTTTTTCATGATGACTAACAATACCTGTAGGCGCTAATTATGACTTTGGCCCATTTGTGTTGAAGGCTTCGCATTCTCATGGGGTTAGGGAAAGATGCAATATAAGAGAAAATAAAACATCTTTGCAGGTTAAATTTAAACAATAGATGGGTAGGATTTTATCCAGTGACAAAGTATCCAGAAAGCAATATGCATTAATGTAATGTGTTCTGCTGGAGAAATTAAAAAATGTCCACACTGTTAAATATGATGTCAGCCTGAGTGAGGCAGCAATTACTTAATAAACCCCATATAGATATGAGGGCTTTACTTAATGAGGTCTTAATATAATTGAAAAATTCACATGATGTAAATTAACGTGTACATTAACCTCATATACTGGTCAAAAGTTCTGAATAATAAAGATGTTTTAATGTTTTTGAAAAAAAAGCCTCTTATGCTGTAAAATGCAGTACAAACAGTAAAAATGTAAAATAATATTACAATTTAAAATAACTTTTTTCTATTTTAATATAGTTTCAAATAAGCTTTATTCCTGTCATGGCAAAACTGAATTTTCAGCATCATTTCTTTAGTGTCAAATTACCCTTTATAAATCATTCTAATATGTTGATTTTGTTCTAAAGAAACATTTATTATTGTTATTAATGTTGAAAACAGTTGTTTGAGGTGAAAAAAAAGAAATTCATAATTTTATTCAGCAATGATCAATTCAATTGTTCAAAAGTGACAGTAAAGACATTTTTACAATTACAAATAAATCAAACGTTGTTCTTTCTAATAAAAAATGATTAATGTTAACTTCTTTTGAGGGTAAAATAGCGGTAAATTCTTTCAGACTTCCTATTCATTGACTGTATTCTCATAATAAGATTTAAAGGAGTTAAAATAGTTAAATAGTTCTCAGTAAGAACCCATGGTGGGAATCATATTTCCCACTGGTAAGAGACGGATTAATCAGATTTAGAAGCCTGGAAAGGAACCAGAAAATCATGCTAAATTAGACATCACTTTTTGTATGTGCCAAGATAGAATCTCTGTGGGGCAGGTGCCATTAATAGCCACCTTTGTTGGAGCTCAGATCGAATAGAGAAGTCTATATATGTTGCAGTTGTGTGCGTTTGTGCATTAGAAGCAAACTGTGAAGGGCATGGATCAGCATCCTGCTCCACATCCTCTCTGCAGTGCTTCAGTTTCACTTATTTTCCTGCTCTACCGTGACAGCTCCCTCGCTGCAGTTCTGCTTCCTTTGTCACCAAGTGAGCCGTTGTACCTCTCTCTCCTCACTTCCCTTTCTAATCACCTCTCTGAAGGACACTTCAGCTGCGCCGCAAATCTCCACATCCACTGCATTACAGAAACCAGCTTTTAAGGGTGTGAATGGAGGAGAACGTATGTGCATTGAAGTGTGTATTTGTATGTTTTTTTATATTTTATATTACCATTCAAATGTTTGGGATCAGTAAGTTTTGTTGTTGTTATTGTTTTGTTCTTTTTTTGTGTGAAATAAATTAATCATTTCATTCAGCAAGGAAACATTAAACTGAAAGTGACAAAACATTAATATTATAAAAAAAAGCTTTAAAAGAAATATAGCTCTTTTGAACTTTACATTCTTCAATCCTGAAAAAAAGATCAGTCTCCAAAAAATAGTAATAATTTCTTAAACACCAAATCAGCATATTAGTATGGAAGCTTGTTCTTGCAAGATAATTAAAAAAAGGGAATTGCGACTTTTTACCTCACAATTCTATTTTTCTTCTCACAATTGTGAGTTTACAGAAGTCATAAAAAAGTCAGAATTGCGAGTTTAATTCTCGCGATTGTAAGTTTATATCTCGCAATTCTGACTTTATAACACGCGATTTTGACTTTATATCACACATTTCTGAGAAATAAAGTCAGAATTGCAAGATGTAAACTCTATTTTTAAACTATTTTTTTAAATGTCTTATTCTGTGGCGAAAACAAGCTTCCGTATATTAGACACTGAAAAAGGGAGTTTAATGGCAGATGACAATTCAGCTTTGCCATGAGAGGAATGAATTACATTTTAAAATAATTTATTTTTAAAATATTTCACAATATTACTGTTTTGACTGTATTTTTGTTCTAATAAATGCATCCTTGGTAAGTGTTTTTTCAAAGAGATTACACTTAAAAAAATATTAGATATTACAAGCTCCAAACATTTACAGACAGAATAGTGTTTGTCATAAAACAAATTATTCTTATTGACCTACAGACTAGAACACATAAATATATGCTGTATAAAACATGTGATTAACTGTTAAAATTAACATGAAAAAGAAAAAATGAAAAGAAAAAAGAAACGGGAACAAATGGTGGTCATTTGGCCAGTGCCAAAACACTCAAAATGCTCTATACCGTGTGTGTGTGTGTGTGTGTGTGTGTGTGTGTGTGTGTGTGTGTGTGTGTGTGTGTGTGTGTGTGTCCTGATGAATGAGCACAGGATTGGCAGAGTGGAGATTGCTTTGTTACACACTGTCCCTCTCATTCCTTTGATTAATACAGAGGCCAGGCAGCCACTGAACAAGGAGCGAAGGAAGTATAAAGAAAGAGAGGAATACCGTACACTAACAGCACTCTTGTTTAGAAACACAGTAGGTTTGCAAGCAGTGCATAAAAAGTCTCCTGTGTAAACAGAACACACACTGAGATGTACAGTAACAATACATGGCATTTCCATCCACACAGACTCGTGCAGCTGCACATACACCACACACACAAAGACACGCGGCCACACAAATAAAGAAGAACGCCCTCAGAGCGCAGAGACAGATTCATCAGGAGAGCAACAGAGAAAGGAGGCATGAGCGAAAAGCAATTAAAAAGAAAACTCCTCCACGGCCCCACCTGTTTCACATCCGACAGCCCACTCGCTCACTCCCTTTACCCTGGGACGCTTGTTTTCCCTGAGGAGAGGAGCCCGATTAGAGAAATGCCACCACAGTTTATTAGTACTGACTTCAGCATTCACTCTTAACTACACAGATCATCTTCCTTATAATTAAGATCCAACAGATGTTTTTGAAAAAAGTCTCTTATGCTCACTAAGGCTGCTTGTAATTGATCAAGAAATATAATAAAGGAGTAATTTTGTGAAATATTTTTTACAATTTAATATAAATTAAAATGTAATTTATTTCTGGGATGGTAAAGTTGAATTTCCAGCATCATTTTAATATGTTAATTTTAGTTCACAGGAAGTATTTCTTATTGTTGTCAATGCTGAAAACAGCTGTGCTGCTAAATCATTATTAAATGTAATTCAGATTAATTAAATGTAACTGCTTTTACCCTTGTAATTCAATTAAAACAAGTTTAACCCTTAAATGCATGAATGTTTCGCCAATCATTAATATTCTGGTTTTTAGCGACCCGGATCTATCTCTAACACGGATGGATATCCATGATTCTCCTGATATTAGAGTAACAATTACAGAAAAATACAGCATATTTTGTTACCTTTTGGGGCTTATAGAAGGGTTCAGTTTGAGCAGATGTTTTATACCATCATCACTGTCCTCGTCAGAGCTCATTTCCCAGTACATTCAGCATCTGCCTCATATTCGCGATCTCAAACGTATTCTCAAAACTATAATTTTCAATTAGCCTGGATGCCAGCCGAACTTAGCCCGGACCACAACATTTGAGGGTGGGAAGTTCAGTCTGCACTTGATCCATTGTGAAGCAAGTATGCCCGAACCAAAGCTGTTCGGACCAATCAAATTGTCAGGGCAGGCTTTATACAATGATGGACAGATGATCAACAGAAGCGTAATCATCCACATCACCAAAGAGCGCTTGGGTTGAATTCATTTAAGAATGGCTGGAGAATTCAGATGTGTAGATTCAGCCAACGCGTCTGTTATATAAGATGTAGACAGAGCATTCATTTTAAAAGAGGAACAGAGAACCGCGATCAAGGCATTTGTCGATCGGAAAGATGTAATTGGATGCGGTCTATCAAATTGAGTGCAGAGGCATTTTCTTTCCTGTTCCGGTTGAAACGCGCCCCATATTCACAGCCCAATGGAGCAGTATCAGACTCACATTCTGACTAGAATCTGAGTATGACGACGTCAGGCTAATTTTCAACATCTTTAAAATCAATATTTTGATCGCTGACATCTTCTTCACCAGATCCACCATCAAGTTACTGTCACGGATTCAATCATCAGTGACACCACTCCATCAATCGCAACTCAGCGCACCTGGTCTCGCTCATCATCACCGGAATTCTAATAGCTTCCACCTGCTCATCATCATTACTCACCTTGATGCACACCATTCTTAAGCTTCAGTCTCCTCTCACTCAGCGTCCGGTCTTGTCTATCTGTTACCTGTGACTCACTGGTTCCTTGTGGTTGTCGCCTAGTTCCAGTTATTGCCTGACTTCAAGTGGTTTTCACTCCATGCTAAACGTCCTATTTTATCTCCTCTGCAGCGGCCGTGAATTGGGTTTCCTGATACTCACGACCACCTTCCTGTGTTTCTCCAGCGCTGATCTACGACTGTTCAAGTATCCTTCAGGAAGATCCAGCTTATCCAGTCAAGCTCTTTCGGTATCACTCCGGTTCACGGAATCCTCTGGGACTTGGGAATTCCCTGGGACATCATGAGCCTTCAAGTATTATGAAGTTGCTTATGCTTCTTTAAATAAACATTGTCACTCTATCTTGGTGTCTTCGTCCCTCAGTACAAGCGTGACAGAAGACCGGACAACACTATGCAAGCTTCATCGGCTCATAATGTCCAACATTCCGGTTCTGAGACCACTCAGGGCGCCACCGCATCGACTGCCAGGGTACATTCGCCTTTCTCCGCAGCAGACGCTGCATCATCCAGTCCACCTATTACACTTCAAGAAACCCTCGCTGAACTTAGTCGCACACTACAGAGTCTCCAACCTGCATCCAATAGCCCCATGGCCCGACCCTCTTCAGATTCGGGAGACGAGGCATGCAGTGGATTCCTTTTGCAGTGTCGACTTTACATGGAGATCCACGGCCACCAATTAATCTCTGAAAGAGCCAAGATATCCTTTGTTATCTCAGTACTCACAGGTCGTGCGTTGAGTTGGGCACAAGCGCTATGGGATTCTAATGCACCTGCTCTACAATCTTTGAGTTGCTTTCTGGAACACTTTCAAGTTGTTTTCGCACAAACCTCGAATGCGGTTTCCATCCACGATCAGCTGCTACTTTTACGTCAGGGTCATTCTACTGTTGCAGACTATGCCCTACAATTCCGCACTATTGCCGCTAACAGTGGATGGAATGAAGTTGCTGTAATGACCGCTTATCGACGTGGTTTGAATCCCGACATCTGTCTGCAGCTCGCCATTTATGAAGACTCGATTGGAATTGAGAAATTAATTCAACGATCAATCCTTATTGCTCAACATCGCGCTGCTTGTCTCTGGTTACCCACAACTTTTCCTCCACGACCCGCTTCGTCCAGTAACCCTTCAATCAATCACTGAATTATCCACTCCACACTCCTCGCCAGTAAACTTCCCCGCACCTGAGCCTATGGAGATCAGTGCAGGTCATCTTACCACCACCGAGCGTAATCGTCGTCGGAACACAATCTGTGCCTCTACTGTGAAGCTGCTGATCACTATCGCCTGGACTGTCCTATCCGCCCCACGCGCGCTGCGGTGAGTACCATTGATCTACCCTGTTCAGTTTCTAATCTGGCACTAACCCTTGTAATTCTTAAATATCGTGAACACTCTGTTCCAGCAAAAGCCCTTATAGACTCTGGCGCAGCGGGGAACTTCATTTCCGCATCGCTGCTTAACCGCCTGCAAGCCCGCCGTCGGCGTTTAACTCATCCACTGAGCATCCTTTCCATTCTGGGCAAACCCTTGGGGAGAAGAAACATCCAGTATTACAGTCCAGTGGTATATCTGTCAGTGGGCTATTTGCATGGTGAGGAGTGTTCGTTTTATGTCTTGGAAGACTCGACAGCAGACCTCGTTCTGGGACGTCCGTGGCTTGATCAGCATTCACCAGCCATCTGTTGGGCCACCGGTGAGGTATGTCAATGGAGCAACCATTGTAAAGTAAACTGCCTTCTAGCCATTAACAAGAATCCATCTAAGTCCCCCACTCCAGTCGTCCTGGGATCCACCTCTGTTGAGAGTCCAGTCACTGATTCAGTCCTGAATATTCCCTCTGAATACCAGGCATGTCAGGACATGTTCAGTAAACAAAGAGCCACCACCCTTCCACCTCACCGACCTTGGGATTGCGCCATTGAGTTGCTGCCTGGGGCCACTCTCCCAAGAGGGAAGGTTTATCCCCTGTCCATTCCTGAGCATAAGGCCATGGAGGAATATGTGGAGGAGGCGTTAGGACAGGGATATATTCGATCCTCTACGTCCCCAGCTGCATCTAGCTTCTTCTTCGTCGGAAAGAAGGATGGTGGTCTTCGTCCGTGCATCGACTACCGGGTCCTGAATGCATCTACAATCAAATACCGATATCCTCTACCGTTGGTACCTGCTGCTCTCGAACAACTACGATCTGCGGTAATCTTCACGAAGCTCTATTTACGGAGCTCCTATAACCTGGTACTCGTACGCAAGGGAGATGAGTGGAAGACGGCTTTCATTACCCCTGCAGGCCACTATGAATACCGGGTCATGCCCTTCGGTCTGTCCAACTCACCGCCAGTTTTCCAGGGGTTCATGAATGAAATCTTCCGTGGCTTCCTCAACCGATTCGTCATAATTTACATAGACGACATCCTCATCTACTCCACCAGTCTTAAAGAGCACGTAAACCATGTACATCAAGTCTTGACCCGTCTTCGTGAGCACCAGTTATATTTAAAACTCGAGAAGTCCGAATTCCACCAAACCACCATTCACTTCCTGGGTTATGTCATTCGGCCAGAGGGTATCTCCATGGATCAAAACAAGGTGAAAGCTGTCCTCAACTGGCCCAAACCTCAGACTCTGAAAGAACTACAGAGATTTCTTGGCTTTGCGAACTTTTATCGCCGTTTTATCAAGGACTACAGCAAGACCTGTGCTCCTGTCACATCCATGGTCAGGAAGAAGGTCAAACGTCTCACCTGGTCTCCAGAAGCCACTGCAGCCTTCGAGAACCTAAAGAAAGCATTCTGTTCAGCCCCCATGCTCTGCCATCCGAACCCAGATAAGCCATTCGTCGTGGAAGTCAACGCCTCTTCCAATGGTGTTGGAGCTGTACTGTCCCAACAGCAGGGGACTCCTCTTCAACTCCGACCGTGCGCCTTCTTCTCACGCAAGTTAACACCGGCAGAACAAAACTATGATGTGGGCAATCGGGAGTTATTGGCCATCAAACTGGCATTGGAGGAGTGGAGACATTGGCTAGAAGGAGCAAACCATCCATTCCAAGTAATCACAGACCATCGTAACCTAGAATACCTTCGAGACGCCAAAAGGTTGAATCCACGCCAGGCCAGGTGGGCATTGTTCTTCACTCGTTTCAACTTCTCGGTAACCTATCACCCTGGAACCAAAAACCTCAAAGCTGACGCACTGTCTTCCTCTCAGAAAGGCGCTGAAACAATCCTCCCTTCAACCCTGATATTGAGTCCCATCCTCTGGAATCTCAACGACCTCATCGCTGAGGCCACCCTGTCAGAACCTGCTCCACCGGGGGGTCCCGAGGGGAAAATCTTCGTTCCATCTCGACTCCGGATACCCCTCATGGATTCCGTGCATACTTCTCCGGGATCCGGACACCCAGGTAGCCATCAGACCTTGACTCTCCTCCAAGAACGTTACTGGTGGCCCAGGATGTCTCAGGATGTCTCACGGAACGTACAGGGTTGCACCGCCTGCGCCATGACCAAGATACCCCGAAGTCTACCTGAGGGTAAACTAATGCCTCTCCCCATACCGAATCGACCTTGGTCACACATCGCTGTCGATTTCATAACTGATTTACCTCCCTCTGATGATAAGACCTGCACACCCGTCGTCGTCGACAGATTCTCAAAGTCCTGCAAACTATTAGCACTTTCCACACTTCCCACAGCATTCAAGACCACCCAACTTCTATTCACAGAAATATTTCGTCACTTCGGCATTCCAGAAGACCTGGTTTCCGACCGAGGACCCCAGTTCATTTCTCACGTCTGGAAATCCATTTTTAAGTTATTGGGAGTGTCAGTCAGTTTGACGTCGGGGTACCATCCTCAGTCCAACGGTCAAGCAGAACGTAAAATTCAAGAAATCGGAAGGTATCTCAGGACCTATTTTGTCACGATACACAGAACCACTGGAACCGGTACCTACCTTGGGCGGAGTATGCTCAAAACTCCCTTCGTCAGTCCTCCACTGGTCTCACACCCTTCCAATGCGTCTTAGGCTATCAACCACCACTGTTCCCCTGGTCTGGGGAACCATCTGATGTACCAGCAGTTCAGCATTGGTTCGTGGAGAGTGAGAGGGTCTGGGATTCAGCCCATGTCCATCTACAAGGGGCAGTTCGGAGGCATCAACTAGAGGCTGATACCCGTCGCAGGGCCACTCCTCTCTACACTCCAGGCCAGTTGGTATGGCTCTCGACCCGGGACATACGCCTCCGGCTGCCCTCACGAAAGCTGAGTCCCAGGTACATCGGGCCATTCGCGATTGAGAGGCAGGTCAACCGGGTATCCTACCGTTTATCACTTCCCCGTCACTACAGGATAGCTCCCACCTTTCACGTCTCCTTGTTAAAGCCTTACTTCTCACCCCTCTCATCTCGGACTAAAGAATCGAGCACCGACGAAACCCCCCCTCATCCTCCAGTGGACCCCGCAGAGGATTCAGTGTACCAGGTTCACACCCTCTTAGACTCACGTCGTCAGGGAGGTCAACTTCAGTACCTCGTGGACTGGGAGGGATTTGGCCCGGAAGAACGCAGCTGGGTTCATCGAGATGACATCTTGGATCCCGCTCTCCTCCAAGACTTCCACCGGGATCATCCGGATCGTCCTAAGCCTCGTCCACGGGGTCGACCTCGTCGTCGGGGGCTACGGCCCTCAGGAGCTGGCCGTGGAGGAATGCACACCATTCTCAAGCTTCAGTCTCCTCTCACTCAGTGTCCGGTCTCATCTATCTGTTACCTGTGACTCACTGGTTCCTTGTGGTCGTCGCATAGTTCCAGTTATTGCCTGACTTCAAGTGGTTTTCACTCCATGCTAAACGTCCTATATTATCTCCTCTGCAGCGGCCGTGAATTTTGTTTCCCGATACTCACGACCACCTTCCTGTCTTTCTCCAGCGCTGATCTACGACTGTTCAAGTATCCTTCAGGAAGATCCAGCTTATCCAGTCAAGATCTTTCGGCATCACTCCGGTTCACGGAATCCTCTGGGACTTGGGAATTCCCTGGGACATCACGAGCCTTCAAGTATTATGAAGTTGCTTATGCTTCTTAAAAATAAACATTGTCACTCTATCTTGGTGTCTTCGTCCCTCAGTACAAGCGTGACAGTTACATTGACACTAATATTTGATTCAGTATTGCGTTCAAGTTTTGCTGATGATCCTTCCTATTCCTTGTGAAATAAAGGTAAATTGCACTTATTCAGTCATCAAAGATTCAATTATTATTGTGCAGAAAAAAATTATACTTACACTGTTTAACGCCACTGTATACATTTTTTTTGACAAAAAAGAAGAGGAAAACAGGAATTCTTTCACATTTTTTCCCCCGTTATATTGTTTATAATGAATTGATTGAGATACAGTAAGAAGGTTGATATCTATGAGGATGAGGGTAGTGAATGAATGAGGATGCGGGTAGTGAATGATGTCCCGGGTCACTAAAGACCTGAGGTATGCGTTTAAGGATTAAAAAAAGAAGAGGTGCCTTTGTATGTATGAATTGCATTATAAATGCATTTTTTAAATGAACAAAACGGGTGTCATGCCATAGATACATTTTTTTGGGCAGGTTTCATTTAAAATCATCTTCTGATTGGCATTAGTGTCAAATATTGGCAAAGCAATAAGCATTCAATTCATCCGTGATTGCTTTCATAGCTTTCACTTCCTCTGTCTAAACTAACATCATATTAGATTGATGTACATGACACAAAACTATGAAATGCAGCCAGTTCAATTAACAGCCTCATTTTATGACATTCACTCCCACTTTCCCTGAAGCAACTCCATCTGATGAGCTGATCATAAAAGCAAAATTAATTCAAAAGAACCCTCCTCCACAGATATAGCCATAATGCTTTTAACATGCACATTTAAAATGACACAATGCTTGGGCAGCTTCTTTTTTTTTTCATCTCTCAACCATCAAAGCATGCCTCTATTGTTACCTGGCCACCACAATGCAGAGACTTCCACTGCTGAAGCGGAAACAAAGAAATCCCATTTATAGTCCGGGAAATGTGCGGGAATGCAATCCAAATAAACATCTCATCACAACAATGATGTAAAGCCAAACATATTACTCTGGAAATGGATTTAGAAAATGCACAGTTTGGATGGTCAGATAGGCGGCTGCTTCTGAACACAGACAAATAAATGGTGAAATATGTGGGAGATGGGGTGGATAACATTTTATAGCTTGATAAAGGCAAACTAATCCTTTTTTTTAACCCGTAGGATTCACTCCATTCCAACAGCTAACGGATGAACACTGGAAGATATGCTTATCTTTACCAGGCATTTGGGGAATAGAAAATGTTCCTGACATTATTCTTCATAGGCCTAGATTCAATTCAATAATGTGGTTAAAGCAGTCAACAACTTACCTGTATTTTGAGAATACATTAATTATAATTAAATCATCAAGTCAACTTAATCATACTACAAACTATTCTGCCACATTAAAAGAGAGAAGGATTACTAATTGGTCACAGTTGTGTGATTGAACTGCAAAGACTATGTAATTAATGACAGTTTCTCAGAATAAACCTACATTAAAAATCAACCCCCAACTCATATATTGTTATGTATTTCATTTTGTCAGTTTGATTGGAACCCTTCTTTTTTTCAGGTGGCGTTTACCGCTTAGGGACATAAATCATTGGTTGGACAGCAAACAAAGAGGGCTCTCTCTGTCTCTCTCTTTCTCTCACTTCTCTCTTTCTCTCTTTCCACACACTTCTTTCAACCAAATGATTAATGGAACATAAAACACATTCATCATCACTAATGTCGTTTTCCTTAAGACGCAATTTGTGCTGACCCAGTAAGTAAAAAAAAGAAGAAAAAATAGAGATGGTGGGACCACATAATCAGCCAGACCTTCAAATACAGAAATACAAAAAGCCATTCATGCATGTGCATTATATGTAGGGGGGCATCCGTTTCATCCAGCCATTAAAGAGTTATTAGTCCTGGTAGACTGTTGGTTGATCATATCAACAATATTTAGCATCCGTTGCAGAACTCATTACAACTGCACAGTGGGACGTGCAGGTGTGCGCTTGACATCTGGACATGCTTTGTTGCTTTGACAGAGTGGAGGGATGGTCATTGCAGCCCAGAGTGTTTGTAAAATGTAAAACAGGACGGATTTGCAGCTCCACTCTGTCTTTGTGTGTGCATGTGCATATTGTGGCATAGTTTCTGCCTTCTCGCTCTTGCTATGCCTCTCACAGCGCAGTTATAACTAGGCTGTCAGGGGAAGGACTGCACTATCCATTAACCTCTGGCCTTATGCCCCCTGCTGCTGATGGAAGACATAACCTGCATTACAGGGGTCACTTCCAGCTGCTGACACTCACGCTCTCGCATACAATGTGTCCAGTCTAGCTCTCGGTTCTCTGGTCGGAACTCTCTAACAAAGAACAGTGAGCCCACCTACAGAAACAGAGATAGTTCCAGCTCTCAAACAGCAGCTCCAAATGGATGGAGAAATAACTAGATCAAATAATTCAGTGTGCAAATCAATTTAAGAATAAAGACCCATCACAGTTTACAATGGAAATGTTATAATGATGCATATTACTATGATATTGGCTGTTTATTAGTACTTGCTTACATGTATAATGCACATATGAATGCCTTATTCTACATTATCATATTTTACATCTTTTAATCATACCCAATTCATACTCAATATCTAAAGTTAACAACTTACTAACTATTATTAAGCAGCAATTAGGAGTTTGAGGCAAAAGTCGCAGTTAATAGTTACTATTGGGAATTTGACCCTAATCTAAACTGTGACTGCAAAAACAAATAAACTACCGTTCAAAAGTTAAGGGTCAGTAAGATTTTATTTAGCAAGGACCCTTTCAGTTGATCAAAAGAGACAATGAAGATATTTATAATGTTACAAAGATTTATTAAGCAAAACATGCTGTTCTTTAAACTTTCTATTCATCAAAGAAACCTGAAAAAAGTATTGGGATCTCCAAAAAAATATTAAGTAGCACATTCATAATAATAAGACATTTTTCTGGAGCACCACATCAGCATATTAGAATAGTTTCTGAAGGATCATGTGACACTGAAGACTGAAGTAATGGCTGCTAAAAATTCAGCTTTGCCATTACAGGAATAAAATTATCAGGAGTAAAATCAAAAACAAATCTGTTAAATTATAATGATATTTCACAATATCACAGTTTTTTTTTTTTTTTTTTTTACTGTTATAGCATATTTGTTATTAAAAAAGACAAAAAATCTGTAACACTTTACAATAAGGTTTAATTTACTTCACTTTAGTTAATATGAAATAAGAATGAACTAAATAATTTATTAATCTTAGTTTATGTTAATTTCAACATTTACTAATACATTATTAAAACCAAAAGTTGTATTTGTTAACATTAGTTTGTGCACTGCGAAGTAACACAACTGGATTTTAACTAACAAAGATTTATAAACACTGTAACAATTGCTCATTGTTAGTTCATACATTAACTAATGTTAACAAATGAGACCTAATTGTAAAGTGCTACCACGGCAGTATAGTTAATACTTACCGGTAAGTTATCTACAAAAAAAAAAAAAAAAAGTCCTTCTGAGACCCAGTTATAGCAAAAGAAAAAGTTTTAGCAGGGTCCTCATCTACTATTCAGTTTGAAGGCAGAAGTTGAGTCGTCACATTAAGAATTCAGCCCATGAAAAACTAATGCATCATGAGTGGAAAGGGACTGCATGCTTTTTCAGTCTGAGATGAGAGCGCTCTGAGATGGCAGCATTGCGTTGGGGGTTCAACCTGTACATAAAACACAGCTGGACCTGATGTTCTCAGATCACATAGCAGATGTGGGTTGAAATTAGAGGTACGGTGGGATCTCTATGCAAACTAGGGGTTGTGTACAGAGCGAGAAGAGGCAGACTCAACCTCCAGCCTCAGCAGGTGGATGCCGCAGTGGCCCCTGAGAGAGCTCTCCGTTTGAGGAAGAGGCGTCAACTCGCTTTGATTTTGTTGGAAAATAATGAGCAGGAGATAAAGAGATGGGATGGAGAAAACAAATGAAAAGATTCTAAAGTGAGTGAGATGACAAAGTGCAAAACAGTGTGGCGAGAATAACTCTCTCCCCTACGATGAGACTTTCTGAGGCTCAGGGTGGAAAAAAAAATCAAATTTGACTGTAATCCAAACTAAGACCTACGGTAGGTGTCCCATGGTACTCCATTAATATTTCCTTATGTTTCAGTGATAAATCAAAGAAAAAAACTAAACTAATAAAACTAAAACAAACAGTAATTTGACTTAAGCAATAACTGTCTGTGGAGAAAGTCAATGCATATGTCCTGAATATTTCAAGATAAATTTAGGAACCAAATTACTTTTTTAGTGGCCAAATTACAAAACCACCGGATAGAGATGGTTGTTCAAACGTGCTTGAGTGTATCGAGTCAATTGAGAGCTAAGACTTATGTTAACATATGTGACTTAAGTGACATATGTTCACTGACAGTATAGTTCCTGGTTAATTTTAAATCAAATATTACCAAAGCTACTTGTGGTTCACTGAGGGAATCAGTTATGAATTGTTTGGAACGATTCACTGAGTGAACTGATAACTGGAGAGCGAGTTTAAGGCTGCATCATCAATCTTTTTGACTGACTCATTAAAAAGAATTGGTTCATAAGAGTATTTGTTTACTAACTGGACATAACAGCTCTCGTGTTCTTGCAGGAAACTTGATTGGTAATATATGAGGAAGCCACATTTGGGCGCACAAAAAGTTCCCTGGATTTTCAATTGTTGCAAATGTTTCATTTATTAGAAATCATTTATTTTGAAAAGTCTTTCAGAAGTGAAGATAATGGCAGATGTTGTTTTTGACATGTTCTACTAAGACCAATCTGTAAAGATTGGGAGCACAATGTGTATCCTTCCAGTGCGGTGTGTGTCTGACTTTCCGACAGACAAAGAAATAAAGACTATGTGAAACTAAGTGATCATCTGTGATAAAAACAGAGAAAGAGAGAGAATAAAGGTTGTTGGCTATGTGTGGGGGACAGAATGTTTATGTAAGCCTGAATGTGTGTGTGTGTGTGTGTGTGTGTGTGTGTGTGTGTGTGTGTGTGTGTGTGTGTGTGTGTGTGTGTGTGTTTGTTCGTCAGTTCCACTCAACTGGGGTTGTGATTCTGGCCTGGAGGGAGGCGCTGGCTGACAAGACTTACAGGCCACTGCATCACTTCTTGCATAAAACACTTAAGGCTTGGAGAATAAATATGGAAGTTTATCAGATAACATAAAACGTCTCTGAAGCCATATTTTACTTTTATCTTGCACATCAAAAGGGTGGAATAGGAAGGAAGAGAAGAGGCAGAGTAAAGATTGATGGGATTGGCATTTATTCAGAATGAGAAATTAATAAGGGTGTTAAAGTGTGGGAGGGAAATCAAGAGGAAGTGAAAGAGCAAAACAAAAAAAATGATGGTGAGAGAGAAATATCACAGGAGAGATGCAGAGTTGTGAGTAGGGGAAAAAAGAAGGATGAACGTGAAAAATAAACAAAGAGTGACTGGTTCAGCTTTTCTTGTTCTGAGCCAACCAACTTCAACGAGAGCTGGTATCCTGAAGCGGAAAAAAAAGAAAGAAAAAAAAAAGAAATGAGGAGATCCATCTCTCTTACTGAAATGTTCACTATAGTCCAAAATTATTAAACCAGGATTCAGGATTTTTTTCAGGATTCAAAAATCTTTCATAACATTATAATGAATGTCTTTACTGTCACTTTTGATCAGTTTAACGCATCCTTGCAAAATTAAGAGAAACATATTAATTTTGAAGAAAAGCCTAACCAAAAACGAAAAATCATCACACTTGATCATTTAAAATCAGTAAGACCTATTTAGAGAACAAAATTAGATATTCATAATATTCTTACATAAAACACAATAAAATAACTCTTTATATTCCAAGTTCAATCAAGTATATTGCAAGACTATTTAACTGCTTTCATTTCTGTCTTTAGCATCAAAACATTTAAAATATGGTTGTATGTATGCTTTTATGGTAACTTTTTATCATTTTGGAGCTTGACAGCCCCTCATCCCTGTATGTTTTTGCTGTACGGAAAAGAGAAGCATGAAAATTCAACAAAATATCGAATTTTGTATTCCACGCAAACAAGAACAGTCATTTAAATTTGAAATGACATGTGTGTGAGTAAAAGATGATTTTACTGCAGTATCCCTTTAACAGGAACTCCCACAGAAACAGTAGAAAGAGAAGGTGTTAATGCATAAAACCATTGAGTCTCCTGCTATGAAAGGTAGAATTCAAAGCGGAAAGAATGAAAGCGACAGATGCTATCCAGAAATCTTGAAAGACTAGTGCAAAGCAAAGAATTACAAAAAAGAACCTTTGAGACTCGTGTGAAACTAGGTAAAAGAAAGTGTACATGTGTGCAGAGGAGTAGAAAACAACTGAAGATGGAAGGAGCGAACTCGAGGTTTGAGAAAGAACAGGACAGCTGAAGATCAGAGGGTGCAGGTGTCCTTGCCTGAGGGTGTAACTGCGCACTCTGCTGTGAGGGTATGTTAAGAGGAGAGCTGAACAGGTGCACGGTCCCATGTATCACGGGCACACACTGGCACAGACATACTGCCCCCAGTGAGGCATGACCAACAGGGAATACTGAGAGAGAAAGAGACACAACAAAGCAAAGCAAGGTATAGTAGGGCAATGAGGCAAAGAGATAACAGAGATACCTTGGAGCAGTAGCAGAAGAATCTCTCTCTTTATACTTTGGGACACGGATAAACTTCCCTTTCTTTGTCCTTTTCTCCTTCCCAATGATCTCGAACGCACACTCGTGGATCATGCTTGGCTCTGGTAGACCTCTAATCCCTCTTCCTCCATCCCTCCCTCCCAAAGTCAGGGCAGAGGTGCAGGGCGACTGTGTTTGTGAATGTAATTAACCTTATCGGCACTGTGCAGGATAAGGATAAAGGATCGCCAGCATTGTTCTCCAATGTTACTTGAGAGTTCAGCATGAATGGCACCTCAGTGGACAAGTGTGAATTCAGACATATGTATGGGTGTTTCTTCAACTGGGAGATACTCCAGCCGAAAATGAATCATGTCATCGTTTACTCACCCTCATGTTATTCCAAAACTGAATGACTTTCAGTCTTCTGCAGAACATTAAAAGAATTTTGAGAAATGTCTCAGTATCCATACAATGTAAGTTTCCAAAGTTGTTTGATTCCTAACATTCGTCAAAATTCCTTATTTTTGTGTAATGCAGAAGAAGAAAAAAGCTAACTTTTCCTTCTTCAGTCATTATTAAAAAATAATGACTTTTGTTTGTACATATAGGATAATCAAATCAAAGAGTGAAATAAGCATAAACCATAAGATAATTTACTTTCATAGATTAATTATTTAAATCTATTTATTACTTCCACAAATTACAACTCTCTGTTAGTTGTGGCATTTCAACCGCAACTAACAATTTTTAAATTTTAAAGATAAATGTACATTTTCATTTTTCATTTGTTTTATTATAATTTAATGGTAACACTTCACAATAAGGTCTTGTTTGCTAACATTAGTTAATGTACATGAACTAACCATGAGCAATACATTTGTTACAGCATTTGATAATCTTTGTTAATGTTAGTTAATAAAAACAGTTGCTCGTTGTTTGTTAATGTTAGTTCACAGTGCATTAACAGATGTTAACAAATTAAACTTTTGATTTTAATAATGTAAATAATGTTGACATTAACATCAGTATTAATAAATGTTGTAGAAGTATTGTTCAGTTCATGTTTACTGATGTTAACTAATGAAACATTCTAAAGTGCTACCAATTTAATTGTTAGTATTTAATTTACATAAAATGCGAACTATGAAATTAGCATTTGTAAAGCCCTTCTTGGGTGAGATGAGACATTCAGGAAAAATATTCATAGGGCGCATAGCTGAAGAAACAGCCGTACAACTATATGCAAAGTGCACCTTGCAAATTGGATTGAAATGGAGGCCACAACCTCTTCCCATGGGAAACATTTGTCTATGTGAATATTTTGCATGTGATCATCTGTTTGTTTGCAATCGTGTCTGTTAATGCCTTTTCATTAAAGCGAGTGTCTGTGCGTGATTATGCGCGTGCCATCTTGAAGTTCCTCCGGTGTATTGAGGTAATGGAAAACTGTGATCTTTGGCTCATTGAATTGTCTTGCCTTTCCTAGTGTGCTTTACTCTTTTTCCTTAAACAAATACCTCTCATCGCAATACCTGTCTCACTCACTCAATGCAATCTTGACAAACAGCTTGTAGCAGAGACAAACTCTTTTCACACACAGTGGGGTCCAAATATCTGAAAATGTTTCTAAATCTGTACATGTATTCTATATACTTTCATTATAAGAATCTTAAATATTTATTCTTCATTTTGCACCATAACCTCCCTTTGTTTTAGTTTTAATCTATTTTAACCATATGTATTACAGATTTAGGTTATTGATTTCAAAGAGAATCCTTATAGCGTACAACAGGGCTATAGGCACACCAGGCAAAAGTGCATTTGACTTTATTATCTTTTAAACCAATAGATGGCACAAAATTTCAGCTCAGCACTTATCTTAACAACCGCCTTTGATGATGCACATGGTGGTGAACCTTTAACCTCGTGTGTGGGGCAAAAGGCCCACCTTGCCACCTCATACATTTATATGATTTTTAAACAAACAAACAAACAAACCACTTTCATGATTTATTTTTGCTTTTATTGTTGCTTCATTAATGTTCAATTAAACATTTTTTTATTGGGTTTTCTTAGGGTTTGCCTTTAGCCCCATTGTACCCGACTCATACGATTGGATAAATCTATCAATGGGATGATGTCATAAGTATGGGATGATGTCATAAGTACGAGATGAGTGCAAGTCTCTGATTATAGTCAACTTGAGCCCAAGAACCAAAAGGAAGTCTCTGGTGATCATTTATAAAATAATAAGTGGGATTTATACATGCAGAAACGTGGAATGATCAAAGTGTGTCCAATTACCCTAGGAAATATGTTTCTGCAAATATTCAGGTGAAATGTAAAATAAATAAACCTATATTTAGAAGGGTAAACGGTAACAAGCAAATTCATTCTACACGCTGCCTCGCACAAAAAATGATCAGTCTTATATGAAACCGTGATGCAGAAACAAGTTACACACGCAAACACAGATATACACACAACATTTCACATAATCAAATGCCTGAGGGGAAGTTGTCTCTAGCCAAGCCAATGCCCTGATGGTTAATACATGCGTCTGCATTCGAGGGATCATCTTATTTACATACATATTAAATACAGTACTATGCTGGCATACATTGCACTTTCAGAATTGCATTTAACAGGACTAGACATCTGTCTTGGTTCAGCTAGCCTATTTTAAAAACATTTACAAGCAGGCAGTGGTGACCTATCCAGTAATAATACACCCTATCTTTCCGATTGAAAAACAGCTGCCAATGTCTGTCTATACCTATAATGTGGCAAATGTGACAGGCCTTTTTTAATGATTCTAGACTCAACATACTAACACAAAACATATACCCAGTAATAGCATAGTTGAAGAATATTGGAAACATGCTAAGCATAGGCTTACATATATTCAGTTTAACATAACAACGCATTTGCATGTTCACAGTTTTCCAATGTCGGTTAATGGTCACATGGCATCCAACCAGATGAGATCCAAAGAGTAAAGAGATACAATATCTAATCTTTGTTTTATTAAAAGCCTAAATTCAATCTGTTCATCATCATATAAAGCAATAGTCTCTTCAGAAAATTTTGGACTAAACAGCTCAATTCATATGGATTTATTTTATGAATATTTTGAAGCATCAAAGTGGTAGTTGCGTAGCTGTCTATGGAGGAATAGAAAGCTCTCAGATTTCATCAAAAGGATCTTCATCTGTGTTCCGCAGATGAACGGAAGTCTTAGGGGTTTGGAACGACAAGAGGGTTAGTAATTAATGAATCTAATCATAGCAATGTGGGTGTTTGCACAAGATCTGCAATTCGGCACTTCAGTCAAAGATAGATTGCTTTAAACCAAACAGCTTAAAACATGAAAAAAAAAAACGTGTCAGTGTTGTTTTCCATTAGAATTATACTTACTATAATTACTAATATATAGCAGCTCTCCCATTTTTGTTTTCACTCGTGAACGTCTGACCTCTACGGACTCGACAGAGAAAATAAACCGGAGAAGAGTTGCACGTCAAAGAGGGCGGAACCCCAGAGCGCACCTACCGTATGTTTCGGCAAGGACCAATGGCAGTTCGAAAGCATTTACCAGCCGGAGCGAACATTTCCAGAAAGTTTGGCAAGTCCCAAAACGAACTCCAAACAAACTTTGGTTTGGTCTGATTTTGTTGGTCAAACCAGTTTTTCAATTTCGCTTTAAGTATATCGGTGCCTTTATAGAGTGGAGTGGCTTGCCCTCTGCTTTCCTACCACAGCATGGCTGTCAATCAAACGCTCTGGGCTCAGACCTCACAATTTATCAGAGGCACTGCTAGACAAGTGCTAAGTGATGTCAAAATGATCACAAGAAAACCCACACATACTCACACAGAGGAACAACCAAAATGCTTACATTTTCACTTTATTTTTATATGAGAACTTTATTAGATTGTATTTACATTGGGTTTCCAACAGTCAACCAGTTTGCTCTCTAAAAAGTGATGATGGATACCCCATTCATGTCTATTGCAAGAAAAACACACTACCAAGCCAAGAACAAAGAATGCAGAAATACGTATGCAAGCAACACGCATTAATGTACAACATCAAAACTGCAATAGACTCGCAAAAAGTGCTAATTAAATCGGCAAATGGCTAATGCTACATCTTTATGACTATCTTAATATGCTAATTAAAAAAAATGCAGAGACAAAGTTCCTTTTGAGCTCTAGACTTTAGCTTTACACTACACCTCTGGCTTCTTCTGGAAGAAGAAATACAAGCCAATTAAAACACCCCCTGAATACTGGACAGCAGCAATTAAACAACTGTCCCAGAATGCCTCATTTTATTTTTACAACCCCCTCTTTCTCTCTCCTCATCACTCTTTTGATTTCTTCAACTCTCCATCTGTCATTTGACTCATTTATCTTCACCTTCCTCTTAATTGGGTTTGTGTGAGGGCATGTTTTATCTCCGAGCAGCATCAAGGGCGATTTAAGTGAAATTTGGATCAGATATCACAAACTGAACTAGAACATGTATGGATACAAACAATGCTGTTCGTGTACATCCCAGAATCTCATTTAGCACACAGAGCCAAATACCAGCACAAACACACTCACAATATGCGATAACAGATCAGAACTGATAGCACAACAGACCAGTGACCTTTACAACGCAATCAGACACAATCAGAATAAAATCAAAGCTATTAAAACATGACATTAACTTTTCCATTAGGAAGAAAAACAGCATAATAAAAATAATGGGCTTGATTTAGGAAACGTGAAGAACAAATTTCAGTGTAAATCATTCGTAAAAATCATTCATGTGTAATTGTCACATTGAATTTAATTTTATGAATGAGCTCAATGAGTCCAATGTTTGAAAACAGGTTTCCAAAACCCTCCCTCATCAACACTGATCAATGGAACGACGATAGAAAGACAAATAAATAGAATGACAGACAGAATGATAGATAGATGGAACAGACAATGGAACAAAAAATAGGTACAACAACAGACATAACAGAACGATAGATGGTATGATAGACAGAATGACAGACAGATATAATAATAGATATAATGATAGACAAACGACAGATAGATAGAAAGACAGATATAAAGAGAGACCAGATAGACAGATAGAAAGGCCAATGTATAGATAGAATGAACGATAGAACAGCCAATGGATTGATAGAATTAACGATATAAAACAACATACAATGAACGATATAATGATAGACACAATAACAGATATAGAATGATAGATATACAGAAAGAAAGATTGATAGATAGATGGGTTGATCTAACAGAGAGACAGACAGACAGAATGACCAATTGATATAACGACAGATAGAACGTTTGAAAGAACGACAGAGCAATCGACAGATAGAACAATAGCAAATGTTAGAAAGACAGATAGAATGAACAACAATAGACTGAACAACAATTAGATATAAATATAGCTGCAAACATCAACCAACGGGTTTGAAGCGTTTTAAGACCTTCATGCCATCTATAACACCATTGTAACACCATTTCCAGGTTTCACATTAATCATAATGTGGCACAATTGTCAAAACTTATACCTAAGAAAAAAAAAATGAAGTAATAAACTTTGACATAACGTGACTGTAAATGTTATAATGGTGATTGTAAAATGTCCAAAACTGAATGCAAAACATGTGAAAAGAACTATATTAGTGAGAAGAAAAACAAAATTAACATTATAACCAGTAGATTACCACCAGTAATCTCCATTGTAGTTAACTCCATTAAGCATGCTTTTACTCACACGCACGCACACGCACATACACACACACACACACACGTTTTCTATGTAAGTGGGGTATATAATTGCATAAATGATTTCACACATTCCTTTGTAAAAAATATTCAATAAAACAATATTACAAGTGCACCATAATTTAAAAAAAACGGTTAAGCATATCATTTTCAGTCAATGATGAAAACTAATATAAAATTATTAGACTTAAAATACTTCTATCCTACGGGTCTCTCTAGTGGACAACAGTAGTATTAGAGCCTAAATCGTTCAGTTGAAATGGCTGAAAATTTACAGTGAGCCATCTGAGCATCAGAAATTCATTTGTAATGACTTGTTCTCCATGTGTAGGCCTACAGTTTTGATAAATTTCTACTTTGTGCACACAACATAGACATGTTACTCATAATGAGCCATACATGACAAACCAAATTTAATCTGGTAAATAATAGATAATATTAGATAATAATAATATTAATAGATTTAATAGATCAAAATTATTTTTGCTTATTTTGGCGGTATAGGGTGTATAAGTTTCAAGAAAATTGGACAAGCTGCCTATGAGGAGTTCGAAAGTAAATTTTTCAAATAATCTCAAATATTTAAAGAATTATTTGATTGACAATAGGTATACGTTTAGTTCATCTTGAGTAGAGGGCTCCCATGGTATAACGCATATAAGTCTATGACAAACTGTCTATAAAAAGATGGTTCTTGTACCCCTTGATACAGATGAACTAACAATAAAACTGTAGAACAACAGAACAAACAATAAAAGGACATAATCAATCATAAAATGACATACAGATAGATAGACAGACAGCATAAACAGACAGAAAGCTAGTGTGAACATTGTGTGCTTTGAAAGGGAAACATGAACTATTCCTTAGCAAGAACATAATGAAAGCTGAAATTTTACTGCATTATATTATAGAGGCCCATTTTTATTATTGGTGGAGTACCAGGCATCCCTGTCAGGGGGCTTTACTGTGTTTAAAGGGACCTAATGCCTAAAGCAACAGAATAAACCTGGAGAACAGACTGGGTTAATGGCTAAGAAACTTATCATCTCATTACAAAGAGGCAGATAAGCTCCTGCTCTCACGCTATGAGCGTGCAAAATAAATTAAAGCCATTCCTAATAGCCTTTCTGCTTAGAGCAGATGACTGCTACTTCAGTAATCGGAGAACAGCAACCCACTGTATATTATGTCTTTACCAGCCAGCTCCAGTTGTCACCATGAAGAGACAAAAGAAAGGGAAGCTTGTTTGCTTTGTCCAAACAGGCATGTACACTACAGCGGTGTGAAACAAAGCAAGCTGCACTTCTCCAGCAGAGCATCATTGAAGCTAAACACACCCTAAAAGGGTCCTGATCGGTTACACTACTTAATCATGCTGCTCCGTAAATGATGCATAACTAATTCAGAAATGGCATCAGAACCCTCATCACTCTGCACAGGAGAAATGGGCAGCCAGAAAAGCGATTTTCCACTCCAGATCTCTCAATATAATATCATGCCGTCTCCTGACAGTAACTTTGACCCTAACTATTATAGTAAGGGCATTTTGTCAGTTTTTTTTTTAACACTTTAGTTTAGGTTCCAATTCTCATATTAACTTGTTTATAAGCATGGATATACTAGGATATTGGCTGTTTACTAGCACTTAAGCACAAATAAATGCTTTAATCTGCACAATCATATTCTACATACCTAGTCCTACCCAATACCTAAACTTTACAACTACCTTACGAACATTGATTACAAGCAGGAATTAGGAATTTATTGAGGTAAGAGTGATTGTTCAAAGTTAGTTAACAGTGAGAATTGTACCCTAATCTAAAGTGTGACCTTTTTTGAGGAGTCAAGATGACATTCAAATCAAAGTATACATCATAATAATACATACCAAATAGTAAACTGCACGATCAAAATGAGGCCAGTTGAAGGTTTCATTGATCAGATACAAAAAGTATTCAAATATAGTGTACAATTGTTATAAAGTTTTAAAACAAAATATTATTATTATTGTTGTTGTTGTTATTATACATATTTTTCTGGGCACTAGTAGAACAAACACTATACATAATAGTACATACTATTCTGTATCAAAACTGTTCAAAAAAATAATCCTTTTTATTTCTGGTCATACAGTAGAATTAGGAAGTGTTCATACAGTTAATGTACATGGCATCTACTTGATGGCAAAGAGGCATGCTTTGAGATACAGTATGATGATCAATCATAAATACCAGATACTGATATAAAAAGACCCATATATAAAGATATAAACCCACTGTTGAAAATGCTTCATTTAATTCTACTAATTTTAAACTACGTTTAAAAGTATTTCCAGTGTGGTCTCAGACCCCTAAAGACCCCTTTTTCAGTTATTTAACCTCTTTGTTTTTAATTCACCCCCAAGTTGCCAGTTTAACCTTCATTCACTGCAATAATGGATGCTTGAAGAAAACCTTGTTGAAGTTTAGATTCAGTGTGACTAATTGTCTGATGTCAGTAAGTTAGTTCAGTAAACTACTTTACTAATAAGCTCGTCATGTCTCTGTGTGTGAGTAGTGTGTGTCTGATTGAGCGCATGCAGAATCAGCAATATTCAAAAACACCCTCTTAATGAAATATATTGATGTGCACAATCTTCTGGAGCGATCAATGCTAATAATTGATCCAATTACTATGACGGGCAGGATTCAGTGACACAAAGTTAATATCTGTGCTACACAGTGTCCTGTGAGAGTACAGTAATACAAACTGATTTTATCGACATTTGGCTCAATTCTTAATCTGGCTCTCTTCTTACCAACAAAACAAATAATGGCACACTGTTTTGTTATGCAAATAAAGTAAACTGTTAAGCAAATTCATAATTTAAATAGTGAGAACTTATAATGTGAAGTTTGTTAGTCAAGGTAAAAGGTGAATGTGCATGCTCAGTTTGCTCACTTGGTCTCAGTTCTGTAAAAACTTTTGAGACATCATTGAACAATTCAACCTTGCAGCTAGTTTTGACTTGATTGATGATTATTTTATTTAATATGGAAAGTATTTATGACATGTAATACTGTAAATACAGTTTGAGTATAGCTTTTTCTAAAGCAATAAATTGTCTATTGTTGCATCTGTTACTGGGCATGCCAATAAGGGAAGCATTGTGGCCAGAGGAATACCCATTGCACTTGAATCATTTCATTTTGTATGTTTGGTCAAAACATGGAATTATGGGGGTGTAAGTATAGTATAGTGATTCCTTTTGGTTAGGATTGTTCAATTAAACATGCTCAACTATTCACTGCTGAGAAGTTTAAAGTGAATTTAGTGGACTTCTGAGACGTCCAGTTTTCTAGAAGATAGAATAGGTTATTCAACCCCTTGTTTAGCTTACAACAAAACTAATAAGGCCTGGTTTCCCAGAACGGGCTTAGATTAAGCCAGGATTAGACTTTAGGGACATTTAAAGAGATAGTTCACCCAAAAATGAAAATGCTGTTATCATATATTCACCCACAAGTTGTTTCAAACCTGTATGATTTTCTTTCCTCTTTTGAACACAAAATAATATATTTTGAATAATATTGGTAACTAAACAGTTTCTGGTCCCCATTGACTTCCATAGTAGGAAAAAATATATACTATGGAAGTCAATTGGGTCCATCAACTGTTTGGTTTCCGGACATTCTTTAGAATATCGGTTTGGAACAACTTGAGGGTGAGTAAATAACAATTTAAATGTTTGGGTGAACTATCCCTTTAAGTAGCTTTTCTAAATGTATAACACATTACTGATGAACATATTGAGATAAAACAATGGCAGTGACATATTTTAAGATATGTCAGTGCAAAATGCTTTCAGTAAAAACAGCTCAAACATGCATTTTAGTCTGGGACTAGGCTTAAGCCTTGTCTTTGAAACCGAGGGGTTTACTTGGAGAGAAAGGTGGATTTAACTTAAAATTGTAATTCGGGTGAACACCCTAGTAGCTGATAAAGCTCAAAAATGCTTTGTAGCTGGTTGCTTTACTCTTATTCTTTTCTTTTTTAAGTTAACTCAACTTTACAGATAATATTCTACGGAATTCTACGGAAATTAAAAAGTAGAGGGGATATTACATGCACTTCCAGGATTATACAACAAACATGTTCCTATTCATTCTTTTTTTTACAATTAAGTAAAAGGCATATTGTTTAAAACTTGATGCCGACAGCTTATAAAATGCAACTGAATTTATGGCTGCATATCACAATTGAACCAGCCATTGTTCTGCTCTATTCACTGTGTACTGTAAGTAATGTGTTGTCCTCACTGTCTGCGAGCCATTTAGCTCTGCAACATGCATCCCGCGGGACAGCACAAGTCGGAGGCTGTAATAAGTTCCATTGTCTTCCAGAGTTCAGCTTTAATAATTAATGGCCTGCTCAGGAAGATTGGACATCACCACCTCCTCGTGCGTGTCTGGAGGGAAGGAGAATGGGACGAGTATGATGCGTATAAGAGGATTACCTCTAATGGGATGAATATCACTAAAGAGATAGAGCTTGATTAATATTGGGCCAGAATGGGAAGTGTTTTTGAGATCCTTGAAAGATAAATAAGACAAAAACAATATATGCAAACGCACATCCACAAATCTCTTAACCCCCATTTCTGATTGCCAGGCATATAAGGTAATAAGCTAAAACAACTAAATTGAGCCTCACAAATGCCACGGCTTTACTCTATAACTCAGTGGAGACCATATTGAAATGAAATGGACATATTAAAGCCGACAGGAAGTTTCGTCTTGATAGGCCACTGCAAGTTTATGGCACAGTCCAGCTGTTTGTAAAGGTTAATAGAGACTCTCCATGCATTCACTGCATAATTATGCATGTATGTAGCAGAGTCACCTGGGGGCAAGCTGTAGGCTGGTGAACTGTGGACTTTATCAAAGCATGGAAGAAAGGGTGGAGGGATAAAGAGGTTGTTGGAGGCCAGAGGAGATGTGGAGTGAGGATGGAGAGATGTGTGGCAGGTGAGCTACACAAGAGAGTTTTTAAAGGGCTCACGCTACACATCTAAACACTGATGACAGCATAAACTGGGCTCAGAGCTCTGTTGGTGGTCGGTAAGTATACAGACTTTCCAGCACATTTAAAAAGCCATCATTTTACAGTCTCATTTCTTGAGATGAAATGAGCAGCTGTTTCAACAAAGGGTTAGAACTTAGTCCCACAAAATCTTACTTTTTCTGTGCTACACAACTGCTCCAAAGTTTGGAATGTGTTTGAAAGTCTCTTATGGTTACCATGGTTGCATTCATTTGATAAAAAATACAGTACAAATAGTAATCCTGTAAAATATTCTTACAATAACTTCTCTATTTTAAAATATTTTAAAATATAATTTATTCCTTTGATGGCAAAGCTGAATTTTCAGCAGCCGTTACTCCAGTCTTCAGTGTCACATGATCCTTCGAAAATCATTTGATATGCTCAATATGCTGATTTGGTGCTCAGGAGAAATTCCTTATTATCAATGTTGAAAACATTTTTTTCCCAAATTCAGGCTTCTTTAATAAATAGAAAGTTTGAAAGAAAAGTGTAATATATATATATTATATATATTAGTATGGTGTTCCTAATAATCCTTTGGGTGAGTGTGTGTGTGTGTGTGTATATATACATATATATATATATATATATATATATATATATATATATATATACACACACACACACACACACACACACACACACACACACACACCTAAAGGATTATTAGGAACACCATACTAATACCGTGTTTGACCCCCTTTCGCCTTCAGAAGTGCCTTAATTCTACGTGGCATTGATTCAACAAGGTGGCCCATATTGATAGGATAGCCGGTATTGGGGGTTTTCTCGATCTGTCAAAAGCATTTGACACGATTGACGAAAATTGTCGCACTACGGGGAGTGTGGCTCTACAGTGGTTTAGGGACTATATTTATGGAAGACGGCAATATGTAAGTTTAAATGATATTGACTCTGGATTGGAAAATATTGTACTTGGGGTTCCTCGGGGATCTATTCTAGGGCCTCTATTGTTCATTGTTTATATTAATGATTTTGTACATTGTTACAGTGATGTTCATAAAATACTCTTCACGGATGATACAAATCTGTTTGTATCCCACAAACACTTGAATCATCTTGAAAAATTATTAAATGACAGACTAGTAGAAATAGATATCTGGTTTAAATGTAACAAACGATCTCTAAACATTAGTAAAACCTATTATATTGTTTTTCGATCTAGTATCCAGAAGTACAGTGATTGTGATATGAATTTAATTATAGATGGTAGAATTATTCAGAGAGTGGATGCAATAAAATTTCTTGGAATACATATAGATCAATTTATAAATTTTAAGGAACATATTGAGTTGACTATCCAAAATATCCAAAAAACTATCCAAAATTGTGGGTTTGTTCTTTAAAGTGAGACACGTGCTCCCATTTGATGTACTCTTGTCCCTGTATAGGACTTTATTTGACCCTTACTTGATTTATTGTCATATTATTTGGAATAATACTTACCTTACTTATATTGAGAAACTCTTGATATTACAAAAGAAAGCCATAAGAGCTATTACATGGTCCACACATAACTCTTATACAAATGCTCTCTTCTATAGATATGGCCTACTGAAGCTTCCTGAATGCAACCTTTATCATAATGCATGCACAATGTACAATGTTGTCAATAGGTTAAACATTAGATTGTGTGAGCTCATTCCGCTATATACACCTTTTCACACACACTACACTAGACATAAGTTGCTCTTGAAAGGTAAATGTAGGAACCTCACAAGTGCTAGGTTTAGTGTATGCTACAGTGGCCCACAATTATGGAATGAGCTGGATACTAATTTAAAACAATCAGACTCACTTTCTATATTTAAAAAGAATCTAAAGCAACAACTACTGAAGAGATATAAACCCGAGGGATTGGAGGCCGAGGGTTAAACCCCTTTCACTTGGTATAATGATTATTTCAATTTGAGGTGCAAAGGTACAATGACTGTCAATTTATTGGCTGATGCAGGTAAAATGTTTTGTAAATACCCTCAATTTAATGAATGGTTGCTCCTGGTATCTAAAGTTGGACCGCTCATGCTATCTTTATCAGATGGGTGAGGAGGTGTTGGTGGTGGGATGGACCCCTACTTATAAGCTTTTGCTTCTTGGCAGTCCTTTTTCACAATGCAATACTATTGTTTTCCTGACCAGTTGTTGGTGCAGGTTACCTGAATCATGGTGTACTATAGTAGTAGCTGTAGCTGGAATTGTAATAGTAGACTTGGCTGCTGTAAAAGTATTATATTTTGTAACTTGTTACGTCTGTAATATATGTTATTGTACCTATTTTGTATTTGTGAGATGTTTAAATAAATTGTGAAAAAAATTGTAAATTGATAGCATCTTGCAGTTGATGGAGATTTGTGGGATGCACAGGGCACAAAGCTCCCATTCCACCACATCCCAAAGATGCTCTATTGGGTTGAGATCTGGTGACTGTGGGGGCCATTTTAGTACAGTGAACTCATTGTCATGTTCAAGAAACCAATTGGAAATGATTTGAGCTTTGTGACATGGTGCATTATCCTGCTGGAAGTAGCCATCAGAGGATGGATACATGGTGGCCATAAAGGGATGGACATGGTCAGAAACAATGCTCAGTTAGGCAGTGGCATTTAAACGATGCCCAATTGGCACTAAGGGGCCTAAAGTTTGCCAAGAAAACATCCCCCACACCATTACACCACCACCACCAGCAGCCTGCACAGTGGTAACAAGGCATGATGGATAAATGTTCTCATTCTGTTTACGCCAAATTCTGACTCTACCATCTGAATGTCTCAACAGAAATCAAGACTCATCAGACCAGGCAAGATTTTTCCAGTCTTCAACTGTCCAATTTTGGTGAGCTCTTGCAAATTGTAGCCTTTTTTTCCTATTTGTAGTGGAGATGAGTGGTACCCGGTGGGGTCTTCTGCTGTTGTAGCCCATCCGCCTCAAGGTTGTGCGTGTTGTGGCTTCACAAATGCTTTGCTGCATACCTCGATTGTAATGAGTGGTTATTTCAGTCAAAGTTGCTCTTCTATCAGCTTGAATCAGTCGGCCCATTCTCTTCTGACCTCTAGCATCAACAAGGCATTTTCGCCCACAGGACCTCCGTGTACTGGATGTTTTTCCCTTTTCACACCATTCTTTGTAAACCCTAGAAATGGTTGTGCGTGAAAATCCCAGTAACTGAGCAGATTGTGAAATACTCAGACCGGCCCGTTTGGCACCAACAACCATGCCATGGTCAAAATTGCTTAAATGACCTTTCTTTCCCATTCTGACATTCAGTTTGAAGTTCAGGAGATTGTCTTGACCAGGACCACACACCTAAATGCATTGAAGCAACTGCCATGTGATTTGGTTGATTAGATAATTGCATTAATGCAAAATTGAACAGGTGTTCCTAATAATCCTTTAGGTGAGTGTATATATATAACTGATTCATAATGTTTATTTACATATATAAAAAAAAACATTATTAATCAGTTATTTTTTTAAATCTGAATGAAGAAAGATGACAGAATGAAAAGAACACAGTTTCTGCTAAACAAGAAATGAGAAGCATTTTGATTCAGAATTAAACTTTAAATGAATTTAATATAATACAATTAATTAGAAATCTGAGAATCATTCATACTCCAAGCCAAATAACATTGAATAAATGATGGCCGTTCAGAATCCACAAAGCTTTCTTCAGGATTCCAAGGGCACATACTGTAAAGACGGTAGACAGATGCAGTTTGATCACACCACTAAGAGAACAGCTGTTCTGGTAATACAACAAAACAAATTGTGCTTGTAATCAATAGTGTCCTTGGATTGTGATAATATGAATGCGTGACACTGAATCAAGAAAGGTGAAAGAGGAGTATAAATAATGTTAGCAAAAATAAGAGGATTGATTGAACAGCCCCTGTGAGATTAAATGAAGGTTGAGATTATGAATCGTGCGTGGGTATATTGAGTATATGAGGGATTGTGTATGCTTGCGTGTTACATGAGTGCATGTATCAGTAGGTGAAGTGTAATCCCACAGGGAAGAGCTTCATTTGAAACTAAATTTATAGAAAATGTATGGCTAAATACAAGAATATACAGGTTCTTCTCAAAAAATTTGCATATTGTGATAAAGTTCATTATTCTCCACAATGTAATGATAAAAATTAAACTTTCATATATTTTAGATTCATTGCACACCAATTGAAATATTTCAGGTCTTTTATTGTTTTAATACTGATGATTTTGGCATACAGCCCATGAAAACCCAAAATTCCTATCTAAAAAAGTTTGCATATTTCATCCGACCAATAAAAGAAGTGTTTTTAATACAAAAAAAAAAAGTCAACCTTCAAATAATTCTGTTCAGTTATGCACTCAATACTTGGTCGGGAATCCTTTTGTGGAAATGACTGCTTCAATGCGGCGTGGCATGGAGGCAATCAGCCTGTGGCACTGCTGAGGTGTTATGGAGGCCCAGGATGCTTCGATAGCGGCCTTAAGCTCATCCAGGGTGTTGGGTCTTGCGTCTCTCAACTTTCTCTTCACAATATCCCACTGATTCTCTATGGGGTTCAGGTCAGGAGAGTTGGCAGTCCAATTGAGCACAGTAATACCATGGTCAGTTCACCATTTACCAGTGGTTTTGGCACTGTGAGCAGGTCCCAGGTCGTGCTGAAAAATGAAATCTTCATCTCCATAAAGCTTTTCAGCAGGTGGAAGCATGAAGTGCTCCAAAATCTCCTGATAGCTAGCTGCATTGACCCTGCCCTTGATAAAACACAGTGGACCAACACCAGCAGCTGACTTGGCACCCCAGACCATCACTGACTGTGGGTACTTGACACTGGACTTCAGGCGTTTTGGCATTTCCTTCTCCCCAGTCTTCCTCCAGACTCTGGCACCTTGATTTCTGAATGACATGCAAAATTTGCTTTCATCCGAAAAAAGTACTTTGGACCACTGAGCAACAGTCCAGTGCTGCTTCTCTGTAGCCCAGGTCAGGCGCTTCTCCGCTGTTTCTGGTTCAAAAGTGGCTTGACCTGGGGAATGCGGCACCTGTAGCCCATTTCCTGCACACGCCTGTGTACGGTGGCTCTGGATGTTTCTACTCCAGACTCAGTCCACTGTTTCCGCAGGTCCCCCAAGGTCTGGAATAGGTACTTCTCCACAATCTTCCTCAGGGTCCGGTCACCTCTTCTCGTTGTGCAGCGTTTTTTGCCACACTTTTTCCTTCCCACAGACTTCCCACTGAGGTGAAATGATACAGCACTCTGGGAACAGCCTATTTGTTCAGAAATTTCTTTCTGTGTCTTACCCTCTTGCTTGAGGGTGTCAATGATGGCCTTCTGGACAGCAGTCAGGTCGGCAGTCTTACCCATGATTGCAGTTTTGAGTAAAGAAACAGGCTGGGAGTTTTTAAAAGCCTCAGGAATCTTCTGCAGGTGTTTAGTTGATTCAGATTATTAGGTTAATAGCTCGTTTAGAGAACCTTTCCATGATACGCTAATTTTTTGAGATAGGAATTTTGGGTTTTCATGAGCTGTATGCCAAAATCATCAGTATTAAAACAATAAAAGACCTGAAATATTTCAGTTGGTGTGCAATGAATCTAAAATATATGAAAGTTTATTTTTTGTCATTACATTATGGAAAATAATGAACTTTTTCACAATATGCTAATTTTTTGAGAAGGACCTGTATACCTCAAAGGCTTTATGAAAAAGATATAAAATCGATAATTTTGATTGAAAAAGAAAGCAAGAAGCTAATGTGTGTGCAACTGTTCCAACTGTGTATCTTCAGAAGTCTCCAACCTGATACGCAGAAGCCAGGCTTCTTTATTTCTATTAATAGAACTCTTTCCTATCCATTAACAAAGAAACCGTACAAAGTAGACATCTTGGAAGATCCAGGAGCTTCAAAGCACAAAAAGGCATGACATCCTGCTGGGAGTGTGATGGAAGCGAAAGAGAGAGCGAAAGCATGACAGGAGCATAACCATTTTCTGCAGAAAACTTACCTAACAGGCCCGAGGATTGCCTTCGTCTAATAGGCGAGTTTTCCAGACACTTTGAGAACAACAATCACCTGTCATCTATGAAGATGTGAGAGACTTTTTTTCTTTCTGTGGCACACATGTCCAGATGGATTGAATGGAGGACAGTGACAGGAAATGTAACAGTTTATTTAAGTGTTGGATTTTTTTCCTCCGAAGAGCGGAGAGGAGGGCTGGGAGTGTGGGGGTGAAAAATAGGGCAACTGCCAGACAAAGGGGGAATGATACAGAGTTTCTTTAGCACTGTTCTTTTCTTCAGCAGGTAGACTATAATTGCCAATTAAAATAACAAACCGCAGTGCAAGTCTTGCTGTGAAAATGTGCTCACTGAACTAAGTAGGAGTCACGTAAGGAACAACTCACTTATGGCAGCTATCTTGCTAGTGTATAACACAATTTCCCACAGGTCATTGCATAGACTATAGTGTACTGACTTAAATATATTTGGGATTCATTTCGTTGCAGCACCAAATATTTTTTAGGCAAGAATGGAATATAGAGGAAAGAGAAGTACTGTGTTTAAATCAGAAATGGGAACAAATTGCCTTTGATTAACTGAGTGAAAACGTTCTTTTTTTTAGTGCTGACAACCAGTTAATAACGTAATATTCTCTTTCTGATAGTTATTTCTTCATTTAGAATTATTTTATAATTAACTTGACATCACCGGATTCTTTCATTGCCAGCAGGCTCTTTTGATAGGAAGAGCTCACCTCTCATGTGACTGAGCCATGGGATTCAGTTCACCTATATAATGATTATCAATGGGGTCAAAAACAATTAACCTGTGATGTGTAATATATGAAAAAAGGACATTTTTATATAAGAAGTTATTGTGTTCCACTTAGGTTTGGGACAAAAAAATAGGGCTTGTTTGTTTTTTTAAGTCCATTCTTCAAAAGTGTCAACTGAGTCAAAAATAAGAGAATAATTCAGAATTCAGAGAATTTCTGAAGTTGTAAAAAACTCAAATGTTCCACAAAACTCCAAAAAATCTATTTTCAGTTAGAGAATTGAGGGGACTTTTTGAAACTCTTGAAAAAGAAGAAGAAAAAATCTTCCCTCTTCTTTGTGGCATTTGAGTTTTAGTGTGAATACAGTCTAAACTTTAATTAAGCTTAAATTTAGATGTAGTTACTTTTTTTATACACGACAGCAAAATCTGCTTCTATTTTAATAATGAAGGAGAAAACCATTTCTGCTCTCTTTTCTTTTTTAACTAAAACCCTAATTATTCCCCATGCCAGCGGCTTAACACGCTGTCTCCCACACTTCCCCCATCCCAGATCTCTACCATTTAACCCCGCCTCACCATGCCCCATTTCTACCAAAGAGAGAAAGAAAGAGAAACCTTCACACCATCCCACAGAGGACTGAGGAAAGGCTTGGTACTGCATGCCGTTTGATCTTTATCCGTGGTGCTGCGGATCTATTTTGGGATGCGCCTACTGTAAGCTAAAGTGAGGATTTCCTGTACTTCAAATGCTTCAGCAAAGAGAGGAGTGGGGAAATATGGAGAAAATGGAAGACAGAAAGAAAGAACCAACATCCCCCCCTCTTGCCTGACAATGTGAATGCTAAATTATGGTCTTTCAATATTTTCTGGAAACTTCTTTTCCGAGCTGCATAATAGTTAGAACTGGCATGATTACCATCAGACATTCTCAGTATGTTTAAATGAGTATTCCAAAGTCTACTTTTTCTGTTTAGAATCTGAAGTGCAAATCTGTGAACAATGCAACAGCTAATTTTACCCAGAACCCACTGCGCATTGGACAAAGATCCGATTGGAATTACAAAGAATACAAGACACTACAAGAATAAAAAGTGTTAAAAAACTAAAAAACATGGCGGATGTGCAAGTCCACCGGTTAAGTAGAGAGGTCTACTTATGCATGTCTATATTACCATCATCAAACAAAACCAAATTAATATTACATTTAAACATGTGTAAATCAAAAATTTGCATTTTAAGTTAAACGGATAGGTTACCCAAAAAAGAAAATGATCCCATAATTTACTCCATCCTGGGTGTATATGACTTTTTCTTTCAGCCAAACATAATCTAAGTTATATAAAAAAAAATATCGTGGCTCTTCCAAGCATTATAATGGAAGTGAACAGTAATTTTTTTTAAAGCCCAAAAAAAGTGCATTCACCCATCATAAAAGTAATCCGTACGGCTCCAGCGTCATATGCTGGAAATCGACTCTCTTGTGAACGCGAGGACGGCCGTTACCAGAAGCTAGTGTTGGGCTTCAAAGAAAATACAATGTAATACAATGTCATACAATGGAAGTACAATTCACTCCCATTATAAAGCAGGAAGAGCCAGGATATTTTTAAATATAACTTGGGTTTGAGAAGAAAGTCATATACATCTAGGTAAATATGGGATGATTTTCATTTTTGGGTAAATTAACCCTTTAAATGTTGTTATTAAATAGTAAATGTTGTGGTTACAACATATTTTGCTAATAATAAAATAAATCTAGTACATAGAATTGAATTTATATTGTACTAGATTTATTATATGTCAAGTAGTTTATGTATTCAAGATAGTAATGGAGTGGTACTATGGTAGCTAGATACAATAGAAAACAAAAAGGGCAGCAATTACCTTACAGTTAAAAAAAATTATACATACGTAAATGATTCTTGAACTCCGTTGGAAGTAATTCTGAATCGGTCATGATCCACGGGCAATGTCGCAACTAGCGGAGAATGCAGGTGACGATTGCAAGTGACGTCACTTGCAGAGAAAGCACAGGTGACAGAGAGTGAAGTCTTAGAGTGCAAGTGCAAGCATGCAGTGTTAAATGTTTATTAGATATTCAGAGATTTGTTTAAATTATGTAGATGAGCATTTGCTGAATGTTGACGGTAAATGATAAAGTTATTTTTCTTACTATTTTAGCCTGATTGTTTGCATTTTCTGTTACAAATAATATAAAAGCAACGGTTTACTGTTTCGCATACTATTTACTTTCTTTGTTTACCTGTTATTAGAGTATTAGATATTATATTATATTAGTATTAGATAGTATATTATATTATATTATATTAGAGTATTAGATATGACTGACAGAGATCGTAAACTAATGAAGACGGAGAATGTGAGTGAGCGCTGTGTGATCAGGCGCTGCCGTTCTCTTCTCAGGCCCTAGTGTTCTCAGCGCCGCCAGTCAAAATAAACGTCCTGCTTCCAACACATCGGGCAAACAGAAAAACGTATCGGCCGATGCCGATATTTTAAAAATGCCAAATATTGGCCGATATATCGGCCTTGGTGATATATCAGTTGACCACTACTTAAAGGTTTAGTTCACTTTAAAAAAAAACTTTTGTTGATATTTTACTCACCCCCATGTCATCCAAGATGTCCATGTCTTTCTTTCTTCAGTCGAAAATAAATTAAGGTTTTTGATGAAAACATTCCAGGATTTTTCTCCATATAATGGACTTCAATGGGACCCAAACGGTTCAAGGTCCAAATGACAGTTTCAGTGCAGCTTCAAAGGGCTTTAAACAAAACCAGACGATGAATAAGGGTCTTATCTAGCGAAACGATCGGTCATTTAAAAAATAAAATAAAAAAGTTTAAGCTTTATAAGCACAAATGCTCGCCTTGCTGTTCTGTGATGCGCGTTTGTGACGTCACGTAATACGCAATTACGTTGCAGGTCTCACAGAACAGTCATCACCGAAATGTGATGTTATATGGAGAAAAATCCTGGAATGTTTTCATCAAAAACCTTAATTTCTTTTCGACTGAGTGAACTAATCCTTTAAAAGCATTAATGAGCATGTTATTGAGAAAAAACAATTGAAAGCAAGAGTGAAATGACCACTGTGGTAAAAAAGAAGAACTGAAACGATAAATTATTACAGGAGGAAAATGTCCCTGGGCCATTAAATCAAAGAGAGAGCGAAGGGGAGAGGAAAACAGAAAGAGGCCTGTGGAAGGAGACACATGGGTTGGGTAATATGTTGTGACAGTAATCAGCAGCTCCTGATCCAAGAGCTCTGCATGAAAAGGAGAAAGCAGGTAAAACAAAAAGCGAGTATGCAGTCGCTCCCATGTGGCTACATTTTCTCTTTTATGGCATACTCAGAGATAGATCAGTATGTCCTCTCAGACGGGGATGGAAAATAAAGATAAATAGTGGTAGTGGGCCTATATACCCCATCTATAAATCACTATAAGAAACAAACATTAAGACTAGTCTACCCAGCAGTAGACTGTCTTGCAAAGGCCACACTGCCTTGAGCTGGGAGTTTCCCCTCAACAAGAGGAATGACCAATGCAGCGTTCCTTTAAAGACCAATAAGAGGTCAAAGGAAGGCCATGGTGGGGCCAGGACTAAGCATAGCCCACAATGATGTGGTCCATAGACTCCATGCTGGCCGCAAGTGTGTTTAAGAGGACGGAGAACATTCCTGAATCACCATCATGGCAGCCACCATTTACAATCATCAACAATCATCACATCTAGGCGTATCATCGTTGTGTAGCCAATATCAATTCCATTTTAGCAACTTTGTTCCAAAATAATACAAATTGTGTTGGATGTCTTTTTGCACAGTGTCTACTCAAAAGGGGGAGAGACATTACTGTCCAAAAGTTTGGTTTGGGTTAAGAATTAATTAAATTGATGAATATTACAGTAAAGACTTTTACATTGTAAGAAAAAAATCGAATACATTTCAAATAAATATATTTTTTTTTTGCTGCCGAAAATTCAGCTGTGTCATCACAGGATACAGTCTTGGTAAGCATAAGAGACTTTTAACTAAACCCAAACATTTGAAAAACAGTCTATTAGTAAAGGAATATAATATACAAATGTGTACCTTTAAGAGAACTGTTGTGTGACAAGCTTATAGTACAATTTTGCAAAATGTTTGTAACAATTCCTGTCAATCCCAAAATTTCACATTCCACCTTGTCTGACTAGGGAAAAGAAATGCAAATTGCAAAGGGCACTAAATGTGAATAATTCATACCATAAAGTCCATCTTCCTTTCCATACATTTTTTTATTAAACTTTTGACTTTAGAGCTTTTATCTTGAGCCAAAAACTTGATGCAACTGTAGTCAAAGATACCAGAAAAATGTTTTTGTCAAACTAAGAAGGAAAAGAGCAGATAAAAGGTATTTTAGCCCTGGTCCTTGTCAACAGGGAACAATAACCAGGAAGATGACTGCTGTGAACTTTTGTTCCTTTCTGAGCTTGATGGTTTAAATGGACCTACAGGGTCCAGAGAGAAAACTTGAGCTCAGGCTAATGCTGCCTTGGCTGTGCAACAGCGGGCAGACCTTAGACGACTATTAGTAGTTTCCAGGGAGCAAATAAATTGGTGATTTAATAGTAGTGTTGCTCTTTCAGCACCTTAATTTAGAGAACCACAAAAAGATGATATAGTCATCATATCCAGATTTTACTCTCTTCGTCTAAGAATGAATGTAGGAATAAGAAAGGAGTGGAACATTTATTTAGGCCATGGATTTTAGGATTCAAGCAGAGGACCAGGAAGGGGAATGGAGTTATACTGCGGCCAAGGGATTGGACGCAAACCCATTAGAGGGTCTAGAACATTTCAAGATAAAACTGAAAACCAAGAGAAGTGAAACAAGATAGTATAAAACATACAATACATGATTACAATTTTTTTAAGAAGTCCCTTTATTTTGGATCGAAAATAGTAAAACTAATATTGTGAATATATCAATTTAAATCTTACTGACCCTAAACATTTGAATGCTAATGTATATGAAAGCTTAAATCATTCACAATAACACTTAATAGAGCCCATTTTCATTTCATGCCAACTTTTAGAATAGTTGGCAAGATCTTGAATATTTTCGAGTCCAATGCAGTTTGCTTCAGAAACTGAGAGGCTTATGGGTTTTTATTATAAAGTTCCTAAGTTCAGTGTCATAAACTTATGAGGAATACACATCAATAAATAAACAGAGGAAACAAGATGAAAGGTCATTTAATTAAAATAACAAATCAATTGATATGGACACATTTTCATTAAAGGAGAAGTGTGTCATTTCTGCACTGCTAGCTGCATCAGAAAAAAGTGCAGTCCATCTGCTGACATCAATTAAATATAATAATCCACACAACAAACACTTGACATTCACCTGACAAGACAATACTCCTGAGAATAGAACAAATTACCCCGAAAAGCTGGCAAAAAAACAACTAATATCTATAGACAAGAAGTTGTATAGACAAGAGACAGTTCCCATACCATGTGAAGGGAGACCGAGGCCACCGTCACTAATGCCTGACCTTTTAACTCCCCTCTGTTATGATGGGACATGTATAAATTTGACTGCAGTGCAGTCTGTGATCATACTGATTCTTTGATTTTTCTAAAGCAAAACGCTTCTGGCATTTGTAGATTCTCAAGCAAGGCAGCATATGTATAAAAATATATCAAACAGCTTTCTGCCTCCTCAATCTAATCTGCAGAGCATATGAGACAACCATGACAGGTAAGAACTAGGTTTCCCTCAGGCAACCATCACTGTAGCACAGACAGCCCAACTAACTTTCAATGACAGTGTCCAAGGTCAGGGATGTGTTCCCTAGAATTTAACGTTGAAAAGAGACCACCAACAGAAAATGATTATTCAGCTATTTAATTCTGTTGACAGTGAGAAATAGGGTTTGCTTAACCTAAGCTGCCTTAGAAAATAATTTTGTGTAAAAGTCTAATGTAGGTTGCGCTGAATTAGCGTGGGTGTTGTTTAAGAAAATCAAATACTTTCTATATTTCTTAAGCTTGGAGAAGAAACTCTTGCCTTCACATAAGTCAGGCTTTTTTCTGTGCTCCAGTCTAAACATTTTGAAGGTTGTGGAGCTCATGGCAGATGGGAAGACTTTAAACAAACTTGCTACTAGTAAAAGAAGAGCAAATTGAAGACGAGGCCAAGGTAAAAGAGCACCACCTGTGTCAACATAGCTCTGTAGGTCATATTTACTGATGCATCATTAATTTCCTTGGAGTGCTGTCTCTTTCAGAGACGGTGCAAATTTCCAGGGAAGATGAAAGAGGACAGAAGGTTAAGGATGGAGAGTAACTATTTAACTTGAGGGCAGCCTGGCAAACTATGAGCTTGTTTAAATTACATTTGATGTATCTGCAAGGACAGGCTGCAAGCTTCCCTCAATTCCTGTGATGTACGTTTTTAGTCCTCAGAAAAAAGTGGAACATGGCTAACAGCTCCTGCTGTCACAAAATAAACAGTTCACATCACTCCAATAAAAAAAGATATACATATACATATTCAATGTTGCATCAAATTACTTTAATAACCAGTTAATAATCAGTTAAAGGTGGGGTAAGTAGTTTTTGAAATATGCTGCATGGAAGTTAGTGAGACCGACACACCAACAAATGTGTAGCCAATCAGCAGTAGAGGCATATGACGGTGGAGGAGAGAGAACGATCAAGAGAGAGATTTGAAGAAAGATAGCAGACATAGAGATCAGACACAATACAAAAGAGAAAAGCTCAGAAGAAAACACTGAAAAATAAAGGGTTATGTCTTGGCAAGAGCTTTAGGACCTGCGTTAACATTAGAGACACTGTCCAGCGCTGGAGAGAGCTAAGCAGGAAGGCCTGAAAACAGACGCGGATGGCTTTGCTAGTGAATGCAGTGTTTACCGTCATTGTTAGTGCACTCGACTCGCTAGCCGGGTGATCGGTGTTCGAGACCGACTCTGAGCAGAATTGTTAGGATTGGAGTGTGAGTTTTTGAGGAGGAGAAATGAAGGAGGGGTGTGTTTGTTTGGGTTGATTTCAAATATCAACATTAGCCAACAGCATATTTCAAAAACAGCTTAGCCCACCTTTAACAGAAAGGAGAGGCAGAAAAAAAGCATACAAAAAAACGTTTTGTGTCAAGAACTGCACTAAACCACGTTCTGCCCTGTATTATCCTAGTTCTGTTCTTGTTAATATTTTCCCTTTATACAAACTCATTTTCACTGTATGACATAACCATACTGCCCATCAAAAACTAAATTGAATTGAGAATTCCTATTAGAGTGTCTGAATAAGGCATGCTCTGTATATTGTCTGGGAATTTTTAAGCAAGAAGAGTAAAGACAGCAAATACTTTGGCATTGTTACAAATTTCCACATCAATTAACTGCTTCTTTTGACCTTTCTATTCATCAAATAATCCTGAAAATAAAAGATGTAGCCCTGTTTCCACAAAAACAAACAGCATAACGTTTTCGAGGCTGGACTGATCAGACAAACAATTATCAGTTATATTTAATGAATAATCCAACAAGACCCCTCAACAAGCAACATAACTAGGTGCCAAGGTGTCTGTGAACAACTCCCCAAAAGGCAGAACAGCAGTGTTGGGGTACTTTTACATTGTTGCCCCGGGTTGTTTTTTTAGTCCGCGGGTTGAAAGGACTCCACCAACGGAATGCGATTTTTACAGGGGAACCCCCTGGAAAGCGATTGGGCTACTTTTGGCCATGATTGGGCAATAGAGCTGGTTTTGTTATGCCTTTGTAAACCTGGCAATCCGGTAGAGAGAGAGTCCACTCTCAACGGCATTCCCTATAGAAACAGACACATAAAGGCCCATAAAAAAGGACTTTTCTCCATTAATTCATAGACAAACCTTTCTTTGAATGAACATGCGTGAAAGCACGTGAGTAGACCACCTACGGGACAAGCCGAATTCCACCATAACTTTATGCAGACAATAAAAATCTTTTACATTGTAATCCTTTTATTTTTTTTATAATTGGCATGTTCGTGTGATGCTGCGCGTCCCTGTGTGTTTAATAAGTGTACGAGCGTTGTGGACCCGCCTATAAGCGCACATTACTAACTTAAAAACGCGCCATCAATGTGCCTAAAGACACCTCGTTTAGAGGCCAGCACGCCCAAAAGGGTGCAAATGCATTTGCCATTTAAACAACGTGGTACAGGACGTGAAAATGATAACTGCGTCAGGCTGAAACTAAATAAAAACACTTGCGTCACGCCTAGCACTGCATTGCGCCGGCTGTTTAATAGGGCCCTAAGTGTTCATAGGACGAACAAGTTAATTGATTGTAATATTTTTTGTTCTCCATCAAGTTAATTATATTAACTGATCTAAATAAGTATAATTATAACAAGTAATAATTGATTATTAATATTTCCCTTTTTGAGCTAATTTGCTATAAATGTTTCTTAGGCAGCAAAAATGCATATTACAATTAAAATATTTCTGAAGGATCATGTCACACTGAAGACTGGAGTAATGGCTGCTGAAAATTCAACTTTACCATCACAGGAATAAATTATATTCTAAAATATTAAAATGGAAAACATTTATTTTAAACTGTAATACACTAAATTATTTTTCAATGTCTTTATCAAATAAATCGGACACCACTGTAACAACACACCAGGTTGAATAAATCCAAATACAGTTTTCTGTCAAGATGCGTTTCATGCTATGTAACAGAAACACCATATTTTTAAATGCCACGAACATTTTATTTACCATTTATTTCTCATGCTGTGTGGTTAGCCGCTCTATACTTCTAGCACACACTTTCAGCAGACAAAACCACAAGAATGATAAGGGAGAGAAAAAGAAAGCTATTTTGTTATAAATTTCACCATGAATTTGACTTTATGATGGAACAGTTTTATAAAAAAGGTAAAAGGCAGAGCAAACCTCTTGACCTTCAGTGATGTTATTTGTTCTTCCTGGCTGGATGAAGATCGCTTCTGCTCAAAATTGACAAAATATATCCAACCAATTTCTCTGAATCAAATCGATTTCTCCACAGCTAACCCTATTATATGCATTGAAATCTAAATGTATAGTCCTGCTGAATTGTATATTGAAAACTGCCTTGATTTGATTCATGCATAAATGTAAAAAAAAAAAAAAAAAAAAAACATTGACATACTTCTAATTATATGCATGACAGTGACACTCTGAACACATGCAAAAGCATATCATCACTCACAGTTATATAACACTAGCCCCTTGCTTAAAACAGAGGCTCTATTCTCCAAATCCTGAGGGTATTCACCCTCTCTTACATACACAAACATGCAATAGCACTTTACCCGCTATACCACGACTTTAAGTCTTAAAATGTCAACACAATAAGAGCATTCAACATAAGGAATGTTGAAGCAGTAAGAGCTGGAGAGGCCAGGAACACTTTAGAATTTAAACCAAGATAAACCTTAAATTCTGACTGCAGCTCAAGCGTATGAACTCCCTCTGTAAATATATTTCACTCTCACCAGAAACATCTGTGGCATTTTCGAGAATGGCCCAGATTAACCATCAGCCTCCGGCTCATTGCAACACTCTTATGGGGAAACGATAAAAAGAACAGTTCTTAAAAGAGCCTAGAGTGTCCATTGAATTGGTCCGGCATTCTAGATTTCTTGCAGCAAATTTTGCCATCCAAGCATGCATCAGAGTTTAAACCCAGGCAAATCTTCAGCACATCTAATGCTATAATGGAAACAAATTCCACACCACCACTCCACTCAAGTGGTTTGAAGTTATGTGCTGATGCTAATAAAGACCTGGAGTGATTGTAAACCTCTATTTTTAAGTGTTTGCCTGCCTTTTCAGCTGATCACCTGAAGCAATAATTCTGTTAAACTAACCCATGCCTGGAATGACAGGAAAATAACTTTTATAATATAAAAAAATGGTATTCAAAGAATACTAAAAAAAAAAAATTTATCAGTTTCCACAAAAATATTAAGCAGTATACAGAAACTGTTTTTTCAACATTGATGTTTCTTGAACACCAAATCTGCATATTAGAATTTTCACAAACAGGTTTTAACAATAAGTCTAAAGAGTTTCATTTTATCTGAGGTCATACTATGCTTACATAGAAACAAAGACCCACCCTTGTTTATAAAAGGCAGTACACCATCCATTTTACCCTGGTGCATTTTATATCCTTGTGTTATTATGTTGGTTAAAATACACTGCGACAAATTTATCGTGAGCCTTTCGGTCACATTTAAAATGCACAGATGAAGGGGACATAAAATGACATAAAAGGCATGAGTCTTTATGGGTGCTCATAAATAGCTGGAGAAAGTGTAATATGGAGAAGCAGTTTCAGCCGTTTTGTGCTTTTCTCTTAATTTCAGAAAACCACAGTCAAATCCTGAGCCACAGTATAGAAATAAGGATAAAAACAGATTTATGGCGCAACGTTCTCCCAGGTGAAGGCAGTGTTTATCATCATCCCCGGGCTTCATGAAAAACAAGCAAGACAGAATACACAACAACAGGATAAAATGTCACACAAAGACTGGGCTTTCGTCCTCTTGGCATGGCACTGAGGGATGGTGGAGATGGATTTTCAGAGAGATATGACTGAGAGGGTCTGCACCAGCCCTCGTTGTCATGCTTAAAGCGAAATCCGTCAAACGTCTGTTCAGAAATGCACATGGGACAAAGCACTCTAATGCCGAACAGCTGCAAGAACAGAGATGCCTACCTGCATTGCAAATGATGTGTAAAATGAAACATGTCATGTAAATGTAAAATGATTACATGCCTGTTTCAGGTTTTGGCAAAGCCAAAATGAAAGCTAGCGGAATATATGTATGTTGCTTTGAAATTTGATTAATTTAAAACGTATCAATGTGGAACAAAAGTAATGATGACTTCACTACATACTTTACAGATACCAGATCTACTTCTTAACATGGACGGGAGGTCCTGTAGACAAAGCAGCACTCTCAAAGTGTGGTCACCACAAATTTTGTGGTCAAAAATGTCCATTGTCTAATTTCTAATTGCCAATAGTGTAGCGATGCATGTCGAGAACAGCTCACACAGAGAAGCCACTTTAAAACAAAACAGCTTTCTGTTGGTAAGCATGGCTAATTTGTAGTCCCATAGCAGAATTTGATTGGGAAATATTCGATGGTTGGGAAAAATTCCAATATGTGGATTACTTTTAAATGACTGTATTGAGCCCATAAAATAGCAAAAATGTTCCCTGTTACCTGTCATCCTCACGGCTACGACTACAAGACATCAATTTACAGTTCATCTAATTTCTAGAAAATAACATTCAAAAACACTGGCTCTTTCTGGCTGAGACAATGAAATTCTACTATACATGAGTGAATAAGCGTAAAATCCCTGTTAATATCCTATTTTCTAAAATTACCATTGCTGTCATTGTTTTGAAGTTAACAACCTTAGGCTATGTAGGAATATAAAACCTTCTGCAGTGAGAAATATCACTCAAAACCGGAGATTGAGATATTATTTTCAGTAAAAAAATAAACAAATAAAATATCCTGCCTTTCATTTTTATGTGCTTTGGCCAAGTTCACCTGGGTTGTGCAGGGCCACTTGGTTCAGAAATGATGCTATAAAATTACAAAGTCTTAATCAGAATTTAAAAAGGTTACGTTTTTGAAATCGCTCCACCACATTTGCAGCTATGTGAAACTGAGTGCAGCAAAGAAGTATGGAAGCCAACAAGTGTTCTGCCAGAGCCTTGGCCGAGTCTGAACCTCCCTGTCACATGGGAACCTGAAGCACTACACAAGGGTAAATCAAGCAGAGTAGCATAAATGAAGCTTGCAACACTGATAAAAAAAGGGTTCAATCTGATTTCTCACATCATGACCCCTTTAAGACTCACTGACGCCATCTACACGATACAGTATACAGATGCCCGTTCTGACGTGTTCTGACAACATGAAAAATGGAAAAGTAAATAAACATTCAGCCAAATCACAGAGATGCCGATTCGCACAGGACTAATATTACCTCAGGACGTCGGTGTTCGGCGAAATATGGTAGGTCATTTGCAGGGGAATTTTAACTTTACAAATTACAGACATGGCCGATTCGCACGGGATTAAGAACACAGACAACCTCCGCAATTATTACAAATGACTAGAGGTCACCAGATAATACTTATCCCGTGCCAATAGGGCTTTTGACGCAAACGGTTTAAACAGCTTGTTTAATGTCTCTGTACATACCTTAGAAGGACACCCACGTCAGGAACAAGTGGATGGTTTATTTTAATGGTGTCCTGGATCACATCGAATGATTATATGTTTGTTTGGAGCATTTAGCTGCAGATTATTTAGTAAATAAGGCACAGTGTAATGGAGAGTTTCAAAATTCACACTTTAAATTCAGGTACAATTTGTTGCCTCAAACTCATAATTACTGCATATTAATAGTTTGTAAGGTAGTTGTTGAGTTTAGGTATTGGGTAGGAATTGGGTAGGATTAATGGATGTAGAGTCATGCAGAGTAAGACATTAATATGTGCTTTATACGTATTAATAAACAGACAATATCCTAATATGTATGCTGATAAGTAACTAAAGGAGAACTCAGGTTCAATTTTAACATTGAGCTCAATTTTTTGTAAATGTGGAGTGCTGTCAGTACAGATAACAACGACAAAAATCAGTGTTTCCTACATTTCAGCCAGGTCACATACCCGTATTTACTTCCTGTTCTCGGTCGAAGTCCACAGTTGATTGTCGAGTGCGCGCGATCATTGGTAACTAAGCAACAGTGGAGACTCAGGCTGTCAGCCGATGACGGTGCTATGTGGTGTTCTGAGAATATCAGCTCAAATGGATAGTTCATCCGAATCAGATGTTGAACACACGGAGGAGGTTTTTGAGTTTGATGATCGTGCGCACTCGACAATCGACTACTGTGGACTTCGACCGAAAACAGGAAGTAAATACGGGTATGTGAGCTGGCTGAATAAACATCATTTTTATTAATCTTTCACATTTACTGCAGTCAGATTCACCGTGTTCACTCTTAATGAAATCACTCACATGGCTGTGCACTTGTAATGACACATTAAGGTTGTTAAGAGGCTAAAAGCAGGTTTAAAACTTGCCCTGTTTAATTCAACAGGGTGCAGATTTTAAAAAGAGGATAACACGGTGTAGGAAACATAGATTTTTTTGTTATCTGTACTGACAGCACTTTTACAAAAATTTTAGCTCAATGTTAAAATTGACCGGAGTTCTCCTTTAATAGTGGGATTTGGACCCTAAAATAAAGTGTTACCGAAACTTTTATTGAAAGATGAAGACAACTGTATTGGATATGACAAGAGTTACATCGCAACATTTAGTAAAAATTGTCTTGTCCGTAAATTGCAGTTTTATATTAATCACTTTTACAAAACACTTGATCACAAGCAATAGCGGGGGATTGTGATCAGCTAATGTCATTGCATTTTCCTATGCAATGACGTTTGCCAATCACAATAGTGGCCGTTTACTGACAAGCCTTAAAGGAGCCGCCCATTAAAAACGTATCATTTCAGACAGAGGGTCAGAATGACGGTTGAAAATAATTATTCCTCATATATATATATATATGTTTGTTTGTTGTGCAAAAACCTTTATTAACATTACAAATGAGCGTCAAGGAACATTAAAATAATCAAAAAAATACATGTCACGACCCCTTTATTCATAGTTTTTTCTTTTTTTTTTGCAGTGCGATTAGTGCCAGCATTTTAACCTTGCCATCTACCAAGCCATACCCAAGCATTGCAAGGCTCTGCTCGATATATTCCACAATAGAGCCCTATTCAGACAGAACTAGTTTTCCAGGGGGCCGTTAGAGAAATTTGCGTTTCACAGGCGTACTTTGCTTTTTTAATCCCGTCCGAATCTGCCAAGTCTGTTTTTCTCACACAACCTCAGTAAAAATTCCAGAGCAAATTACCAACTGTTTTTCGGCAAACTCAGCAGTCCTATGAGAAATCTAATCCCGTCTGAATGCGAATGTCTGTGATTGCTGATGTTGTATTATTCTACGCTTCTCCTCATGTGCTTTTTTACCTATCCAAGCTACAGTTTGTGCACCAATCTTGGGCATGCTTTCATTTAGTTTCAATTTGGATGGTCTCAGACGAAAAAATAACATATCAATAAATAGAGCCAAATGGCGGAAACTGTGAAGACTGCCATTTTAATATCAGTGTCAGGTAAGAGTAAGATACTTGTCAAGCTTTCTCTTCTAGCTCACTTATGTAGGTTTATTATAAACAGCCACTGCAATAAACTTGTGAAATTTTCTTAAATAGGGTTTTATATAATAAAAAAAAATTATATTAACAAATAATAAATTAAAAGACATATGTCATATGTGATGCACGCACATACAACAGATGAACTTCTGTAACACCCACATCTAGAAAACACACACTCCCACCTCTGTAAAAAATAGTTGTTAGCCCGTCCGAATCGGTACATGAAAATCCCAGACGTCGAGTGATAAGAATTGTAACTCAAAAGTCGTTCAGAAAATAGTGCTTAGGGCTGTCAATTGTTTAATCTGTTGTAAAACCAGGCATGCAGAGAGTGTTGTTTGGGTGTACAATTAATTCTTAACTTAGCCTAAGGAGTCAAATATGAATTAAAAAGCCTTTATTGTGTAATGATTATTAAGTTTAAAAAAACAAAATTACACAAATGGTGACTTAGAAACCCTTCATCAACCTTCACCCTGACTGAAGACCTTCAAAGGCATTGGTTTATGGAAAGTTTATGATAAAATAAAGGCTTTTAAATCGTATTTGAAAATGACGGCCTTGGACTATGAGCTTATTGTTAAATTAAATGCAATCAATATTATAAATGTTTGTAGTTTATGCGTTTACACATTAAGTTTATTTTTATAGAGAGAGATACAAAAACAATGGTTTTCTCTGGTCACTCTTCACTTTGGATAAAAGTGTTTAATGCAAAAACAAACACATTGTAAAAAAAAGGTATATCAGTAAACTATTATAGAAAGTTTTTTAATACACATTTGAGGGATTCTGAGAATGTAAAGTTGATGAAAAACTGAAAAAAAAAAATCAAATTGGCTCTAAACATTTGTGTGCAAAATTAAATAAACACTGCCTGTAAGGGCTTCGAAGCTTGTCTCTACAGCAATCTTGGCCCATTCCTCAATTGAAAAAGCTTCCAGATCACTGATAATCTTGGGTTTTCAGGTTACCACTGCTTTCTTCGAATTCCACCAAATATTTTCAATGAGATTTACATCTGAAGACTTTACTACCCGCCCAAGAACGTTCTACGACTGATCCCTGAAACAAGCTTAAGTAGATTTGGATGTATACTTTGAGGTGGCTGTCGTCCATTGATCATCAAGCTTCAGTCTCTGCATTCAAGGTATCACCAACTTTGCGATAATAGCTTGTTAATACTTCAAAGAATTCATGATGTCCTTCATACAGTCAAGATTTCCACTTCCTGCAACTGCAAAACAACCTCATAACAAGACTGGACCACCTCCATGTTTGACCATGCAGATGATGTTCTTAAGCTTTGCCTTTTTTGCACCAGACATAGACTGATCCGTGCGGGTTCAAAAAGTGGACCCACGGTCATATCACTCCATAAAACATTCTTACAGAATTCCACAGGTCTGTTCAAATTAATTTTAGCATATTTAAATGGGCCTTTTATGTTTTTCTTGTTCAAGAGTGGCATTCGGCAAGATGATCCCAACATGAAGGCCATGCTTGTCTAGTGTTCTTCATATTACTCTGCATTTAAATGTTTTTCCTCCTTTCATCAGGTCATCTTGCAAGTCTTTGGCAGTAAATTTAGTTTTTCCTGAATTGCTCTGTTCAAACATTTCATTCCCCTTAATGATATTGTGCTTTTCCTTCAAAACCCTCAATGGTTTTCTGGTACAACCAATTTTAAACTTATGAATAAGGCTGCCAGCTGTGTTTCTAGAAACCATTAGTGTTTTGGAAAGCTTCTTATATCCATACACTTTCTAATGTAATAAAACAACTTATCTATAGCTTTTGTGAGGCCTCTTTTGAATTGGCCATATTTGCTGCTACTCAACTTTAACACATGCATGGGCTAAATGTATGTTTGTTCAAGAGCTCAATGCAGTTTTTCCATAGAGTTTCCAAATGCTTAATTGTGTTTTAACACAATTTTGTACCATACCATACATATAAGTGACTTAAAAACAGCAGTGTTGAATAATTATGACACAGCTGTATTACAAAAAAATCCTATAACTCATAAGCATTATATAATATATTGTCATAGATCACTTTTAATTTGCCACTTAAATATTATAGATATAAAAAAAAAATTGTATCTTTAGAAAAGTGTACATTTGTAAATTACTACAGTCTCCGGGGGGTTGAAATTTTTTGATTGCAACTGTACACTACAGCTTAAAACCTTTGGAATTTGTTTTCTTTTGAAAGAAACTAATACTTTTTTCCAGCAATGATGATGTATTAAATAGATCAAAAGGGGCAGTAAAGCCGTTTACACTGGTACAAAAAAAAAGAAAAAAAGAAAGAAAAAAAAAAGAACCCAATGTTTTCCACAAAAATATTCTGCAGCACAATAATAAGAAATGTTACTTTAGCATCAAATCAGCATATTACAATGAAGGATCATGTAACAAGTGATCACAAGACAAGTAATAGCTGCTGAAAATTCAGCTTTGCATTCACAGGAATAAATTATGTTATAAAATATATAAAAAAAACAGTAATTTTAAATTGTAATAATATTTCACAATGTTAATGTTTTTCAAATAAATGCAACTTTGGTGAGCATAAGGAGACTTCTTTCCTTAAAAATACTTTAAAAATAACAAATATTGTCTCTATATTTTTTAAACGGCATATAAATTCATGAAAAATGATGCCACATCGGCTCACACTAACATTCAAATGTTAATTTTGACAGCCATAGTGCCCAGCCCTGGTGCAATGCTGGGGTTATTTTGAATGTAGAAAATATATATTTTTTGTCCTCAGTACTTAATGGAGGACTGCACTCTCTTTTCGCAATGCTCAGTTTCTCATTAAGCCTAGCCACAAAAACAGCCATGATGCCTGACCTGCACGTCTGGAAAATTGATCGCAGAAAGACTTGCTCATGCTTCTTCTGGAGTCGCTTCGAAAACCATCATCCCACTTAGCAGCTCTCCGACTCATCTATTAACACATCACCATGTGCTTGATCAGACCGTAACACCAAAAGTGGCTTTTCCTCATCAAACATACGACTGCACAAGGCCTTTGAGAAATGAGAGTCAAGTAATCAGGCATCTGTGATCAAAGGAGATGGATCTAAAGTCAATAACAAGGATAATGGTAAGTGAGAAGACCCCAGGCTTGGACTGACACTTTCACAGTGCTGGTGAGCAGCTAATAAGTTGATCTTTGACACATAGATTGTTTTCATGGAACATGTCAATTTTTTCATAGTGGGATAAAGAGAAAGAGAGAAACCAGCTGTGGAATGCACCATCGCCGGATTCGCCGCACAGAAAGTTTGCCCACCCAGCATTTGACAGCCAATTGTATGTCCAGGAGACATGACAGTGCTGTTATTAAGTAAAACGGGCCATGTTTTGTAACACTTGAGCAAATTAGCTTGAACACAGAATGCTAATGATGCCTCTGCAGAGGATGACAGAGAAGAAGGGATTGAGAGAAGAGACAAAAAAATAAAAGAGCTGGCTGCTGATTCGACCTTATAAAACTATGCTATTACACAAAGAAACATATGGTGAATCTTGTAAAGTCTCCATTTCAGCAACTGTCAACAGAATATTAGGTCAGAACCAGCAACACCATGCTACATTGAGAATTAAATGGATCAACATTACTTCTTAAATGTCCTAGTGGCATGGGAACAATTGTTATTAGCTTTCCAACAATCGTTTTATCTTTTTGTAGTTTTCAGTATACAAAAACACATGAAATTGAATATTTACAATCTAAAGAGCAACATTTGGAAAAGCAAGCGCAGGACGTGGAAACAAGGGGAAAGGGAAAGTAGCTTAAGCGTTCAAAAAATATGAGCAGAAAACATGATTTTGGATAACTTTGAACTCATGTTTAAGTTTTTATTTAAAGTTTTGATTCATGCTTACTATTTTTTATGCATTTTAAACTTTTTGATTCAGGCTTATTTTTCGATCTGTGACGTGTTGATATCAAGTCTGATAACTTAGCATTTTTCCGTTTTGTGCGATATATTTTTAAATGCATTTTTGATTCACTCTTGTTTTTTTTTTTAAATACTTTTGATGGGAAATTGATCCCATTAATGACCTGCAAATTTGTAGAAATTTCACAACAATTCAAAGTTAATATATAAAACTAACTTAAAATCAAATTGATTGCAGTGTTGGTACCTGAAATAAATGCTTTATTATTCCTGTTTTTAAGTTCAAAAAATTCTAAATGTTGAATGCATTTAACATTACTTAATGATTTAATTACTATTTTTACCTATAACTATAATTAACATTATATTCTGTTTTGCATTTAATTTTGCATGCTTAAAATTGAATGTGAGTAGACTCTACGTGTACTGTAGGTCAACCACACGTCTAGGCTCTAATGGTATGAAAATGTATCATTAAAAATGTGAAAAAAATACATCAATGTAACAAGTTCAAACTCTGTGTTAAAGTTCTGAACTGGTGTTTCACAGCTCCAAAAGCTTACACTCCGTAATGCATGATTTAAAAAAAAAAAAATTTAAGAATAAGTAAACAAATTAAACTGACCCATCTGATTGATTCGGTAAACTTGACAATTTTTTTAGGCTCATAAAACTCTTTTCAATCAGGGTGAGTGTGTTTCGTCAGTGTTCCACAAAGATCCCTTGGCACAGGGTGAGTCTAATGATTGGCTGACTGTCAGCCATCCAATGCACCAATGATCAATTATTCAACAGAACTGCATGTTTTTGCCTCTCCCGACACTAAGGAATGGCTTTGCTATGCTGTTTATCACCATCTCTGCACCTTGGCTGAAACAAAGGAACTCAATAAGTCACTTAAAGAGGATCTACAGTGAATATAACACATAAATAGTATTATACAACCTAAACCGTCACCATAAAAGAGACATGCACCCTAGACAGTAAGAGAGAAGAACACTCTTGGAAAAACCAGAGTTGACTGTCTGACCTAGTTAGCATATGAACACCCCCACAAGCGGACTGTACCACAATCAGAAACACAGGGGCAACTCAGGCCCCATAAAGAGCTTAACACAACTATTGAAATATAATTTTGTCTTATTTAAAGTCGCCATTTGTGCAGGTACTTATCTTTTTGTCATAGATATTCACAAATCATAGACAGATCCCTAAATTCAGAATTGGAAGTAACGTTTCTAGTGGGAGCCGAAGTCTGTGATTTGCACACAATGTCCTCAAATTTCAAGTGAAGGGTTTTATTATAGGGTTGTGCTGCCTAATCTGAATGTAGGGAGGAGATAATTAGCCATCTTGCTCTGAAGACTGAGGGTATAAAATTATGGATGCCAGAGATGTGGTAACATTTTTCACTCCATGATGATAGATACATTATATATGTAAATATATATTTATGTGTGTGTAAATGTCTACATTTAAAGTCTTAAAAAGTCTATCAAACACACACACACACACTTCTACATATATTCACACACATTTACATTTTTCATATATATATCATTTTAATTTTTGTATTATATATATATATATATATATATTACATTTATGATATACATGTGAAAAATGTAAATGGTGTGTGATATAGGGTTAAAATAGTGTTTATTTTACCACATTTAGGGATAACACCCAAGTTATATTATACACGCAATGGTCCACTCACCCTCTGAAGCAGAGGCCCCTGGGGGCTGGGGCCCTACAGGTGTTGGCGGTACAGGTCTCAGCCAGGGCTTCCCTGAAGTAAGGCTCGTCCTCACCACCCCAACATACTCCACAAAGGTGCCAGGGAAGTTGCCCTTTTCCTTAGTGTGTTCATTGGTGCCATGCAGCCAGCCCTTTGGGCACTTCTCGTCACCCTCCTGGAAATCGGACGTCAGCAGTGCCATCTTACTGACCGTGAGGAGATCGCCAGGCTGCAGAGATATATCGTCACCCCTCTCCTGTTTGTACTCGAACAGTGCACGGTACTGGAAGCTGTCTGAGCTCATGATTTGTTATTTACATGAGCACAGATGGTTTTCGTGTTTGATGCTTGTGTAAAACTGACCTGGATGTAAGTTCTTGGTTTAAATCCTGAGTGCAAACTCACTTGGAAAGTCCTTGGGTTAAATCCTGAGAGCTCAGTGACATTTGGTTTCTTGTAAGGGTTAAAACTCCCAACAGCACCATATGTTGGGCAGAGGCCGTTATTGCGCAGTTCTAGATTTGGTCCATAAATAAAAAAGCACAAATTTATTTGAAACGAATTCTAGCAGTCTGTGGCAAGATATAAAACAGGATCACAGAAAGCAAAAAGAGCCCCATGAAGTGAGGGATGAACAAGCGGGTGATGGTGCAGGACAGTGATAGCACAAATTTGGGGGCACAGTGACCTGGAATCGGGACGTTGGGCTTTTCTGCAGCATCGGCACTAGTCCACATATAGAAATGAAACATTTATTGAAGTAATCTCAGTCCATTAGCAGGTGGGGTCAGAAACTAACTTGGACATTGTCAGTCTATTTATCAATTGACTGAGCCTTGGTCATCTTCTTGTTAAAGACCTTTAAACCTGAAAGCATTCATTTTACAGTTAGTTTCACAAATTCTAACGCAAATCAACTTGATATTACAATCCTTGCATTAAAAGACCAACTTTTGCATTTCAAATATAATAATAAAATAAACATGCATTGTTGGATTGTAGCTCAAATGCAAGAGCACTGTACTGCATGCACAGCATCACAACCTCTGTGTTAAACAGTCGCACAGCAATACAATGTGAAATGACATGTAGGCTACATGCCTGACTTACAGCGCGTGACTGGGACAGTGCCAACTTGTGTACAGCGTGCAGAAACTCGACTCGCGTGATATTGCTTACTAACTTACCTACTGCCGCACTTCCCCAAACTGCCCAAAATACAAGATGCACGTAGTCCAACACGAGAGGAACGCGCGAGAATTTATAGTCTGTTTAGTTAAAACATGCGTTTAAAATATATTCCCAAACAACCTGCGTAGCTGAGTCAGACATCCAGCCAGATTAGTGCTGTAGTACGATCCAGCCCGAGTGACGTCAGAGACCACGCCTCCGCTGTCTGCTTATCACACAGTGGGACAAAGTTGGGAATTCGGATGTCCTTATATAGCGGTCAGGATGTGAAGAACGCACTGCAGCGTGAAAATGTTGCGTCGTACTTTTCATTCCCCTAAACACATTGTCACAAGTTACATAAAACTCGTCTGACGTATGCAGATCACGTTAAAGGCAGTTATTAGCATATGCTCTTTAGACCAGGCTTTTTAACCTTTACAGACCCAAGAACACTAGCCACTCAGACCCCCATGCAGTCTAAAAGCATTTCTACAAAAATATAATATTAATAATAATTGTTATTATTAATAATATATATATATATATATATATATATATATATATAGCAAAATATTTTCAAGGTAATACTTTATAATACATTCAATACATTCAAGAATGCTTCAGTTTTATTTTAGTTTTATTATAGATGTTGGTATAAGACACCTGCCATAATATTTTCCTTTATTTTACTGTAAACAAAGAAAAATAAGAAATTTTGTTGCCATTTGAAAAGAAAACATAAAAACCAAAAAAGTATTTCATAGTAAGGAACTCTGTAGACCTCTTATGTTCAGGTCAAATCTAGTAGCACAATATGTATGATTTATTCATGGTATCTCTTAGTTCAATTAAAATAATTTATTAATTAAACTGAATTATTAAATTATATATAGAAGTGATCGAAGAACGCTCCTTTTTGCAATCGCTGGAGCTATCAATCAAACAGTGCAAGTTTATTGGTGACTGAGGTCTGGATTCTCACTAAAACTCCCACAATAATATATAGGTTATAATCAACAAATCTCTTATTTACATTGTGTTTGCACTGTTAGTTATATGATGGAAGCATTCCTTAGTGTGCAGAAATCAAGTTGTAAGGACAAAATCACTGCATTCATGCGCTCAACATGTCTGATCGGCCACGATGTAGGCTGTAGGCCGGCAGACCCACGGCAACTCCACCTCCTTGAAAGTGGTTAGAGGAGCTGAGGGGCTGACAGGTAGTGGTGGAAGGGTTGAGAGGTGACAGATGGGAGGTGGGAGAGGGAGGCTGGGTGGGAATTCAGAGACAGACTCAGGCTCAGTGACAGAAGATTCAGGTTCGGCAGGGTAGACGTGAAGAAGCTCAGGCTCGGCAGGACGAGCCTCTGGACGGGTGGTCTCAGGCTGGTAAAGAATGATGAGAAGGTCAGACTGGTAGGGCATGATGTGAAGATCCGGCTGGTCAGGTGAGATGTAAGGATCATACTGGTCCAGGATGATGAGAGGGTCAGGCTGGTCAGGCGTGACGTGAAGATCAGGTTTGGCAGACATGTCGTGAAGAAACTCAGGCTCGGTAGACATGATGTGAAGGAACTCAGATTCGGCGGTACGAGACTCTGGAAGGGACAAGGGTGATTGTGGTTGAGTGGGGGTGGTGTCTACACCAACCTCACCAACTGTGATGGAAGAACCACTCAACCATAGCACATAATATTATGAGCCAGGGAACATGTGGTAACTGCTGCAGGAACCTGTTGATAAAGGTGATCGTCCAACCCACACCAAAAGAAGGTCTTTAGTGTGTCCTCCTTCCAGGGTCTTTGATATGAGAGCTTGAGGAACTCCTCTACGTACTTCTCAATCGGGCGGCCATCCTGGAAGAGAGAGAACAGTGGGTCTGCAGCGATGAGAAGTTTGCTCATCTTGTTTGTTGATCTTTGGACCGTTCTTCTATCACGGTGTGGTGTAGGCAGAGGAAGACAAGGAGTGAAAAATTCCAAGTCAACACCTTTTACTATCAATATAAACTCACATAGGCGCAGATGGGTAGAAAGTCTACACACACCTAAATACAAAGCAAAACAGACAATGAACAATGCAAAACACAGGGCTTAAATACATTGGGAAACAGATCAGGGAAACGAGACACAGCTGACAAGACTAAGGACGTGACAGGTGAGACAAATGAACTAATAACCATGATGACAAGTGATATGACGACAGGTGGACAAGTCCATTGAAAACAAACTAAACTGAACACAACTATGACATTAATAGACAGTTTTAGGTAATAGTGGCCCAGCTGATTTCCAGAACTGTTTCAATAAGACAGTAATAACATGAGTTAGCCGGTTAGCTGGAAACTTACACAAAATAAAACACAAAATTACGTATTTTGAACACCCAAAATAAATACATCAATAATTATTCATAATTACAGGTTGTGATTCTGAGGAGCAAGCTGGTCCAAATAAACTGGGTTCTGACCCATCTATAAAGAGCAAGTGTTTTGCGAATCCCATGTTGAACTCCGAGATTTGAGAAGCAGTCGTCAGTAAAATGACGTGTTTGAGGGCGGGTCAAGTTTTTTGTGGGCGGACAACTTACATCATAGGTGGGCATTATGCGAAAGTCTTAACTAGTGATGTAGAACCGTCACGCAGAAGTACAGATGACTCGTTTTGGCGGTTCATAGTCGACTCTTTCTTTTGGGAGACAATAACTTTATTTATCGTGCACTTTCAACTTGACAACTTTGTAGAATGTTTACTTTCACAAACAGCTTAATTACACACTGCATGAAAGGGTGTTATTCAAAAAATCTAAATAGGGGTACTTTAATGTGTATGGAGCATTTTACTTTCAATGATTGAGCCTCTAAGATTCTTTAAATCAAAATGTTATGTTACATGTTTTACAAACATGAATGAAACCACCACAAACACAAATATTACAGTTTTAAAATCATAATTTCTGCCATCCCTATATTGTCTTAAAAAACTATGTGAAAGATAGTATAGTGTCTAAAGAGTCATTTATATCTATCATCAACTAAACTGTAAAATAAATAACCTTATAGGTCATCGGCCTGGTCTGTTTATCACATTTATCACATTCTGTACAAAATTCATGTTTCCGATAAAAAAACTCTCTGAAACATAGACAAATATTGAGCCTATATATTAATATTAGAAGTCATTGCTTCTGGAATGCTACAGTCGATTAAACAGATTGGTCTAGGAAACAATACAATCTTTTAAATTAGTCTTCTACAGAAGTGAAAATTGATGGGATGTTCATTTATTTAATTCAACGCTAAACCAAAGCAAGACTATTGTGATTAAGAACTTAATCAGAAATGGTAATATATTTAAAGTGGGTCTAAGAGCCACATTAAATATATGGTCCTAATGATTATTCATTAGCACATATCTATCTCTTAAACAGTTGTTTGCCTATTCATTGCAGAGTCATTACAGTAACCTGCCTTCAAATTGTCATTGTCTACCCTTGGTGCTTGGTGCAATACTTTTTAATTATCTGCCTTTGAATAATGTACATAATTTTAAAGGCCATTAGGTTGGAAGTATAATTCTGATACAAAAAACACCTAAACTCAGTGCATGAAAATGCAACACTGAACACCAAGACTTTATGCAAATACAACATGACAGAAATAGTTTTTTTTTTGTGCAAAAACAGATAGAAAGTAATCATGAAAGCACTCAATTGGACATGAAAACGTGCACACAATCTCTTGCATATATTCTGATGTACTGAGATGGTTCGCAGGTAATAATAATGATGATAATAATAATACAAACAATAATAAGTGTGGTTTTTATGTATATTTATGTATTTATTTATTTATTTATTTAGTTAGTTGGTTAGTTAGTTAGTTCAAATCAGCAAATCAGAACAACAAGATAAAATGACCTAATGAAAATAGCAGCTTAACCCCTGACCGTCCAGTCGTCTCTCAAATTACCGTATGGATGTGCAGCCTCGGGCTCTCCTCTATAGCATAATGACATAACTTGTATAAAGACAGACACAAATTGTTTAGTTCTGTTATTAGCTTTTCTGAATTAACCTTCACGGCGTCTAGAGACTGAGATACCCTCTTCAACACCCAGTGAGATGGAACTCCATTGCCTTTTGAATTGGTGACAGTTGAGCTGAAGGTAATAGCAATCTTCAGTCAGCATTTTTGCTGTTCATCTGGCCAGCTTGTTTTCACAAGGAATAAACTTAAATTTTATACTGAAGGGGAAGTGAAAGAATCAAACCACTTACAACATCACATTCGGCCATATAGAATAACCTACATTTTAGCAATGTGGCTGTTTATTTAGTTTATTTTATTTCTTACTCTGGTTTGATTTTGAAGTGGGAAAATAGACCATCTAAAGCAGTTAATTGTTTAGAAAAGCAGAAAATTACAAGCTTTAAACATAATGAAAAGTTGTCAATAAAGATGTGTTATATTGTCTTCCTATTCCAATAGTAAGATTTGAATTTCCTAAGCATGCCAAAGTTATGGACCTGCATTTCATAGGGATAATAGAACAACACTGAAGCCAAGATCAACACCTTCTTTTGAAGTGTATTGGTTTAGCACTGTTCCTCTTGTGGGATTCAAAGCTTTATCTACTGCACAAAACAAAGCAAAGACTAATCCACACCATGCCAGATGTTTTTTTAAGGAACACATCTGTTTTCATTTGTTAAACCCACCGCTTTGAACTTACTCTTCCAGCCACATTTAATAAACCAAAGATTGATAAGGACAATAGAAAAGGTTTACATTTTAGCAAACCTCCACCCACATCTGCTGGGTGTAAAGCTGTGGTCTATTTATTGGCAAGGTACATCTCACATTTAATTGTATTTTTATGTCTGTATACTGTCAATATAAATGCATATAGCTCCAAGGCAAATGTTGGTATGACAACCAGTGCAGACCCTGAAGTCCTCAGTGTCGATGTTTGCCTGAACGGTCCTTGCCCCCTCCAGTAGACATAGGAGATATATTGCACCAATCAGAGGTCAGGGGCATATTGGTTGCCAGTGGTTAGTGTATAGAGAGATAGGCATAGAGATATGTTTAGCAAAAGGTAATACAGATATTATGTTAGGAATGTAATTTCGATAAAATTACTGTTGGGAATGTTTGTTTCGCTTATCATACGAAAACATGTGTCTTCAAGAGTAGGTGATGGAAGAAAAGCTGCTGAAGTGTGTAATAGAAGCTCAGGCAGATTTTAGGTATCATTTACAGGCGGCGGCAATCAAGAAAAGAGGCTTAACCTATGTTCTGTATCTACAGAATATCTCATAAGAGCAGACTATAGGTAGACGTTTGACATTTTTAAGCATGAGTGAATACAGAATGCGAAATAGCGAAACATTCAGTTTGACTGAAATAGTTGGGATTCAGGGCAAGGTTTCCAGACAGCTGATAGTGTTTGTAGGCTACTGAAACTGACGCTGTTGCTCTAAAAAGGTTAGTTAAGGTGTTGCAAATCAGTGAGATGATACAGGAACATATCCTATATTGCAATACTTTGTATCAGCTGCTTCATTTTTAAAAACTAACCATACAAATACAATTTATTGGTATGACTTTACAGTAAGCTTCCATTTGTTAACATTAACTAACAATGGGGGGGGAAAGCTTATTTACTATTAATTTAAACATTTACTAATACATTTTTAAAATCAAAAGTTGCATATGTTGATATTATTTAATGGACTAGCATGAACTAGCAAACAATGTAATTTATTAACTAACAAACTAATTAATAAATACTGTAAAAAATGTATTGCTCATTGATAGTTAATGCAATAATGTTAACATGGGACCTCGTTGTGTCACAGTTAGAAGAGGAGACAGCAGATTCAAAGATACAGGTTCTTTATTTAAACATGCAAATAAGGAATGAATCACGTAAGCCATCAGCATCAGAGGAAGTCACAACTCAGAGGATAATTGAAAGTCTCTTTTGCTTTTGAAGGTATGGATGAATGAAGATTGTCTATGCAGGGACGATGATGATGATGGTGGTGGTGGTGGTGGTAGTGGTAAAGGATAAGTATCCAGAAGTCAGGTAAGTCCATAAACACGGTAGAGATTGACAAGACCAGACAATGCATGGGAAAATTCCAAACGGAAGTGAGCCCCTTCGAGGGGCAGAGCCCTTGAAGTGGGGACTTTGGATTGAGGGCACTTGCATGCCATTATGTAGCCATTTGGAACACACATGGGGAAGGGAGCAATGAAAGACAATGTAATTTCTTCATGATTATCTCCTGGGATGTTCCCATGACAGTGCTTCTGCCATATAACAGTGAAAACATGGATAACCGGAAAATTCAGTCAGTGGCGGGGAAAGAGTAAAGTAGATTTGAAGTAAATTCCTATGCACACTACCACTGGACTAGCCTACACAAAAATTCAGACAGTCAGTATTAGGAACATACAGTCGTGCTCAGAATTAATGGTACCCCTGGTAAATATGATAAAAAATGGCAGTAAAAAATAAATCTGCATCATTTATCCTTTTGATCTTTCATTCAAAATATTGGCAAAAATCTAAACTTTCATTGAAGTAAAAGAATAGAAAGTGGGGGGGAAATCACATTATGAAATAAATGTTTATCTCCAAAACACGTTGGCCACAATTATTGGTACCCTTTTATTAAATACTTTTTGCAATCTCCTTTTGCCAAGATAACAGCTCTGAGTTTTAGCCTATAATGCCTGATGAGTTCGGAGAACACAGACAAGAGATCAGAGACCATTCTTACAGAATCTCTCCAGATCCTTCAGATTCCCAGATCCATGTTGGTGCTTCTTCTCTTCAGTTCACTCCACTCATCAGGTCTGGGACAGTCATGGCAGAAGCTTCATTTTGTGCTACTTAACACATTTTTGTGTTGATTTTGATGTTTGTTTTGGATCGTTGTCCTGATGGAAGATCCAACCACGGCCCATTATACGATTTCTAGCAGAGGCTGTCAGGTTTAGATTTTTTATCTGTTGGTATTTGATAGAATCCACGATGCCATGCATGTATCTGAACAAGAAGTCCAGGACCTCCAGCAGAAAAATATGACCACAACATTAAAGATGGTATATTAAATTGTACACATGGGGTACTTTTTATCCTTGTGTGCACCAAACCCATCTTGCATGTTTGCTGCCAAAAAGCTATTTTTTAGTTTCATCTGACCACAGAACCCTGTGCTGTTTGAAGGTCCAGTCATGTCTGACAACTGAATTTGCTGGGGTTTGTTTTTGGATGAGCAAGGAGGATTTTTCTTGAAAACCTCCCAAACAACATGTGGTGATGCAGGGGTTGTTCAATTTTTTTTTAATAGGCTTTCTGAACCCAAGACTCAACTAATCTCTGCAATTCTCCATCTGTGATCTTTGGAGAGTCTTTGGCCACTCAAACTTTCATCCTCACCATGCATTAAGACAATATAGACACACGTCCACTTCCTGGCAGATTTGTAACATCTTTAGTTGATTGGAAGTGCTTAATTATTGCCCTGATGGTCAAAATGGGGATTTTCAATGCTTTAGCTATTTTCTTACAGCCACTTTCTATTTTGTGATGCTCAACAATCTTTTGATGCACATCAGAACTATATTCTTTGGTTTTACTCATTGTAATGGATGATTAAGGGAATTTGGCCTTTGTGTTTCCCCATATTTAAACTCTTGTAAAACAAGAAGTCATGGCTGGACAATTTCATGTTCCTAGTCACCCTGGTGTGCAAAAAAAAGGTAAATATGAATGGGAATATACTTAAGAGATATTTTACTCGTAAACAATTCTAGGGGTACCAATAATTGTGGCCAACTTGTTTTGGAGAAAAACATTTATTTCATAATGTGATTTCCCCTCCACTGTCAATTATTTTACTTCAATGAAAGGTTAGATTTTTGCCAATTTTTTGAATGAAATATCAAAAGGATAAACGATGCAGAATTATTTTTTACAGCCATTTTTCATCATATTTACCAGGGGTACCATTAATTCTGAGCACGACTGTATCTGTTTTATAAATCAATATTTTCACAAAATGTAAGTTTACAAGAGAATATGTAAAACTATATGAAAAAAAGTATTTAATAGGCTACTCAATCAAAAGAGTAAAAACAGCTAAGCCACAAACTATATACTTAATGACTTTTAAGTATAGCTTGATCAATAGATACAAGTATAGGCCAAATATACTTTCTGTCAGTATAAGTCAAGTAATTGCACTTAAGTGCAATTTTAATATATTATATTTCCGATAAGTACATAAAAAGTAGATAAAGGATACTTTCTTATTTTTAGTTAAAAAGAAGTATACTAATAACACACTTGATTAAACTTCTATTTCGTAAGGGGATGGCACAATCTGTAGCATAACATAATCTTTTGGTAATATATTCCTTTAAATAGGCATGTATGAAAGAGGCTCCAGAAGCCTCTTACATCTTTAGCTGGAAATGGTTAAAGGGATAGTTCACCCAAAAATGAAAATTCTGTCAGTATTTACTCACCCTCATGTTGTTCCAACCCCGTAAGACCTTCGTTCATCTTCGGAACACGAATTAAGATATTTTTGATGAAATCTGAGAGCTGGATCACTTCTCCATATGGTCCACAGGCTTCTTCAGGGATTGAACTTGCCGGCCTCAAAAAGTTATTAAAGACATCGTTAAAATAGTCCAAGTGACTACAGTGGCTCAATCTTAAGTTTATCAAACGACGAGAATACTTTTTGTGCACAAAAAATAAATAAAAATAACGACTTTATTTCAACTATTCATTTCCTTCTCTGTGGGCCTCGAGTCAGTTCACTAGTGTAACAGCGTAAGCTTCTGTTGTTGTACATCACACGCATCACACACATGACCAGCGTCGGCCAATAGTGAGCCTACGTGTGACGTAGCTCTACGCAAACATACTAGTTTAACTGACTAGATGCCGATAGAGAAGGAAATGAATAGTTGAAATAAAGTCGTTTGTTTTTGCGCACAAAAAGTATTCTCGTCGCTTGATAAACTTAATATTGAGCCACTGTAGTCACTTGGACTATTTTATCGATGTCTTTAATAACTTTTCGAGGCTGGCAAGTTTCACTCCCTGAAGAAGCCTATGGAGGAGTGATCCAGCTCTCAGATTTCATCAAAAATATCTTAATTCGTGTTCCGAAGATGAACGAAGGTCTTACGGGGTTGGAACAACATGAGGGTGAGTAAATACTGACAGAATTTTCATTTTTGGGTGAACTATCCCTTTAAGGGAGTAGGTCAAGGGACAAAAACATTAGACTAGAGGACAGAGTGACTGTGAAAAAAGGACATAAAAAACACTGAAGAGGGTTACCTACCGCCGGCAGCATCACTTGTAAAGAACTGTTATCCAACCAAAATAAACATTATAAGGTGCAATGAATTGAAAGGAAAGTCATAAAAAGAGAAGTAAGACTGCTGCCAAGATTGTCCGCCGCAGGGGTGAGTGGATAAGAGAGGACAGCCAGAGCAAGGAAATTATGTCATCATAAGCCAGAAAAGAAAAACAGATCATGAAGGACATGAATGGGGTATGGTAGAGGTTTGTGAAGAAAACAATAACAGAACGGGTCTCTTAACCTGTAGGGTTCAAAGTTTGGCCCTGTTAGCTCCGGCTGGTAAATGTTGGAACTACACCGTTTGGTTCCTAATAGCATCTTCTCAATTGATTTAAAAGCAGTCATTCATTCGGATAAAAAAATATTTCAAACTACATATATATTTCTGAAATGTCATTATATTATAGATGGTATTATATTATAGCTTACAAAACCAAGAATTTAAAAAATCATACCGATACTGTCCCAGTAAAAAAAAAAAAAAAAACATAAACAAAAAAATATCAAATCCAATGTCCCGCATAATCTATTAACAGACTTGTTGGTATTTCGTGCTTATTTATATGGAGTATGAGAGAAGTACAACATCAACACTATCTACAGAAGGTCAGTGTTATCATCACATGTTGAGCATATGTGTTCTCAGTGTGGGAGAGAGGCCAGACAGGATTCGTCTGGCGCTGAGAGAACCTAAGGGCATTGAGTCGGTGCCATGACCTAGTAAATGTGTTCATCACAACACACGGTTCCTCACTGGGTTGAAATCATGACTGCTGATTGGACCATTTACACTCATTTTCTTTGTTCCCATGATTCCCCAGAGACTTCAAATTTAAATATGCACATTTTGTTGTGTTCCATGGGACTTTAGAACTTTATCAAGAGACATTCCCATTATCTCAATTTAGTGTTCTACATTTTCATGACAAAACCCATTTTTATTGGCAAACTTGAAAAGCATCATGCTTTATTTTTGCACGGGTTCCAATGGCAAAGCTGTTTCATTTGTAATTGGTACTCAAAGAGATTATTCAAAATTTCAGTTTATTTTTTATTTTTTATATAACTTAGAAACTATTAATGGAAATGTAAGACATGTTAATAGGCAAGGCAAGGCAAGGCAAGTTTATTTATATAGCACATTTCATACACAATGGTAATTCAAAGTGCTTTACATAGAAGAAATTAAAACAAAAGAAATCAGAAAAATTAAAACAGTTTAGAATAAAAGATAAAATACAGAAATAATCAAATAAAATCAGAATAATTAAAACATTAAATAAAATACAGTACAAACAGTCGGACGAGCAGTGGCACAGTGCTCATTCAGGTAAACAGATGTGTTTTGAGTCTGGATTTGAATGTGACTACTGTAGGAGCACATCTGATCTATTCTGGAAGCTGGTTCCAGCTGCGGCTGGCATAGTAGCTAAAAGCACACTCACCATGCTTAGAGTGAACCCTTGGTATTTCTAGCTGATGTGATCCTAGTGATCTGAGTGATCTGTTGGGTTTATATTCAGTGAGCATATCTGCAATGTATTGAGGTCCTAGGCCATTGAATGATTTATATACCAGTAATAAGACTTTAAAATCAATTCTATATGTAACTGGCAGCCAGTGTAAAGACCTGAGGACTGGTGTGATGTGTTCATATTTTCTGGTTCTGCTCAGAATCCTGGCAGCAGCGTTCTGTATGAGCTGCAACTGTCTAATGGTCTTTTTAGGAAGGCCAGTGAGGAGACCATTACAATAATCCACCCTGCTGGTGATGAAAGCATGCACAAGTTTCTCTAAGTCTTGACTGGAAACAAAGCATCTAATTCTTGCAATATTTTTCAGATGATAGTATGCTGATTTAGTTATTGCTTTTACATGACTACTGAAACTAAGGTCTGACTCTAGAGACACACCCAGATTCCTGACTTGATTTTTAGTTGTTTGACCCCTAGACTGAAGGTAAGCGTTCACCTTGAGAACTTCATCTTTGTTTCCAAACGCAATGACTTCAGTTTTGTCTTTGTTTAACTGAAGAAAGTTTTGGCACATCCAATTGTTTACTTCATCAATGCATTGGCAAAGGGAGTCAATGGGGCTGTAATCGTTAGGCGATAGGGCTAAGTAGAGCTGTGTGTCGTCTGCATAGCTGTGGTAAGAGATTTGGTTCTTTCTCATTATTTGGCTCATTGGGAGCATGTACAGGTTGAATAAGAGTGGCGCAAGAATTGAGCCTTGAGGGACTCCGCATGTCATAGATGTCCACTCAGACATATGCTCTCCTATAGTCACATAATAACCTCTCCCTTCTAAGTATGACCTGAACCATTTTAGGACTATCCCAGAAAGCCCGACCCAGTTTTCCAGCCTGTCAAGAAGTATCTTGTGATCGACAGTGTCAAATGCAGCACTGAGGTCGAGTAGTACTAGAATTGATACTTTGCTTGTGTCAGTATTTAAGCGAATATCGTTTATTATCTTTATGAGCGCTGTTTCTGTGCTGTGATGCGGTCGGAAACCAGATTGAAAGTAGTCAAAGTATCCATTCGAGCTTAAGAATTTGTTCAGCTGATTGAAGACAGCTTTTTCAATGATCTTGCCTATGAAAGGAAGATTTGAGATCGGTCTATAGTTGTTTAATATGGTCTTATCCAGATTGCTCTTTTTCAGGAGGGGCTTGACAACTGCAGTTTTCAGGGAGTTTGGAAAAGTCCCAGAGAGAAGTGAGGCATTTACCACTTCTAGGAGATCTGCTTTTAAGCTGTGTAACACAGTTTTGAAGAAAGATGTGGGAAGTGCGTCAAGGGCGCAGGTTGATGTTTTAAGGTGCTGTACGATTTGTTCCAAAATTTCTTTGAAATCAGACATAGTGACTACTTTCTCAGGCTGTTGTCTGATCTGTCTGACCCCAGTGCGGCTCAAGGATGTGCTGATCACCTTTCTGATATTATTGATTTTCTCAGAGAAGAAAGAAGCAAACTCACTGCACTTGCTCTCTGAGAGCATTTCACTGGGAATCTGGCTCGGGGGGTTTGTCAGTCTCTCTACAGTAGCAAAAAGAGTGCGTGTGTTGTTTATATTGCTGTTTATAATATTTGAGAAGAAAGTCTGTCTAGCTTTGCCTAGTTCCTTATTGAAAGCATGGATGCTGTCTTTGTAGATGTTATAATAGACTACAAGTTTTGTCTTCCGCCACATGCGCTCTGCTTTTCTGCATTGTCTTTTCATATTTTGCACTGCTGTTGAGTTTCTCCAAGGTGCTTTCTGTCTGCCATTCTTCTTCCTGACTTTCACAGGAGCAATATCATCAATTACACTCTTAACTTTTGAGTTAAAAGAATCAAGGAGAAAATCAACAGAGTCAGCAGATATGCTTGGTGTTAAAGATATAGCCTTCATAAATAGTACACTAGTGTTCTCATTTAAGCATCTCTTCTTGACAGACACAGATCTAGCTTCAATGGCAGGAGAGATCAATATATCAAAGAAAATACAAAAATGATCAGACAGTGCTACGTCCTTAATAACAATCGATGAAATGTTTAGACCCTTACTGATAAGTAAATCTAGAGTGTGTCCACGATTATGTGTGGGTCCATGTACATGCTGAGTCAGATCAAAAGTTTTTAAAACAGTTTTGATTTCTTTTGCCATATTGGTTTCTGCATTATCTATGTGAATGTTAAAATCTCCAGCAATAGCAAAACGGTCAATCTCTGAGGAAATTGTTGATAACAGTTCTGTAAAGTCTTCAGCAAAGGCTGGAGAGTATTTTGGAGGCCTGTATACAATGATAAGTAAAATGCGTGGAGCACCTTTTAACACAATACCCAGATATTCGAAAGACGGGTAATTCCCAAATGATATTTGCTTACATTGATAGACAGCTTTAAAAAGAGCAGCTAAACCTTCACCTCTTCTTACAGCTCTGCAGATACTCATAAAAGTAAAGTTAGGAGGGGCCGTTTCATTGAGGACTGTTGCACTGCAGCTGTCTTCTAGTCAAGTTTCATTTAGCAACATAAAATCCAGGTTGTATGTGGTTATTAAGTCGTTGACTAGAAGTGATTTATTTTTAAGTGAGCGGATGTTTAAAAGTGCTAACTTAACAGTCTTACTTTTTGTCCCCACAGCAATCTTGGTTTGGCGTGTAATAGGCACCAGATTAAATGGGTTTGCGGTACGGCTTTTGAGGGCCTTAGACTTTCTATCATGTAATCGAACAGCAATAGAGAAAGATAAAGACACAGGCACACTGGGTTCCCGCTTGTTCTGTAAACATTTGAGAAAGTTATTGTTATCATAGCGGGGACCCGACACATATCACTGAGAGCTGGTATCAGTTGTTTTTGGTTCACCTCGAGCCGATGGAGGAGGGTGTGTGCCCTGGCGCTGTGGCAGAGGCCGAAGGAGGAGGGGGAGGGCGAGCTGGGCCTGCAGGCTTTGGTGGTTGTGGGGCCTGCCGTTTTTTGGTTGGTATCTGGGGGCTTGCAGCAAAAGAGTGGGATAGTCTAGTTCCAGCATACACCAGTTGTTCCATTTTCTCTGAGAAGCACAGAAGTGGAGATGCTGGAGAGCATTATGGAGAGCATAATAGTTTTTTTTCTTAACAGATTAATATTACTTTTATATTATTTTTTGTAACTTGATTAGTCATGGCACTTGTAGCACAAAGTGTCAATAGATGGATTAAATAAGAAAAAAATAATTAAGAAATGAAGTCCTTAATTTTTAAATAAATTAAACATTATTACATTATTATTATTTTAAATGTATTACCAATTAAAAAGGGTAAACATGAAAAATAAATGTAAAGTTATGCATACTTTTAGAAATTTTAAAATTGATTTAAAAGAGTAAAAATGATATGATCAGTAAGTCATGGCAACTTTAACTTTACTTTAAGTCGTCAAAATAAATGAAGCAATTTTAAACTTCAACTTTATTGTACAAGTTATATAGATTCAACTAGATTTTTTTTTTAGTCAGTTTAATATAATTTAAATTGAAATGACTTGTACAGCCAATTTGGATATGCTTAAAAATTTAAAGCATCAACAGAACTTGTTTTTTAGTTGAAGTAGGTTGACATTTTTTATAGTCTTTATCAAAACTGCAAGTTTCATTCAGTAAAACTTTGATGCCAGAGCACTTTCCGCATTCTGTCAGAAAGTGGAGTTTTATTTTGTGTGCACCCTGTCAAGGTGGCGCTCCGTTTTTTATCTGCCATGATAAACTGTGTTTGCCTTTAAGATCCTGAACAACAAAACTTCAACTGTTCTTATGTGAGGTCATGAGGAGTTCAGAGCTGTTTAAAGAGTTCTCAAGAATGAATCCAGGCATTCAACACGTCAGCCCCAATTCATCAAGAAACTGCTACTGTTGAGTTAACATGTTGATTTGTAAATTAATAATCACTTGTGGAAGACATGTCTCCAGATTCTGCCAACAAGAGAGTGAACTTCACTCACACAACCTGCTCATTAGCAGTGATAAGTGGAGCAGTCATCAAGTGGGATGGCACACTGTCACAGAGCACTCACTCTTACTCTCCAATAGCAGCTCTTTTATTTTCCCTTTCCCTTATTCTTTTGTTCTCATGCTTTTCTACAGCAACACTCCATGTGTTTCTTCACTCTCATCTTGTTCAATTACATTCCCAAACAAACTCTTACCATGAAAAGAAGAAAAAACAAAACATATAATATACACAATAGTTCAAAAGTTTGATTATAATATACACAATACTTCAAAAATAAAAAAGAGTAACTAATACTTTTATTTAGCAATGGATTTAAGACTTTTACATTGTTATCATTAAAAAAAATCCATAAAAAATGCTGTTCTTTTGAACTTTCATCAGTGATTTCTGAAAAAAGTATATATATATATATATATATATATATATAAAACAGTACAACTGTTTGCAACATTTATAATAATATGAAATGTTTATTGAGCACCAAATCAGCATAGTGAAATGATTTCGGAATCTTCGTTTGACACTGAAAAAAAAACATTTTTGCTATCACAGGAATAAATTAATATTGTAATACTATTTCACAATATTACTATTTTACTGTATTTTTATCAAATAAATGCAGCCTTCCTGAGCATAAAAAAAATCTTACCAAGAACATTTGAACAGTAGCGTGTATGAATGAACCTAAATAGTTCAAAAATACCACATAGAATAGCATTGGGATGAGGACCAATACAAACCAAGTTTGTATGTAGCCTATTTGCTTTACAAAGTGTTAACACAGTTAAAAAGATTAAGCCCTCTTCAGCTTCATCACTTTGGAGAAAGAAGGCGAAAAGACAAGAGAGTGGAGTGTCCTTCTGCTCTGATGAAGCTGTGACGGACACAGATGGCTGCCTGGTTACATCCCAACTGGCTCACATTGAAGTCCTCTTGGCTCACCTCTCATTACCACTTTCAGAAAATAAATGTGTTTATTACAGAACATATGAAGGAAGGAAAGTTGGATGTACACTGACTGGCCGTGCAAAAGCTCAAACTGGAAACTTTTATAGGGTATAAACGAAACAAAAAGAGACGTTAAATTCTTTAAAATTCCTCCTGTTGTTGTCTAACCATGCCCGCCTCCCATGCCAGAGACTCCGGTTCGAATCCAGCTCTGAGCAGTTCAAGTAGGACCGGTTACATGATACCCTTGTTTATTACCATGACAATGAATCCCAATCACCTGTCTCCTGTTAGCCCCTTATCAGAGTGTACTTAAATCCTCAGTCATCATGATGCTGAAACTCATGCTGATGTTTCAATGTATAGTTCCTGATGTTTATTAAATGTGATTGTTTCATTCATCTGTGTCAAGCTAGCCTGGGAAAACCATGACGAATTCCGGCAAATTTGTCATTTGCTCTGCAAGTCCATCTGGCCAAGAACCCATTCAAGCCCATTTTAAATTTTTCCAAATTGAGGCACCAATCACAAACATAGAGGCGGGTTTTACACGATGACGATAGCGAAGCGACGTTGAAGCGTCATCTCCTTTATAGCTCTGATTGGTTTTAGGTCTATCCACTTGCGCGCAGAGGCATTTGAGCGACGTCCGTTGGCGCCCCTTTGGAAATGGGCTGTAAATGAACCTTCCCCAGACCTACTCTCAGATACAACTGAGAAGGGTTTGGTGTCAACCAGGCTAGTGTCAAGCCTCTTTGAATCTGAATTATCAAGTGAAGCCATTATGTGACAGTTGTATTATGACAATTGTATTACATTTTAATTTCAGCCTGAACTTTCGGTTTAAAATAAATCACTCTAAGTTACTTTAAGAGAAACAGCAAATTATTATGAGAGCCCTGAAAATGCTCAGTTAGGAACAGATGCTAGTACTCGGGGAGTCTTCCCATTCAACGCGCATTAGCCGCCGGCTAATCAAACGCTACCAAGTCCTGTGAAAGAACCAGTATAAAAGCTTTGTTCTTGTCACTCACCTTCAGCATTACATCTCTAAGGCAGAAAGTTATCAGTTGGTCATGTCAGCTGGAAGATTTTCTTTTCTTTTTATGTGTGTGTGTGTGTGTGTGTGTGTGTGTGTGTGTGTGTGTGTGTGTGTGTGTGTGTGTGTGTGTGTGTGTGTGTGTGTGTGTGTGTGTGTGTGTGTGTAGCTACATCTGTTATTCCCTCAGCTTTCTCTTTCATCATACGCAACAGGACAAACATACACATAATAAATAGGCAACGTGATTATTTTGCATATTTTAAAAAGCCTTATTACCACTAGCATGAAGCACCAGCATGAAGCTTTTAAAGTATCAAATATATTTTTATAAATAAACCATTGCCCTGGTGAGATAATCATTTTCAAGCTGTTGACAGATTCCCTCTAGCTACTTCGGTTTTTAACAAATCTCATATGATGCTTCCCTGAAGTTCATTAAAATTGCACAAAAACCCTGTTTAAAATAACAATTTAAACATGTCTCCTGCCATTTTGCAATAGTGCCTATGGAAATGTTCATCATTAAAGATAAATTTCCTTGCCCTGTACATTTCTGTAGTTGAGGAATACTTCTTGCCTTTGCTTTAAATAGCCCACAAATGAGCCCTTAGATTCCCCCAGAAAGGGTCTACTTTTGCGGAGGTTGATCGAGGGTGTGCCCACAAGGTATATAATGTACTTGAGGGTTACTAGGGCTCTATTCATTGGAGAGAGTGATGCTGGAGGAGAAGTATGTGCAGTCTCAGAGCTGATGAGCTATTCACTGCCTGTATACTGCAGTGAGGGAACTCTCTGACCTAGTTGGGTATTGCCTTTAGTGCTGCTACTAATGAGTAGAGATGTTACAGGCTGTTGCCCACATCCCAATTATCCCTGCTTCTACTTCAAATCAAGGAAAACTCTGATGAACAGACAACAGATCTGAGGTCCAAGACTCCGCAAAAGGTTACCACAGATTAAAAAAACGGAGGATATCAGAATTTACAGAGGCTCGTAACAAACAGGTAATCACAGCCGTGCTCATACTTGAAGAAACAACATAGTTGCTATAGTGTGATATCTTTTATGAAACAGTTCAATAAACAAGAAGTCAAAATTGAGTAGCTTAACTTACATTTTAAACTAAATATCTGTTTTTGTTCCACCAATTCCAAACAAAGCCACAGCAGCATAAAGCATTTCCAACCCCGAGCAACATAGTGCGTCATTCATGAACAGTTCATTTTGTTTCACTCAAACTATGATACAGTTACAGTTTTACGATACAGTTTTCATGATTTATCTTTGGCTGCATTATAATGATTTACTAATTTAGAATATGATCAAAGTTTGTGCATGTAAAGAAGTTTGGGGAATTTATTATAAAAATAAAAGAAAATATAATATAAGAAATATATAAATATATATATAAAATTTGGTAACACTTTAGAATACTGTTCCGTCATTAGTGAATAACTACACAGGAACAAAAGAGTAATGCAACGTTAATATTATAACTACTTTTAATAGCTTAGAATGTTAATATTGCATTCCTGTGTATATCCCTGATGGAAAAATATTCCAAAAGGGGAATTTAACTGCACAAATTAACAAAATGATTGAACTGACTTGAACAAATGTCATCATATATTGACATGTCAATATCAAGTCAATAAAATCATTCGATTTTCACATCAATACAAAAAAAAAAAAAAAAAAAAAAAAAAAACATAGTAGTGTTGTTTCGTTGCTGGATGAATACGTGTTTTTGATAAAAAATCAGATGATTGAATGATTCAATGATTTACTTAAAAATTCATCCCACTAATGCACAAACCGACTAGGCATCTGTCTGGAACATGCAAACAAAGAATAAAATGGAGGAAAACGTTATTTTGGAGCTAAAAAAGTTAACAAAAAGTAATTTAAAAATAAATGAATAAATAACTTTTTTAACTGGATTGCTAAATAATGAAAACTATAATATATGAAGTATATTAATATTATTGCAGTGTCTGTCTTTTTTGACCAATCGTTTTGTTTCAGATAGCTTTTGTTGTAATGTAGTATTTTTCTAATAGCTTCCCAGCTAACAGAGAACTTTCTTAGAACTTAGGATAATGTTCTAGCAAGTCTCTCTAAAAGCTATGAACAAACATTCTTCTAGAAACGTTAACAGAACATTCTTTCAAATTTATCTGGTATTTAATAATGTTCTCAAAACATTAGCACAAAGTCATTATCTATACATCGTTTTTAGAGTGTTTTTCCCCCTGAAATTATTAAGTTAACTTAAACTTTTGTTTTCTGTGCTCTAAAAAATCTTAACATTTTTCCATTTCCAAAATTATGAAATGGAATGTCCCCATAATGTTCACTTAAACAACAAAAAAGTTTTTTTTTTTCACATTTAAAAAAAAATCACATTTAAAAATTTCAAAGAACACTCAAAAATAACATTCCTATAACTTATTGGGAACGTTAGCAATTATCCTTAGAGGATATTTTTGTTAACTGGGTTTTAGATGATCTACAAGTAAATTAATAATGAATTTAAATTCAAATCAATGTATCTGCATATTTACAAAGACCCTGATCACCCTGTCATTGTTTATTTTGTCACAATGACCAGCTGCCATACAATAGTCCATTACTTATGTTTCTGCTAGCATTCCCCAGCTTTCGCTTATGTGCAGTTCTGCAGAGGAAGCACTGCAGTCAGCCTCTTTGTCTCCTTTGTCTCCTGCGCTGCACAAGCCTCCCTCCTCTCCTAGAGGGACCCAGAGAGAAGAACACTCGAAACAAAGGGTTCTCTCCCACTCACACTCAGAGTCAACCAAAAAGCACACAAAAGACAAATAAAGCAAACAGACTGGCAATATGTACATATCTACCATGCTATTTCATGGTTTCTATCAGATAAGGCATGCCAAAGCAGCCAACACTCAACACAAAATGAAACTTGGACATGTATTGATGTTTTCACAAAGCAATTAATTCTGATTTATCGCGTTACTTGCTCAAGGATCTACAATAATCACCTTGAGAAACTCTAAATTGCCCTGTCTATTTTAAAAGCATTCCACATTCAATACGCCTCTTTAACTACAAATGATTTTGTTACAGCTGCATTGCAGGAATAGAGTTATCGGCTAAACAACTTTATCAACTACCGTAATTAGGAATGAGGGTATTAAAATGCAAAACTGATCCAAATATGTCAAGGTTAATAATACAGAAAGAAAACATCAATAAACACTGTGTCCTAATATGAGAAATGTGGTGCAATGCTCTCATATAATGGCCTGCCACTGCTCTCCGCAGTGGTTATACATTCAGAGATCCAAGAAAATGATCTCTGATGAAAAGCAGGCATTTTTAAGCATATTCTTCACTATTTATTACCACCAAGATCTGGAGATCATTCATTTATTCTCCATAAAACGTATCTGAGAAAGAGATAAGAGCTGAATGAAAAGAGATAGGCAGCAGAAACCCAGTAGATTTCTCTGCCTTTTCAACTTCAGAGAAAGACAAAAGATAAAAGGTGCTTGCACAGTTAGCCATTGGAGACCACCACAAAAAGCGTAAACTCTCTTCCATCTCTGCTTAACTGATGCATTATGGGGAGATTACATAGTTTCCTTTGTTCAAGATCAGTGGGTTAGTGAAGAGTTATATATATATATATATATATATATATATATATATATATATATATATATATATATATATATATATATATATATATAATAATTATATATGGGTTAATGATATATAAGAATATCCACAATCGAATAATCACAATGGTTTATGGTTTTGAAAAGTTTTAAGCCATTTTCAGGAGAAGTTTCATGTAATTACTCATGTAGTATCAAGTAGCTATACATGCGGATACAATAAAACACTATTACTCATCATTCCTAAAAAGTTTCAAGGTTTTTTTCAAGGTTAAAAGTATTTTCTTCATATATCATGAAATATTAGTTCATAAATAGCATTGAACAACCTGTACCAACCAAAGATAGAATCAAAATTAACTTTCAAATAAAATCATGTTCATCATAGAAAAGGTCGTTTCAAGGAGAGTTGTATGAATTGCATTTTTATGAATAAATGAATAGTTAGGACAAAACATATTACAGTCACCATATTCCATTTTTTAATATATTAATATCTCTACCTATCAATGCAACCAGTCTTTCTTCGTACATGTCCACTGAGCACGAGAAGCAACAATCAACCGTCAAACATGTGATTCCCATGGTTGTGAGTGCTGTGCAAGTACATTTATGCCGCCTCTGTGCTTTGCAAAGTCTGTGTAAATGATGTGTTAGTTTGTAATGAGATTACACAGAGGAGTCCTTCCATTAAAGCTCAGATTTTGCATTTAATATTCAAAGATTACGCTCTCAGCTCACTCTGTACTGCTCCAGGGATGTTTTTCCCTTGCCGCCACCTTCCTCCTCTCTCTCTCTTTTCATAAGAAGAATTTTCTCACACTCTGTACTGGGTCTCGCCATCACTTCAAAGGCCCTGATTGTCATTAGCGGAGTCTGCGTAATGAATATTACATCTGTGGCGTGAGGCAGTGCCATGCCGCATAACCTGCCTCGACAACCGCATCAAATATTTAACTAGGTGACTGCAGGCACTCTTGTGTGTGTGTGTGTGTGTGTGTGTGTGTGTGTGTGTGTGTGTGTGTGTGTGTGTGTGTGTGTGTGTCTGTCTGAAAGAGAGAGAGAGGGTGGTTTTGAATGAAGTGTTTGTGGGGGTCGAGGGTTTACGTTGTTCATCATTTACATGCTGGAAGTGCTGACCCTGACAGCAGCCGCCACCTCATCATACCACTTAGGGAAATGAAAAGAACAACACATGAGAGATGGTGGCAGAAGGTTAGGGGACGGGGAGGAGGGTGGGGCGAGGGGGTTAGTTTTAATCAACTTGCTGTATAAAGCTTACTTATGCAAACAGGTCCCTGTGTGGATAAAATGCGGGAGATATCCCTGACAGAATGTCAAACAGCGATTAGATAACCGATAGCTCAGACGTGAGAGTAGATGTGTATTTCTGCTGTAAATTAACATAACAGGCAGGTTAATCATGTACGCACAGTAGAATCGGGAAATATGAATAGGCTCAATGTTTGGTCAGTTATAGAAGCAAACACTGCCATGCATAATGTAACAGATCGCTTATTTTTTCTTGTCTTCAGTGGATATAGAATACCATACACTACTGGTCAGAAGTTTGAAATAATTGTTAATGTTTTTGAAAGAAGGTCTCTTATGCTCACCAAGGCTGCATTTATTTGATCAGAAATAAAGTCATAATATCATTGTGAAATATAAGTAGAATTTACAATAACGGGTTTCTATTTGAATACATTTTAAAATGTAATTTATTCCTGCGATGGCAAAGCTAAATTCAGTAGCATTTACTGCAGTCTATAGTGTCACATGATCCTTTAAAAACATGCTGATTTGCTACTCAAGAAACATATCAATAATTTTATTATCAATGTTAAAAAAGTTGTGCTGCTTAGTATTTTTATGAAAAAAAAACCTCTCCAGGAGTTACATTGCTAAGAAATTACATTGATCAAAATGTCACTGTCAAAACAGCTAAAGACTTTTATAATGTTACAAAAGATTCCTATTTCAAATAAATGCTTTTTTAAAACCCTCTATTCATCAAATAATCCTGAAAAACATGCATCACATGCATGTTTTGAAGCTTCAACCTTTGACTAGTTGTGTATTGTCTATGACTGGACATTTGTAAGTGTCACAAACTGCTCCAAAACTTGAGCTAGGTTGAAGATCCAAAAGCAGCTTTATTGAGGGTAATCAAATCATAATCCATAAAACAGGCACATTGTCAAAACCATGGGCAAACAGTCCAAAGATAAAACAAGGTTTAAGACATAAGCAAACAGGGAAATCCAGGGAGACAAGCAGAAGGTCAAAACCAAGACACAGGGAACCAGGATAACACTCAAAAGGGCCAGGTCCATGGACAGGAAGCAGGACTGGGGACTGAGGCAGATCGAGGAGCCAGGGCAGAGCCGACAGAGCAAGTGACCAGGACTGAGTAGGCAGGGTAAGTCACCAGGAAGGAGCAGGTCGGGCAGGAGACCATTTCTGCGGAGCTGAAGACCACCATAGTAGTGCAGACATGTCTGAAGATCCCCACAGCAGAGCAGAAGACCACCACAGCAGAGAAAGTGGTATTGAAGACCACCCAGGCGTAGTTAAGGACCACCAATGTGGAGCAGGTAGAGCTGGTGACCACCATGATGGATCAGGTGGAACTGGAATAAAGAGCATAGAGAGGCTAGGGTGGGCCTCTAGGGCATGTCAGAACATGCAGAGAGTTCAGTAATGGGCTCTGTGGCCATAACAGGACAGGAAGGACATCCAGGGCTAATGTCCATGACAAGGTAGGCAGAGTCTTTAATCATGGCCTCCTCAGCCGTGACTCAGAAACTTAGAACGGCCTCTCTGGCCGAGACGAGCCAGGGAGTTCAAGGGGCGACCTCAGTGGTCGTATCTAGGCAGTCAGAAAACTTGTGGTAGACAGGAAACTCTGGGCAGACAGGAAACTCAGGGACAACCTCTGTGGTCATGACAAGACAGACTGAGAGTTCATAGGCGACCTACATGGTCAAGGTGGGCTGGAGCCAACACAGGAGTGAGCTCTGGGGCTTGACCATGTTCTGGAGCGGATTCATGGTCTGGAGCGGGCTCTGAAGCGGACTCATGGGTTGGAGATGACTCATGGGCTGGAGCGGACTCATCTGCCTCTGGAAAAGCTGAGAGCGTGTGTGTGCATCCCAAACACACAAAATGGCAACTGCCATTATAGGAAGTGCTGCAGCTGGCAGTGGGAGAACCTCTTAGACCCCCAGACTTGATTCCATCGCAAAGATGACAGCTGCTTGCACTGACATCATTGTTGTGTCCGCAAAACTGGAAGCAAGTCTGAAACGCCTATAGGGACTACCTTGGTAGCTTCAGATGCAATGTTCATGACAGCCAGAAGCAATGACGTGGCGTCCGTGGCGGCTGAAAACTCTGGTGTGGCGGCCATGTTGTGAAGAGGCTTTGGCGTAGCGGCCATGTTGTGAAGAGGCTTTGGCGTAGCGGCCATGTTGTGAAGAGGCTTTGGCGTAGTGGCCATGTTGTGAAGAGGCTTTGGTGTGGCGGCCATGTTGTGAAGAGGCTTTGGCGTAGCGCCCATGTTGTGAAGAGGCTTTGGCGTAGCGACCATGTTGTGAAGAGGCTTTGGTGTGGCGGCCATGTTGTGAAGAGGCTTTGGCGTAGCGACCATGTGCGGCCATGTTGTGAAGAGGCTTTGGCGTGGCGGCCATGTTGTGAAGAGGCTTTGGTCTTAGGACCATCGAACTGGGAAGTGCTGAGAGCATCGGACTTGTGATCACCAGATTTGGAAGCGCTGGAATCCGTGGTGGGCAAAGCTCCATGGCTATCGGAGCTTGATGCATACTGCCCAAAACCAAGACACAAGGAACCAGGATAATGCTCAGAAATGCAGTGTGACTGTGGCGAACAGGACGGCCGAGGGATGTGAGAGAACGGCGCAAAGCCGGTGGTGCGATTGCTAATGAGCAACACCTGTGGAGCACACCGTTCTCGCATCTCTCACGTCCCTCGGCCGTCCTGTTCGCCACAGTGACATTAAACAAGACTTCACAATGACTGAATGAACAGACAGGGTTGATCAAACACACTCCCCTAAATGGTCACCTTTTTTTCTCATAAATCTAATTTATTCTAGCGAATCGGTTTATCCTGGACAGTCGAGTCTCTCAAATGTAGTGCTAGACAGTCTGCTTCATTCTAGTGAATCGGTTCTCAAACTGTCCTATCTCCCATTTGTAATGCTGGAATGTCCACTTTATTCAGATGATTAAGTTAAATGAACAGAATCACAAAATGATTCACCAATTCAATTCCTGTATTATGTACAATGTTTTTGACTTGTTTATGCAAATTAGGGCATTTCTGTTGTTTTTAGAATACATTTACATTCACGTTTTGACACTCACAGCTAATTTTTGATCGTTAATTTACTCAAAACTCTTCATTGTTTTTGAATGAGCAAAAACAAGCTAAACTTTTGAAAGTAGCTTCTCCAGCACTATATAGGCTGAATGAAGTAACAGGAGAGTTCACATGAGTGTGATTCATACAATCCACAAGGAATACTTTATGAATCTATGATGTGCTGCTTTGGCATTCTAGATTTAAAAAAATCTACAACATAAACGACATGCATGAGCGATATCTGTATTAAAGTCTGCTTTATCTCATGCACTCACCCTTCTCCAGAAAAAAAACCCCACATCAAAAGCAAAGAAATTGGGTCAAACTCCACAGTGGAAAGGGAGAACGAAAGTGGATAGGCAAGGCAAGGGATACAATTGAATTGCTGTGTAGTTGGGTACTTTGGTGAATCTCGTTAATTATTTTCACAGTAATTTATTTGGGCGCCTTTCAAACTTGATAAATTAAGTGCAATGAAATGGAGAGAACAAAATGGCTTTAGCTGAGGTTCTTACATTTTAATGCAAATGCATGACAGCTACGACTATGCAGATCCTCAACTATGTCAGGAGTCATTGCTGACTGTTTGTTACCTGAGGTAGTTAATATGCCAGGTGCTGTTGCTGTTATAAAACTGGTGAATCTGTCAGCTAGATGATGCCTAAGCTGCTTCTTTGTGCACTTATGTTGCATTAGCTCTGCCACTGCTCTCTTAGATCCCTCACTCAGCATTCTGGGTTTTTTTTTTACCCAGAAAAAAATAAAACATATGTGTGTGTGTGAGTATATATATATATATATATATATATATATATATATATATATATATATATATATATATATATATATATATATATATATATATATATATATATATATATATATATATATATATATATATATATGTATGTATATATATATATATATATATATATATATATATATATATGTATATATATATATATATATATATATATGTATATATATATATATATATATATATATATATATATATATATATATATATATATATATATATATATATATATATATATATATATATATATACACACATATACAGGTCCTTCTCAAAAAAATAGCATATTGTGATAAAGTTCATTATTTTCCATAATGTAATGATACAAATTAAACTGTCATATATTTTAGATTCATTGCACACCAACTGAAATATTTCAGGTCTTTTATTGTTTTAATCCTGATGATTTTGGCATACAGCTCATGAAAACCCAAAATTCCTGTCTCAAAAAATTAGCATATATATATATATATATATATATATATATACACACAATAATTTTAATAATTATTTTGTGCATTTTATTACTCATAATGTTAGAAAAAAAAGTAAAAATTCAGTTTCCCATGATTATTTTCCAAACTATCTCAGATAGAATTACATTCTTTTTTTTTCTGCTGTGCCTTTAAGATGCACCCCTTGGCATGTGAAATGAACAACACTGGGGTCAGATCAGGTCAAATTTAGTTGTTAACTGTTCTATCCTTCAATAGCAGCCTCTTTATGACAGGTTTAACAGTCTGTACTGAAATATGGCATTTGAGACTTTTCAAATGAGACAAAATTGATCAGGCCCTTGTTAAAAAATAAACTTTGGCTGCTTGTTTGTTGCTTTTGGAGGAATTGTCAGGCGTTATTAATTATTTTGTTATTTTTTTTTGAGTTTGGGGTAATAATTTGACTTCAGAAGGTTACAGTATATTTGTTATTGTACAGTTTAACTCAAATACGGAAAATTTGATTCCAAGATGTTTGGAATCGCATCTCTTTATTCATCTTATACATCGATATCATAGAAAGGGAAATAAACGATACTGAAGGGAGATACTGAATGCCCAAAAAAGAGAAAACAGATAAAAAATATAGATGAAAAGGGAGAGTCTCCACCATTTCCATCAGCCAGTATACATGAATTATTTCTCTTCAGAATGTTGAATAAGATTTATTTTAAGGTAAAAGCCAAATAGCTAGGAGCGCTCTAGGCTTCATGTTTTCTTAATGCAGGACTATTTACTGAAGTTGATGTCAGGTAAGCTAAGAAGCTCCCCGGGCCAGTCTCAGCGCAGAGGGCCTGTGTCCAATATTAGACCCTTTCTAATAAAGAGAGCAGGTCAAGGCCATGCCATAATTCACACGGAAGAGGACACAGGGAGCAATAAGAGGAGCTATAATGGTAAAAAAAAAAGGACAACAGAGCTAATAATCTCAGTATTGCAATGAACATGGTGAAAAAGCCAATCCATCTTTGGGTTTGGGGTCAGTGTACTTATGCTGTCAGACAAAGGGTCATTGTGAGAAGGGATGGGTATGTGGTTAGGTAATGTTGCCTTTGTGGCAGCCCTTGGGGCAAATATGTTTCAAGTGTGTGCCTGTGTTTATGTACCTCATTTTTCAATCACGAAACGAATGTGACACATTCTGGAAAACATAGACGAGCTTTGTTTTTACAATGCAGTTACAAAAAAAATATCTGAATGTCTGCTACTTAAAGGAACAGTTTGCCCGAAAATGTAAACACCATTTTGTTCAGAACTCTTCTGACTGAAGATGCTCAGTGCTGATTCTTTGTTTGTGGAGACTGTAGCTTTCGCTTCAACATAGGACATAAAAAGCCTCATAAAAACAAAGATGTTGTCTGACTGCAGAGGGCTTATGGGCCACTTTTATGCTATACTTTTACGGTGCTTTTTGTCCTTTTTAAGCTGTAGTTTCCACTGTTATTGCATGTAAAGCAGCAAGGATCTTTGGATGAACAATCCCTTTAAAGGCACTTTGTTCTGCAATTGTCCTTTTATGTGGTCTCAAAGATGCATAGACCTCACATGGCATGTCCTGCTGACCCTACATTTATGAGCATGTGAATCATTTGATTCAATATCATGTCGATTGGTTGAACTGTGCAGCGTGACTTACATAATCACCTCAATATTACTTCTTTGAGTCTTTGGCTCAAATAAATGTGACCCACTTAAATTCAGCCAGCACTGATCATATTGGCTCACTCCTATAGTCCTAAGCCCCTCTACCAGGTCAATACACTCCATTCTATCATCTTCAATTACAGCTCGTATAATCCAGCATATCCCATTAATGGCCTGCCGACAAGACTTAACTGAATTTATCCTTCAAATGTAAGGTGTTAGAATTAGTCCAGACAACTTGTTGACAACATGTTTTCATCAAAGAATAAAGCACATTATGCATATGATTTGCCCTTATAGGTTTTATTGGTTGAAATGTATTTTTTATTATTGTATTTTTTTTTAACTTATTAGTGTTAAAATGTTCCATGTAGTCTCCCAATTAGGATATTTATAATATAATCAGTATCATATAATCATATAATCAATATCAAAAGTTTGGGTTCAGAATTTGTTTTACTGTTTTTGAAAGAAGTCTCTAATGCACATAGCAGGCTGTATTTATTTGATTAAAACATTCAGTAAAAGCAGTAATATTGTGAAATAGGATTACAATAAAAAAACTGTTTTTTATATTAATATAATTTAAAATGCAATTTATTCCTGTGATGGCAAAGCTGCATTTCTAGCAGCAATTACTGTCACAATTACTGATTCAGGAATCATTCTAATATTCCAATTTGGTGCTCAAATTATCAATGTTGAAAACAGGTGTGCTGTTTAATATGTTTGTGGAAAACATGATCTTTTTTTTAATGAATACAATTATTTAATGAATAAAAAGTTAAAAAAGAATAGCATTTATTTGAAATATAAATCTTTTGTAAGATTATAAATGTATTTACTGTCACTTTTGATTAAAAAAGTATTACATTACTATTAAAAAATCTTACTGACCTCAAACTTCTAAATAATATAATATAACATAATATAATTAATATAATAGAATTAATATATAATCAGTTCCATTATACACACAATGCAAGACTATAGTCAAACCTTTCACCATTGAGCTTTCAGAGCTTATTAACGTTCCGATTATGAACTCTCCTCAACACCTGCCACCAAAATCATAAATGGGAGGCAGAGAAGTTGCCTCCCTCTGTAGAGGACAGACAAGTATCCAGCCTCTATAGATTCTTCAATGATTAGCTTGTAAATGTCATGAAGAAAATTCACACAGGACTCAAAACACACACACACACACACACACACACACACACACACACACACACACACACACACACACACACACACACACACACACACACACACACACACACACACACACACAAACACACACACACACACACACACACACACACACACACACACACACACACATACACACACACACACACACACACACACACAGGTGCGTGTCATGGATTTCCCACAAATGGTTTTTAATTGCTATACAGGAAGACACCTGCACTGGTTATTAATGCTGCAAGACATTAAGATCATCATTATCATATGGAAACATATTAATGGTCCCAAGAAAAATAGCCCAGAGAAATTGCTTTGGTCAATTGGTCTTCGTGACACTGTATACTAAAGTACATGCTCAATTATATATGGTAATTGCTGTTTTCTCTCTCTCTTTCTAAATAGGGGGAAAAATCACAGTGGTGAGATGTTATGACCACTCATTATTTACACATCTGTGAATTGGTGAATGTGTTCACCAAATTAGCTACCATGAACTACTGATATCTATTTCGGCTGTATTTAGTTTTTTAGCATACATTTTAAGATCTATAAGATAATTCCATCACACTCACCAAAAGTGATCATAAAAAGCATCAGACCATAACATAGGCTATTTTTCGATACCCAATTTTCTCGTGCTGGATTAAGAGAATGCGCTCAGAACTTCCAGCAAGCTGTGAAGATACCTCTGTCGTGATTTCTCTTCAATATCCTGCCCTCCTCCTCTCCTGCACAGATTTACACTGTAGAAGATTAGGGTTTGAGGCTGTGCCTGCTGGCTGTTGTACTGAGAGAAATCAATAAGGATCAGTGCTGTTAGCTTATAGGCCAGCTAATCCTTATCTTAACAAGCGCATCCTTCAGCCTGCCTTACCACTAACTCCTAACAATCACTAGTCTAGCCAAATGAATGAGGGAGCAAATGGAAGTGACTGTGGCCTTTAGGCAAGTGGGGCCTGGTATTGATCCAGTAAAGTTTTTAGACAACACCGCTGGGTATCAAAGGACATAATCCGAAGGGTAGCTACACAAGTCTTCAGCCCAAATGCACCAATTTCTGGGATGAGGAACTATCAACCACATCTGCATCTTATAAATGGAGTTCAGGGTGTGTGGCGGAGACAGGAAACAAAAGCGAACACGTTTATGTTTGATAGGGAAGGAATATGAGCTAAATCAAGATCTGGAGTGTAAATATTATAAAATAAAGTCTATATGCTAGCATTCATTTATTTTTTGAAAGACATTTACAGTTTTATTCAGCAACGATACATTGAATTGTTTAAAAGTGACAGTAAAGATGTTTACATTATTTCAAATAATATAGCCTATAAAAAATGTGGTTTATATAAAAATGAAAACAGTTTATATATTTCACAAAATTACTTTTTAACTATATTTTTTATCAAATAAAGGCAGTCTTTGTGAACATAGGAGACTTCTTTCAAAAGCATTCACCGACACCAAACTTCTGAACAGAAGGGTAAACTAGTCTATAGTCTAAATCAGGGGATCTCAAATTTGGCCCTCGAGGTCCACTGTCCTGCAGGTTTAGCTCCAACACAAATCAAAACAGCTGAACAAGCTTATCAAGGTCTTCATAATTACTAGAAAATTATAGGTGTTACGTTGGCGAAATGCAGAAATGAGGGCGAAAGGATCTAAATGTAGTGGAGTTTAATAAATCAATAAACAAAACGGAAACCAGGAATCAAGAAACAAAACACAAGGGACCATGAACAAAGTAACAGAATTGAGACATCCACTGCGTAACATCCATAGAGGGACAAGACCCGACAATGAACACTGGAAACACTGGGATTTAAATACAAAGAGGGTAATAGACCTTTCCCACAACTTCCGTAGGCCTATTTGTGACTGGAAATACGCAATCGTCGTGGTAATCTAAACCGGTCAGAACAAATGGCGCAAGCAACGAGTAAGAGTTATGGTTGCGTACCGGGCTGAATTTGTTATTCCCAAAAGCAGCCATATCTGTCGTTTTCATTCCTTCCCTCGGTTCCCTGTTGATGATGAAGTTCGACGGAAATGGATTCAGGCTATCCGGCGGGATGTTATTGATCCTGTGACGATCACTTCTCCTTCTCATGTCACCATTCACTAACGCGCCATTGTGTGTTTGTGTCTCTCCAAATGTTAATTTTATTTTCTTTATCTTTATGCCTTTGATTTGTGTATTATGAAGTAGTTCCCTCTCTTTGTTTTTTTTTGGTTTTGTATTCTGCTTGGTTAATACTTTTTTGTATACAACATTTGTGTACGCATGTAGGCTATATACTCTTTCCCCTAAAAGAGTTTTGTTTGTTGCTTTTTTGGATACTGGGAAGAATGAGCTTCAGTTCTGAAATCAATAGTCATATCTTTGGTCTTAGATACATTCAGCTGCAGACGAGCATCACCACACCATTTTACAAAGTCATCAACAATGAAGTTGTGAAGACTCTCTGATCCATTTTCTCTTGCCCAGGTATGTTTTTCTGATGTCTTGACGGTTGACAGGAACTTCGCTTCTACAGTGATTACGTATTTCCGGTTATTGTGGGAAAGGTCTATAGGCAAACAAAACACAAATGGGAACATTCAGAGAAACAGAAAACTACAAACTGACTACAAAATGGAGATCAGACAGGAAGTAACTTAAAAAGCACACACAAGACAGGTAACATATAACAATAGGCAGGTAAGTTTGATCAGGGTTAGAGCCAAACTACAGGAAAGGAAATCTCAAGGGCCAAAGTTACACATTCAAAAATATATATTTGAATCTACAGTACAGTCAGCTTGTTGATAAGGAAATAATAGGGAGAAAAAGAAAGAAAAGATAATTGAATGATTATAATGACAATACAAGTGTTCAATCAGCAACAAATAATTTACAATAATTATTCTGCTTGCTCTTAGGATGCATAAAGACACACAAAGGCTCATGACGAATTGTCCTTTTCTGCTGTCCCTCCACGTCTGTCTGTGTAGTGTGATAGGATAGAAAATAATGTCCAGTGGGGTGTGAAATTTGGCTTGTGAAGAGATGAGGTCGAGATAAGGGGCCTAGATCTACAGCCTGATGGAAGATATGCTTTGAAAAAAAAAAGACTTAATTTAGAGATGGGAAACAGGGCTAAGCAAGGGGAAAAGTCGAGTGAAGTCTGATGGACCCAATGTGGCTGGGATTTTTCGGTGTTCCAGGTTTGAGCACCTGTAATAATGCAGCCCATTTGTCTCAGCAACCTGCCATAGCTTCCTCTCGGGCTGTCCACCGACACCTCTATTTGCTATGCAAGTCAAGTCATCGTCGTTCTCCCAAGAGAGCGGGGCAGGGAACAAGACAGAAGATTGAAGAGCAAGGGAAGTGAAGAAAACACCAAGTGAGGGCGAAAGAAGTGGGAGGTTTGGGAAATATGAAAGTTCCCCGCACATATTCTCACCATGTCGACACTATGTATTACCTCACAAGATAGATTCTAATGCCAGCGAGAGGCTGAGGACTTAATCTGCTGTCAATTTGATACAGCAAGGGGTCTCTCGCCCTCATTTTTTAACCCCACACCCCTCTGAGCTGCGTAGAGTTAATAGCCTCCCAGCAGCAGGAGCTAAGACAGGGGTGAGGAAGGAAGGGGACAGGAGGGGAATGAAGAAAGATTGAAGAAAAGACTCGCTTGGTCATTATGCATCCACTGTAGCTTCCAGGGATCATCTTTGCACACATTTTGACATTGTTTGGTGGATCCATCGATCAGGGCGGAGAAAGCTCAGAGCCGTACCGAACAGGTGAATCTGGGAGAAAATACAAGAGACGATGGTGATTGAAGATGATGATCAAGACTGTACCAAGTCACTTTTAATCAAACTCCTGCCCCATACTGCGCCTCGTTGACATTGATGATGATGACGATAGTGCTGACGATTATGATGATGTTGATTATGATGCCCACCATTGGGGAAGTCTGTCCCTATGGGCAGCATGCTGACAATTAAAAAAAAACAAAAAACAGAAACGGTCAATCAAACCTGACAACTGAGTTCCTATCTCACACATATGGCCTTGCACCATATACCCAGTTCAATCCCCAGTGCTCCAAATTAAAACCAGACCATTTCTGCTCACCTTGATGGGATTGAGAGCATCGAAAAGACCCTTGAGGTGATAGTGGCTTGCTCTTTTTACTCACACACATAGCTGGGCAGAGCTGTAACAACGATAGTGCTGCAATAAAGTCATCAAAAGCCCCTGAAGTCCTATTCAATAATTAAAGTTTTTATTAACAGCTGTCGTGGGTACAGGAAGGCCAACGGGTACTTAGTTGACCTTTCAGAATGTGATTTCTTGAGTTATGTGCTGTAATCGCAAGCGGATCACAAATCAACAAAAATGAAGGTTACGTTTCTCACAAACATGTTGGGTTTTGTGCCAAGTTGTAAGTTTTAAATGGGCTCTTGAGAACCAGCAAGACTCATTGTTTGAAATCTGTCATTCTCTCACCATGATGTCTTGGGAACAACAATGCAAAAAATATATATATTTTCTTACTTAATATTTCCGTCTTGTTTTCTAGTATAAATATCTAAACATTTTAAAATCAAGATACATTTAATTGAGAAGCATAATTATTTAAAATACTATGTCTTGTTTTCTGAAAAAATGTATCAAAATTATGTGAGTTTATGCATAAAACAATAAAAAATATCTGCCAATGGGTTCAGAAAAATAAACGTAGTTCAAAGGGAAACAATATGATTTTTTGTACCCCATTGGCAGATATGTGTTCTTGTTATAAGCAAAAACTTAATTTTAATTTTTTTTTTATAAAACGAGACTTAATATCTTATGTAGTTTTGCTGTTCAAGTAAATGTATCTTAATTTAAGCATATTTGTAGATATCCTTGCTGAAGAAAATTCCCCTATTTTTCAGTGCATGACTGGGATAATTAATGCTTGATGAATTAGTCATCATCCTTGAAGTGCTATCAATATGAGAGGTTAACGTCTAATAATGGCCTTGTCTAACCTGGTACACAGGCAAATTTTATTCAAGACATCTGAAATCAATGGTATGAAGTCCAATATACAAAAAAGTGTAGCCATCCAAAGAGAGGTTACGAGGGAGGGTTTGGCTCTGCCTTTAAGCGTAATGAAGGTGGTTGTTGAGTATGCAGAGGTAGTGAGATGTTTTAGTGGCTTGTGAAATGCAAGCGGTTGAGCCAGACTGGTAAAGTTTTCTGCTTGGCTGGTTCACGTACTGGATTTAGGAGTACAGAACAAAAGAGCAGTGTGCGCACACAAGAAAACACTTGGCACATATGGTGATACACACAGAAACGGACATGCACGCATATACAGACACATTTTATCCACTGTTAAATATGGAAAAAAAATCTATTTTAGAATATCTGTATCGTTTATTTAGAACACTGAATGCAAACTGAATTATGCATTACACACCTCATCTTTAATGAACCATAATGAAACGTAATTTAACATTGATAGCCCACTGCATTAAAAACTGAAAAACTGGTATTAGGGTCAATGACAAGACGCTCATCTGGATTTATTCATTTAATTAAAAATACATGCAATTCATACATAAAATGACTTTGATGGTGAGCATGTATTAATTTCTGAATTAATATTAATTTTGTTATTATTTCAGCACATAGATTAAAAATGTCAGAATGATTAAACTGTGCTGATATAAAGGAAAAATATTAAAATAAATTCTTGAGATTTTTTTTTAAGTTTGGCATAATCTTTTATGATACATATTTTTTTTTAGAAAAAAATCTTTTACCCAATTTAAAAACACTTTAATTGTTTTAAAACTGCTTCACTGTGTATTCATATTTGAAAAACATTTGACTGACAAATACACCATCAAGTGCAACCAACCTTCAGACACAAATATATATAACAGGAAATTGTCATATATCAAATATCATAAAGGACCCCAACAGACCCTTATGACTATGTCACGGTCTATAACTGTTTTAAAACATAAAATAATATGTCCTTTTTATGACAAGTCACACAAAAGGTCATGTGAAGGTCATATAAGGTCAAAGGTCATATATACTTGTATATCACACACACACACACACACACACACACACACACACACACACACACACACACACACACACACACACACACACGTTGTGTTTTAATGTTTTATGGGGACTTTCCATTGACATAATGATTTTATACTGTACAGACTGTATATTCTATTCCCTTACACTAACCCTATCCCTAAACCTACCCATCACAGGAAACATTCTGCATTTTTACATTTTCAAACAACATCACTTAGTATGATTTATAAGCTGATTTCCTCATGGGGACCAAAAAATGTCCCCACACGAACAAGGAATTCGGATATTGCCATCCTTGTGGGGACACTTTGTCCCCATAACGTAGGGTTTACCAGGCCCCACACACACACACACACACACACACACAAACACACACACACACACACACACACACACACACACACACACACACACACACACACACACACACACACACACACACACACACACACACAGGTCCTTCTCAAAAAATTAGCATACTGTGATAAAGTTCATTATTTTCCATAATGTAATGATAAAGATTAAACTTTCATATGTTTTAGATTCATTGCACACAAACTGAAATATTTCAGGTCTTTTATTGTTTTAATACTGATGATTTTGGCATATAGCTCATGAAAACCCCAAATTCCTGTCTCAATAAATTAGCATATCATGAAAAGGTTCTCTAAACGAGCTATTAACCAAATCATCTGAATCAACCAATTAACTCTAAACACCTGCAAAAGATTCCTGAGGCTTTTAAAAACTCCTAGCCTGTTTCATTACTCAAAACCGCAATCATGGGTAAGACTGCCGACCTGACTGCTGTCCAGAAGGCCATCATTGACAGCCTCAAGCAAGAGGGTAAGACACAGAAAGAAATTTCTGAACAAATAGGCTGTTCCCAGAGTGCTGTATCAAGGCACCTCAGTGGGAAGTCTGTGGGAAGGAAAAAGTGTGGCAAAAAACGCTGCACAATGAGAAGAGGTGACCGGACTCTGAAGAAGATTGTGGAGAAGGACCGATTCCAGACCTTGGGGGACCTGCGGAAGCAGTGGACTGAGTCTGGAGTAGAAACATCCAGAGCCACCGTACACAGGCGTGTGCAGGAAATGGGCTACAGGTGCCGCATTCCCCAGGTCAAGCCACTTTTGAACCAGAAACAGCGGCAGAAGTGCCTGACCTGGGCTACAGAGAAGCAGCACTGGACTATTGCTCAGTGGTTGCCTGTCATTCGGAAATCAAGGTGCCAGAGTCTGGAGGAAGACTGGGGAGAAGGAAATGCCAAAATGCCTGAAGTCCAGTGTCAAGTACCCACAGTCAGTGATGGTCTGGGGTGCCATGTCAGCTGCTGGTGTTGGTCCACTGTGTTTTATCAAGGGCAGGGTCAATGCAGCTAGCTATCAGGAGATTTTGGAGCACTTCATGCTTCCACCTGCTGAAAAGCTTTATGGAGATGAAGATTTCATTTTTCAGCATGACCTGGCACCTGCTCACAGTGCCAAAACCACTGGTAAATGGTTTACTGACCATGGTATTACTGTGCTCAATTGGCCTGCCAACTCTGCTGACCTGAACTCCATAGAGAATCTGTGGGATATTGTGAAGGGAAGTTGAGAGACGCAAGACCCAACACTCTGGATGAGCTTAAGGCCGCTATCGAAGCATCCTGGGCCTCCATAACACCTCAGCAGTGCCACAGGCTGATTGCCTCCATGCCACGCCGCATTTCTGCAAAAGGATTCCCGACCAAGTATTGAGTGCATAACTGAACATAATTATTTGAAGGTTGGCTTTTTTTTGTATAAAAAACACTTCTTTTATTGGTCGGATGAAATATGCTAATTTTTTGAGACAGTAATTTTGGGTTTTCATGAGCTGTGTGCCAAAAGTATTAAAACAATAAAACACCTGAAATATTTCAGTTTGGTGTGCAATGAATCTAAAATATATGAAAGTTTAATTTTTATCATTACATTATGGAAAATAATGAACTTGATCACAATATGCTAATTTATTTAGAAGGACCTGTATATATATATACATATATATATATATATATATATATATAATATGCTAAATAACTATTTTCTATTTTAATATATAAAAACAGAAAATAGTCATTTTAAATTTATAGAATATTTCAGAATATTACTGGTTTACTGTATTTTCATAATCAAATAAATGCAGCCTGGGTGAGCAAAAATCTTACCAACCCAAACATTTTGAACGGTTGTGTACATTTCTAACTATACATTTGAGAGTATTTTTTTTCTTTTTCCTTACACATGGACACTATAATGACCATTACCATACTAATTAGGTTAAATGTTTAATTTCCATTATTTACCACACAATAAGATAATGGCAGTTATCCACTACAAGCAGGATTCATTTGGAAGCTATTTAAACTTTGGTTTCTAGCGGCCAAAGCTCTACTGCAGTTCAAAATGAGAACATATGAAGAAAGAATTCAGACTGGGTCAGTACTTAAGTATAGGCCATTTGATGAATTTGTTATATAGCCCACAGTTGAGAGTTTCTCTATCCTGCTATCAGTGCCGGATGGGCCTATTTAATCCCCTCCTGCCCTTTTTCGATCTATTTTTTACCATGGCCTCTATCATTTTAATGAGTATTCTTTATGGCAGAGGAGTGGATGCATTGGGAGTGTCCGACCGTAATGAAACCACACAGGTTTGATATTGAGAGATACACACATAACACATACAAAATAAAAAGCATCAGGCAATGGATTGTAAAACAGAGCTGTTTAGTCAAATCCAGTTTGACACCACTTTTGCCAACCATTCTGTGAAATCACAACTAATCTGTGTTCTTGGTATAGGAAGGCCTCCCCTGGATATTCATTCAGCACGGATAGACATGCATCCATACATTATCTAACACACATGCACATCTTCTCACCCCCATGAACATAGCATCCTGACTTTTCACTGTATTTTGTGCAATCTCATCATGGCCAATTGCTGTAATCCATCTCAATCTGCAACCTCTGGCCCACTCTGTTGCTCTCTAATGATGACTGGGGGTCAGGCCTCGTTCAGCACCCCATCCCCCGTCCACGCCATGATTACCCAAACTGACGTGTGCCCCCCATAATAGCAAATTCATGAGGGACATTCTTGAAAGACTTATATCCACATTAGCCAATCCCATGTCTGGTAGGTGGTTTGGAATAAGGGATTTCTGAGTATTAATGGCAGTTTGTGTGAGCCTATAATGAGATGACCTGTAGCAGAATGATGCATCATAATATGCTCACAAATAGGAACACAGTCCAGAGGTGGCCTTTTCGTTTCCATCGTCACACATCGTGTTCAGGAGTAAGGAATGTGCTGATTTTTTCAGCTGCCAATCATCCATGCTTGATTGACAGTATCAGATGAGAGTATCACCTCTCACACTGAGCCACAAAGAGTTTGCAACCATGGCCTTCGATGCGATTTGAATGCTTCAGCAGTGTGGGGTTAAAGTGCAAAAAATACCTCAGCGTATAAAAAGCATATAATACATAATGTACAAACACGTGTACAAATGTAGTTTAGACATGCCAATGTGGAGTCCATATTAACTGAATAGAATATGTAATATAATCTTTTGATGAAAAAAGTCTATATGGACTGGAGAATCACTTGATGGGCTGTTTAAACAGGGCTTATTCTTGCCAGACGCAATGGAATGGAACAAAAAGCAGGTTCTGTTAACAGTTTTCTCGCAAGCATTCTTCTGCTGCTGCGAACAAAACAATGCATGGTAACACTTTAGAATGCTGTTCCATAGTGAATAACTACAAAGGAACAAATCAACAATGCAATATTAACATTCTAGTAACTATTACTAACAAGAAACTCTGACTAACAAAGTATTAATAGTGCTCAGTTGAATATGGTAGTTTACTATTAGCTAATCAACTTCTATTATTTTCATATCTCCCAGGGGACTACTAAGAACTATACAGGTTTATAATTAATGTGACTATTATTAATATAATTAAGTAACTATTAATTCTAAAGTGAAGGTCAATGGTAACCCTCTAGTAATGACTCAAGTATTATCAAATCATTCAGAAGGAATTACTTATTATTTGGAACAATAGGTTTTTGTAAGATTTCGGATAGTAATGAATTAAATATACATTATGCATTATTCACATTAATTATAAACCTGTACATAGTAGTTCTTAGTAGTAGCCTACTCTGGGAGGTATGAAAAATAGTGGCTATTGACTAGCTAAAATTAAACTACCACATTCAACTGAGCACTACTTACTAATTTGTTAATCAGAGTTTCTTGTTGGTTAATAGTAGTTACTAGAATGTTAATATTGCATTACTCATTTATTCCTGTGTAGTTATTTATTAATGACGGAACAGTATTCTAAAGTGTTACCCAATGTTAACCAAAATATCCTGATAGTGGTTCCTGTACTACTATTAAGCAGTGCTGTAACACCACCACTGAATCTACAGCATGAAATGCACAGCACAATCAACTCCTGAAAAATGTTTCTGACTTTTACGAACCGGTTATTTTTAGTGAATCAAAAAAAAAAAATAGAATTACAATTTATTGGTAAATATATAGCTTCTCAAAACTTATGGAACCATTAATTCTAATTTATAAAACCAGATTGCTAATCCTTGTGAAGTAATTCTGCTTTGAATTTTAAGTACTGAATGTCAAGGGTGCATAGCAGGCGCAAAGTGGGCAGATTTGGCTCATGGCGGCCATCATAAGTCCATAATACGCCTGTGCCATTTGGGACAGGGCCATAAGAGTGAGCAGTTGAAACTAAGTTGAGGGGGCAACTATGTGTGTGTGAGATTTCACTGACACAAATACATAATTACTGTGGAACAAAGCAAAGCTACTGAATAATGAAGGATCAAGATTTAACATGCACATGCACATGAGCGTGTGCATATGTAACATTGTTTGTGAGTATAATTTATAGCTGGGTGAGTTTTTTTTTTTTTTTTTTTTTTTTTACAAAACTATTGTTTAACTATGATAGAAAGCCTACAGAAAATGACTGTACTGCTCTATTAGAAACATGTTCCTACTTAACAAATGCCATTTATTGCACGGGTAAAAATCACTCAGCGTAAGTGCTGGACTGAGACTAATTAGACCTCCATCATTCAGTAACTCAATTACCATGTGCATGCTTTTGAAGGCAGTTCAACACCAAATGGATCAAAGAACCAAACAACACAATGACTTACTGGCAGGTGTATGAGAAAAACATTGTGATATAAATGAGCTGATTTTACTGTCAGTTGAAACTGAACCACTTAAAGCATAATTAAAAAAGACTCATGGGCAGTCTGGACTCATTTGAGAAGAGCAGCAAAGAAAGCCTCTTTTATTCAAGCTTCTTTCTCACTCTTCCCTACTCATTACTCTCTCTGTCTCTCTCTTTCTCTCTCTCTTTCTCTCTCTCTCTCACTCACGCACACACTCAGTTTCTAACTGCCTGGACTAGTAGCACACTGTTGATTTCCCTCGGGCACACCCAGTGTTCCCGCTTTTATTGTTATGGCCTATTAAATTCCATGATGGAGAGGCCAAGTTGGGGATGGCATCTGTTCTCTCGGCCGTCCCAGATGGATACTTGCACCAAGTTAACCAAAGCAGACGATTTCTGTAGAGCTGAATATATTTGCTGAAAAGGTCAGATCGATTTAGGAATCATTTATTGTCTACTTTAATGTCCTGTTCAAGGCTGTTGGCCTTTTTCCACCCAATATTTTATCTGCAGTTGCAAGGCCCTAGTGAACTGTGGAGAGAAGGGTGACATGTCTCGTTTCAAAGTGGCCCCAACTAAGGGCCTTACATAGAGTCTTGGTAGGATAGGACTGAAGATTACACTAGATCTGTTGTTGTGTTTGAAGGTGCAGATTAAAGCTAGAGAGATGAAATCAAGAGCAATTGAATGTTCTGAAAAGAAAGACTGTAGCCATCAGTTTTGTCAGGTAATTGGCTCTTTCCCTTTATTCTATCCCTTTCTCTCTCACCCCATTTCATAAGAGTTCAGCTGTATGTGGATGTGAGGTGAGCTTTAAAAGAAGTGTGGTTCAAATTTCTTGTTGTTCCAAAGCTGTATGATTGTCTTTCTTCTGTGGAACTGTCACAGTCACTCAGTTTGGACATTGTTTGTTGTCATGGTTTTTGATTTGAGTCTTCATCGCTGTCAGCTGTGTGTCGTTAATGTCCAAGTTCCCTTGTTTCTGTTCATTGTTCTCAGGTCTCGTTGATGTTTGGATGTGTTTTATGTATCTTTATCTGTGGATTTATTAAAGACTGCTGTATACTCTTCATCTTCATCTTCGTGTTCATGTGTGTTATACCTACACAATCTGTGACAGAAGACCCGACCCAGATGTGATTATAGCATGTGTTACATTGAGTGTTTCTCGTGTTTTTGTGTGTGCGTTTCCCCACGTTTTTGGGGGATTTTCTTTTCCACCATGGACAATCCAGCTTTTTTGTTGATCAGCCTTGAGAAGGGAACTTGCTCCCTCAAGGAACGAGTGGAGGATTTTCTGAGTGTCAGTCCCGTCTGGATTTAATTGACTGTTTTGTGTTTGGAGAATTGGATCCCCTGCTTCCTTTAATCCCGCCTGAACTTGAATCATCTTCTTCGGTCTTTGGCGTACCTGCGCTACATTGGGTCTTCAGCTGCGTGGTGGGATCCACCTTCCCCATGGTACCGTCTGGACTCCATCCTCCAGTGGCGCCACAGTGGAGAGCAGTTTTGGCTGTGGCCTGGGTCATCACCTGTCTGTCCATGTTCAAGGCCATTCACTGGATCACACCACCTGCACCACCCTGGACTGTTCTTTCGATCGTCTTCATCACTGTCCGCAGTGTGTCGTTAATCATCTTCGTTTGCACCTGTATTTAAGTTCCCTCGTTTCTGTTTATAGTTGTCTGGTCTCCTTGATGTTTGGATGTGTGTTATGTTTCTCTCTCTCTCTCTCTCTCTCTCTGCGTGAGCGTCTGTTGAGCGAGTGTGAGGTGCGTGTGGTGAGTGCGAGTGGTTTATGCCCGCTGTGGCTTTCTTCCTTCAATTCTTTTTCTTTCAATTCTTTTCTTTTCTTTTCTTTTCTTTTTTTTTTTTTTTTGTATTTGTGGTGTATCGGGTGGTGGAATAAGGCTTCCGCGAGGGGTTTTCGGGCGTCAGCAACCAGTGTATGTGTGTCACTGGGAAGCATGGCAGCCCAAAACACAAACACCTGTTTAGACTCTCTCACGCGGCGTCACGGAGTGAAAGTGGTGTCCACGGTGAATGTGGAGGAGTGCATTCTTGCCGTTGGAAATGTTGTTGGCCATGAGTGTATTTTAGCGGCATCTAGGATGAACAACGCAATGGTTTTGGTTTTAAATTCTGTTGAGAGAACGAATGAAGTAGTGGAAAGAGGTATAGTGATCAGTGGTTTGTTTACCCCGGTGCCTCCCCTTTCTACACCCACGAAAAAAGTCACTCTGTCTAACGTACCGCCGTTCATAAAAGATGAGATGCTAATAAAAGAGCTGTCACGTTTTGGAAAGACAGTCAGTCCCATGAAAAAGATCGTTCTGGGTAGCAAATCAGACTTGATTAAACATGTGGTATCTTTCAGGAGATTTACTTATATGATCCTGAAGGATAATCGAACTGAACTCAACCTGGATTTGAAACTCAGAGTTGATGACTTTGATTACACTGTCTTTGTAAGCACTGATGTGATGAAGTGTTTTGGCTGTGGCGAAACTGGGCATTTAGTGCGTGCTTGGCCGGACAGTAATAGTACAAATACACAAGGTGTCTCAGGTGAAGCTGGTGTGCAAGTCAGGAATACAGCAGATAATGTTCCTGATGTAACCCAAACTGATCCCAGACCATCCACTAGTGGTCTAACTGAAACAATACCTCATGAGAATCAGGCCATAGCTGGGAATAACGAGGAGAATGCTTTAGTTGATGCAGTTGTAGTTGATAAAGGTGAGCCCAAGGCTGATGTGACTATGGATATTTCACATGTTACTACTGTAGTGTCTGAATCAAAGTCTCCTTTAGAGAGTGTCAACGTAAGTGATAATTTAATGATGGATCTAGATCCGGCAGTTTTTAAAACACCGTTAAAGAGGAAAAAGAATGACAAGGTTTCTGAATCAAAACGAGCTAAAAAAAAAAAACAGAAAATGAAAAGGAGTCTGATGACGATGTTGGTAACGAGAGTGATCTCTCTGATTCTGGAGCTTCTAGTTGTTCCCAGAATGAGTGGACGTGTTGAGATTGTGATACTGATGAAATCAAGAAGTTCTTAAAAATGTCAAAAAACTTGAGGGGGGTACAGGTTGCTGATTATTTTCCAGACATAAAGCGTTTTGTGGACAATACGAGGGCTTTCATGGCAGAGGGATGTTTCACAAATAAAGAAGTCTATAGGTTGAAAAAGTTTGTGACAAAACTCCAACAACAATTGAGTACTTAATGGCAGTAAATTGGATTAATCTTTTGGCCCTTCTTGGCTTTTCTTTTCTCTCTATGGCCTAAGTTTATTTTTTTTTATAACTTTCACATGGGTGACTTTCGCATTGCATCCTTAAATGTGAATGGAGCAAGAGAATGCATAAAACGTATACAAATACACAATACTATGAATCAGAAACAACTTGATGTTTTATTTTTGCAAGAAACATAGCGACACAACAAATGCTGATGAATGGGCGAAAGAATTTAAAGGTCTTTCTTTTTTTAGTCACAAATCCTCACTTAGTGGTGGTGTGGCTATTTTATTTGCCAATAGTTTTACTCCCTCTACTATTGAGACAGAAGAGGTTGTGAACGGTAGATTGCTAAAGATTTGAGCCCAGGTTGAGAACCACATTTTTGTTTTTATATGTGCATATGCTCCAACTCTACCAGCAGAAAGAATGGTGTTTTTACATACTCTTTGTGAAACATTGGACAAATGTAATAGTGAGGAGCATTTATTTTTAGGTGGAGACTTCAACTGTGTAGAAAGTAACATGGATAGAAATCATGTAGAGCCACATTTGCTTTCTCGTAAGCGACTCATCCAGTTGATCGAAACAAATGATTTATGTGACGTCTGGAGGAGTTTAAATGGGAATTTAAAGCAGTACACATGGGCACATGCCCGTGATAATAGGTTGTCATTGGCAAGACTAGATAGATTCTGTTTTTAAACATCATCTTAGTACTTTTAAAAATTGTTTCATAATCCCAGTTGGGTTTTCAGATAATAGTATTGTTATATGTGCTCAGTAACTTTACACTCTGTCAAGCCGAGAAGTGCTTACTGGAGAGTGATCTCTCTGATTCTGGAGCTTCTAGTTGTTCCCAGAATGAGTGGACGTGTTGAGATTGTGATACTGATGAAATCAAGAAGTTCTTAAAAATGTCAAAAAACTTGAGGGGGGTACAGGTTGCTGATTATTTTCCAGACATAAAGCGTTTTGTGGACAATACGAGGGCTTTCATGGCAGAGGTATGTTTCACAAATAAAGAAGTCTATAGGTTGAAAAAGTTTGTGACAAAACTCCAACAACAATTGAGTACTTAATGGCAGTAAATTGGATTAATCTTGTGGCCCTTCTTGGCTTTTCTTTTCTCTCTATGGCCTAAGTTTATTTTTTTTTATAACTTTCACATGGGTGACTTTCGTGATAATAGGTTGTCATTGGCAAGACTAGATAGATTCTGTTTTTAAACATCATCTTAGTACTTTTAAAAATTGTTTCATAATCCCAGTTGGGTTTTCAGATCATAGTATTGTTATATGTGTTCAGTAACTTTACACTCTGTCAAGCCGAGAAGTGCTTACTGGCACTTTAACACAAATTTATTAAGTGATGCACATTTTAGAGAAACTTTTTCATTTTGGGGGGGAAAACTATAAGAAGGAAAAAAAAATGATTTTCAGTCTTTAGGAAAATGGTGGGAGTTTGGTAAAGTACAAATCAAACAACTATGTCAACAGTACACTCACAATGTCACGAAAGATATAATTAAATCCATAAAAGTTTTAGAAGATGAAATTCTGAAATTCCAAGAAGTGGCAGAGTCAAGTGGAAATCAAACACATTTAATCCCTTTTTTTTTAAAGAAATCTGTTTTGTCCGACATACAAAAAGTGAAGGCACAGGGGGCGCTTGTTCGGTTGCGTTTTAAAGATATTGACCAGATGGATGTACCGTCCAAATTTTTCTTTAGTCTAGAAAAAAAGAACGGTTAGAAACGTTTAATACATTCTTTATTTTCTGAGACCGGTTCTCCTGAATCAGACCCTAGAGAAATTCGGTAAAGAGCAAACAGTTTTTATGAAAAGCTTTATAGTTGTGAACACAGGGAAGATCGGGTTATTGAACAGTGTTTTTATGAAGAGCTACCAAAGGTCTCTGAACAGTTCAATGCAGAGCTCAAGAGAGCAATAAGCCTGGGAGAACTGCACGAAGCTCTCCAGAGCATGGAGAACGGCAAGGCTCCTGGGATAGACGGAATCCCAGTTGAGTTCTATAAAGCCTTTTGGCTTGTGGTAGGGGAGGATCTGCTGGCGGTTCTAGTCGGAGGACTTCTGCTGCTGAGCTGCAGAAGAGCGGTCCTTACTCTTCTGCCAAAAAAAGGTGATGTGAGACACATAAAGAACTGGCGACCTGTATCTTTATTGTGTTATGACTACAAATTGCTCTCAAAAGTTTTAGCCACTAGACTAGGAAGAGTTTTGGAGGAGGTAATCCATTCTGGTCAGTCCTACTGTGTACCTGGAAGATCAATTTTTGATAATATCCATTTAATAAGAGATTTATTTGATGTTTCTAAAATAGTGGGTGTAGATATGGGTTTGATTTCCTTAGATCAGGAAAAAGTGATCGATTATCTGTGGAAAACTTTGCAAGCATTTGGTTTTAGTTCCCATTTTATAGGTTATATTAAAATTCTGATGAATGAAACGATTGTTAAAAAACTGGGAGGGAATAATTGAAAAAATTAAAGGTCGTCTGATGAAATGGAAATGGATTGTAAAAAGTTTATCATACAGAGGACGTACTCTGATTATTAATAATTTGGTGGCCTCTTCCTTATGGGATCGACTGGCTTGTGTTGATCCACCTGCATGGATACTTGCAAAAATTCAGTCTCTTTTGGTAGATTTTTTTGGGGAATAAATGCATTGGATACCTCATAATGTTTTATATTTACCAAAAGAAGGAGGACAAGGACTTGTACACTTGCAGAGTAGGACTGCAGATTATCAGCTACAATTTGTACAGAGAATTCTCACTGGTCCAGAGGACTTAAGCTGGAGGCCAGTGGCCAGAACGATTTTAAAGACTGCTGAAGGACTGTGTTTGGACAAGTCGTTGTTCTTGTTAAATCCCAATAAAGTCAACACATCCAGAATGCCGGAGTTCTACAAGAATCTTTTTAAAGTGTGGGACATTTTTCATGTTAAAAGAATTGAGTCTACATCCTCCTTGTTTTGGCTGTTGAAAGAACCTCTGATTTATGGGTTACGTTTGGACATTTCAGGAGCATGTGGGACAATGTCTGCAAATTTTATTCAATCTAAGATCACAACACTTGGGTGTTTAATCAATGTGGCCGGCTCAAGTTTTGAAAAAGTTGAAGATTTAGCTGTTTTGTTGGGAGTTAAGTCCATGCGAATTGTTGCACAAGTATTACATAAACTGCAATCTGCTTTTACAATGGAAGAAACAAAAATGCTTCAAGGTTACTGTAAAGGGGAAGTTATCCCTGATGAAAGGGACACATTTCCAAATCTGCTTCTTTCACCAAAGTTAGGAGAATGTGCAGGAGTGTTTTTAGAATCTGAAAAGTTGACAGATATGGATTTGCATGAAAGTAATGGGAAAAAATTGTATAAAGCTTGTGTAAAATCTTTTAACAAAAAGGGACTGCATGGAAGAGTTGACACGCCATGGCGTACTGTGTTTCAGATGAATGACAGTGTCAGGCCAGAGTGGAGAGCGCTGTACAAGCTACCGTTAGCTAAAAGAGATGCAGATCTACAATGGAGGATTTTTATTTTTTTATTTATTTATTTGATCAGGGACAATGCTCAAAAACCATTAATCTAAGAAAGAAGAGATGTCATGTGCCAGGTTATAGCAAAAAATGCTAATTTCCGCCTGCAGTCCCTGGACAGGTTGATGATATACTTACAAAAATTAAAAAATATGTACAGAATTATAATACACAGAAGCATCACTTCACTCACATCATATAACACTCTCTACTACAGGAATCTATAACTTATTCGTATCACAGTCATTCAGTGCGTACAGGTTTGCTTTGTTAATAACCCCTGTTTGGTCAGGCGTGTAAATGTGCTATAGTTAGTGCAAGAGATAATTTCATTCGGAAGAGTATTCCAAAGGCTTACTGCTTTATAAGAGAATGATTGTTGACCATATGTGTGGTTCTGCATCTTGGAACGCTGCACTCTCCTCAAACTGTCGACCGTGTGGTTCTTGAATTTCTCTCTGAATTTAGTGTCACAAATTTTCTTAAAGGAGGAGCAGCAATGTTATGAATAATTTTAAATAGAGAATAAATTTGATTATATTTAATAAGGTTTTCAAAATTTAAAATGTTATATTTACTTAGTACTTTACAATGATGGTAGTAGCGAGACTTTTTATCATGAATTTTTATAGCCCTTTTGTATAATGATTCAAGAAACTTTAGCGATGTTTTACACGCCTGAGACAACTAGACATGCAATACAAAAGATGTGAAACAATCATAGTATTAAGGAATGTGTTTGAGGCTTCTGTAGTTAATGAATTTCTAATATGTTTATAGTTCATTGTAGCAATGTTCAGGGAAGAAGGAGGCGGGAACCGGCGAACAAGCAAAATATAATTTATTTAAATAAAACAAACAAACGAAAATACCGCCAGCAGCCCCTCGCGGACGACTGCTGGCTACCGAAAATAAATATAACTAAAGTAAAATACAAAAACAAAACACAACTAAAATACAGGCCTGTTCCTCTCTCGATCATCAACGTCGTCGCTCCTCCTTTATGCTTCCGCTCCTCCGTGAGAGATGCGAGACCGGTGTGCCTCACAGGTGCTGCTCATTGGCAATCGCACCACCGGCCTCGCGCCGTTCTCTCACGCCCCTCGGCCGTCCTGTTCGCCACATACCCCCATCGCCCCTCACAGGCCGGGGGGTACTCACGAGCCTGTGCCTACTCCCCCCCCGGCGGCGGCGATCCCTGGGGGGTATGGACAGACAAACCGAGGGAAACGGAGACGGAAGCATGAGGAGCGACAGATCGAGAGAGGGGAGAGAGGAAAAAAAAATTGGTCCGGTTCCCACAACGCGCTGCCATCTGGTCCCCCACCAGCTAGGCGATCTCCTCCGCGGTGCCTGGCGGCGACGCTGGGTAGCCCTCGGTGGACGGCTCGACGCTCCTCCGCCGCCCGGTGGACGGCGACGGCTCCTCGGGTGCCTTGGGCAGACGGTAGGAGTCCCCCGCTCCCTGCTCCTCCCCTTCACTGGTGGACGGCAGCAGGCTCCGGCCCACGGCGAGCGGCGGCGACTCCTCCTCTCCCTCCCGGATGGCAGCCGCCCCTCCAATACCCAGGCGGCCGGCAGCGAGCTCGACCGTCCCACCGGCAACTCACTCCAGCGCCCCGCCTCGAGCGTCCGTGGCCGCGAGTCCCCCGCTCCCTGCTCCTCCGCTCGCTCGGCGGATGGCAGCAGGCTCCGGCCCACGGCGAGCGGCGGCGACTCGCGCACCATGCTCGATGGCACCGCGGATTCCCCACACCGGCGAGGACTCTCTGACAGCGCGTTCCTCCCTCTTCCCGGGTTTCGGCACCAGTGTAGCAATGTTCAGGGAAGAAGGAGGCGGGAACCGGCGAACAAGCAAAATATAATTTATTTAAATAAAACAAACAAACGAAAATACCGCCAGCAGCCCCTCGCGGACGACTGCTGGCTACCGAAAATAAATATAACTAAAGTAAAATACAAAAACAAAACACAACTAAAATACAGGCCTGTTCCTCTCTCGATCATCAACGTCGTCGCTCCTCCTTTATGCTTCCGCTCCTCCGTGAGAGATGCGAGACCGGTGTGCCTCACAGGTGCTGCTCATTAGCAATCGCACCACCGGCCTCGCGCCGTTCTCTCACGCCCCTCGGCCGTCCTGTTCGCCACATTCATCAAGTTAAATTTTAATTTATTACTGAGTTGTTTTATGTGACTTTTAAAACCAAGGTTTGAGTCAAGTACTAAACCTAAATATTTTGTTTCATTTACATTTTTAATTTTTTGTCCATTTACTTGAATTCCTTGAGTTTGTTGTATTTTACGTTTATTTGAAAAAGACATTGAGACTGTTTTATCAACGTTTAAGGTCAGGCAGGACGTCTGCAACCATTCTGCAACTTTCTGCATCTGTTTTGATAATTTGTCAGCAACCTCCAGCTCGTTTTTCCCAAAAGTGAAGATCACCGTATCATCAGCGTACATGATTACATCAACGTCAGAACACACTCTGGGGAGGTCATTTATATAGATGTTAAAAAGCAAGGGTCCCAAAATAGACCCTTGCGGCACTCCCATCGATGTAGCTCTAAAAGCAGATTGGATATTATTCACTCGTACACACTGATGTCGGTCGCTCAAATAAGATCTTATCCACTTTTGGGTGGGTGTGCTTAGAAAGATTGTATTGATGCAACTTACTATAAAGTATCTGGTAATTGACAGTATCAAAAGCTTTACGCAGATCAAGGAAGACTGCTCCCACCACCCTTCCCTGATCCACATATGCCCTGATAGTTTCTAAGAGGTAGCAACAAGCAGAATCTGTTGAGTATTTCCGTCTGAAGCCAAACTGCATTGGGTTTAAAAGAACTTGTGAGTCAAAGTGGGTAGTAAGTTGCTCCGCCACAGTCTTCTCGAGCACTTTTGACGCAGCTGGAAGGATGCTTATTGGACGATAATTGTTCATGTCTTGTTTGTTTCCGGATTTAAATATAGGGGTGACAATCGCCGGTTTTAGGGCTGCTGGAAAGATGCCCTCACTAATCGATTGATCGATCATTGTTGTTAATGGCTCAGAGAAAATGTCCTTATATTGTTTAAAAAAAATAAGTGTCAAGTCCATAAATATCTTTTGCTTTGCTGCTGTTTAGCACAGTAATTATTTTTTCAACTTTAGTTTTAGTTATTAAGCTAAGGTTAAAATTAGGTATATCACTGATTATGAGAGGAGGATGAGCAATTCGAAAATTATTAGCCAGTTTTTGGACAATGGTTAAAAAATATTCATTAAAATTTGTTGCAATTGCAAAAGAGTCGTCGATCATTTTTCCATTAATATTGAGATGAATATTCTCACATTTTGACTTTTCTTTTCCAATCAATTTATCAATAGTTTTCCATATTGTTCTACTATTACCTTGTGCATTTCTAATGATTTCAAGGAAAAAAATGGCTTTGGCCTTTCTAAGCTCTGCTGTGACTTTATTTCTTTGACTTGTAAAGGCAAATCGATCCGTTGTTAGTCCTGATTTTAGAAATGTTTTTAGCGCCACATCTCGCTTCTTCATCATATCCCAAATATTTTTGTTAAACCATGGCAATTTTGTTTTGCATGTCGATTTATTTGCCTATTTTTTGTATATTTGGTTAAGATGTCATTTACAGCCACCATAAGATCATGACAGCCCTGTTCACAAGATTTTTTCTCCAGGATATCTGTCCACTTTGTTTGTTTTAACTCTTTTTCAACCAGTTTTAAATCTTTCTTTGGGATGAATGTGATAGACATTTTATTATTTATTAGATTTTCATTCTTGCACCTTGTTTTTATCCATTTTCTAGCTACTAGGGTTAAATTATGATCAGACATGCCTGTAATTAAATTATAAGTTTTAATTATTCTCTCAGGTTTATTTGTTAATATTAAATCTATTAAGGTTTGAGAATATCTTGTTATACGAGTTGGTTACTTAATAATTGAAACATTTGGAAAGGTTTTGTTATTTCCTTAAGTTTGTTTTTACATGATTTCTCAAACCAATTTAAATTAAAATCACCTAAAAGAATGACCTCTTTTCCATCACATTAAGTAAATTACCAAGAGAAAAAAAGAAATCATTAGTAGCTTTAGGAGGTCGATAAATTGCTAATACACAGAAATTAATTTCAGGAGATAAAGTGATAGTTATCCCCACACACTCCAGGTTACCATCACTGATGTCCAGTTGTTTACTTTGGATGTGATCTTTAACATAAATCAGCACACCACCGCCTTTACCCTTTTTTCTGTCACGTCTATAGGTGTATCCCGACACTTTCACAATAGACGAGGGGGTTTAGGGGTTAACCAAGTTTCCGTTAAGCAAAGATAGTCAAGATTTGAATCCATTAACAAATGTTCAATCTGCTCAGTCTTTGAAACAATGCTGCGGATATTTAAATGTCCTCCAAAAATGCCCTTCGGCTTTGTTTTCGTGTTCCAAAGCACGCTCGAGTGATTCACAGTCTGAAACAGTTTCATTTGCTGGTGTTTAAGTGAGGCGGCAGTATTTAAGGCTACTGCTGGTTTAGCATGGATCACTGATGTTAATATTCTCTCAGGAATGAACTTAGGAGATGAGTTTGTCAGGTGGTTACCTAGTTTTCCCACGCCGGATACTTGGATATGGGTCAGCGGTGCTTCCAGCCCATGACTAGGAACAGCTGATTGTAGAACATCCACACGATCTTGATAATCCACAGGCCCGGGGTTTAGATGAATATCCCCACATAGAAGCAGAATCGTGCAGAGAAAGACAGAATATCCTCGAGTCCGACTTGCTGGCACCGTCCCTCTGTAGAAACGCCGCTCGCCCACTGCGCTACGAGTACATACTCGCCCGTCATTTAGAACATTTGAGTATATGGTGTATTTGCACCATGAAGCTAGTGCCATTGGCACGATTATGTCTGCGAGCGCCGTGGCCTGCAACAGAGTATGGCGTTTGCGTTCACGGGTTCCCCACAGTTGTGTCAGTAGGAGAGACAACACATACAGAGTTATCCGAAGATGTAATGAGGTATCTGTTTTAGGGCATTTGATGCGTGGGTTCCGAGATGCAGAAATTCCATTTACAGAGAGATCATCTGGCGGTTTCCCAGTTTGTTTTAGGGGGGGTGCAGCAGCACCTGTCGAGCGACTGCCTTCCTCCGCCATTTTTTCTCCCATCAATCATTTTTTGCATGCATTATTGCTGTAAATGCTTTTATTTCTGTTTTAAATCCAGATGTTGGCAAAGAATGTCCTTTTTGTTTCCAGAGAGAGACTGTTTTTCACACGTTGTATTGTTCAAGGCTCAAGCCTTTATTTGATGGTTTGCAGAATCGTTTTAATTGTTTTAATGAGAAGTTTTCAGTGCAGACTTTTATTTTGGGCTTTAAATATGTTCAAAAGCGAAAGTATGAGTGTCATTTGTTGAATTTTATTTTGGGTAAAGCCAAAATGGCCATTTTTATTAGTAGAAGAGATAAAATTGAAAAACAAAGTGATTATAATGTTGAAAGGGTGTTCGCAGCTATGATCAAATCAAGGCTTGTAATTGATTTTCGTTTTTACAAAGCTATGCATTCCCTAAATGTGTTTGAAGGAATATGGTGTCACAGAAGAGCATTGTGTTCTGTCATTGATAATGAACTGCATTTTGCACTTTTTTTTATAAAAAATTAAAAAAAAATATTGTAATAACTTACATATTGTTTTATGTGAGGAATCTTTTTGATAAATAAAGATGATTGAAAAATCAAATCTCTCTCTCTCTCTCTCTCTCTCTCTCTCTGTGGATTTATTAAAGACTGCCGTATACTCTCCATCTTCGTGTGTGTTATACACACGAAACACAAAATACAAAATATAACACAAAATATGTGTTTTTTTTTTCAACCCACACTGTGGCAAGCAGGGTTGGGCCATGGGAATGGAGCGAGCCTGTTTGGCGCAAGTGCTAATGAGCATCACATGTGCAGCTCACCGGTCTTTCTTGAGTCCCACGGAAGAACTCTGAAACAATAGAAGTAGTGACGACAGGGAAGGACGAGAGAGGACCAGGCCTTGTTTATGTTTATATGCGTATTTGCATATGCCTATGTGCGGCAGTGTTGTGAACTCACTTTTGTTTTGTTGTTTGTTTAATTTATGGTTAAACTTTGCGTTGATCGTTCGCCGGTTCCCGCCTTCTTCCCTTATCAATGAACTTTGTTACACACACTTATAATTTTTATTAAATTTAATAAAGACTGGTGCTGTCAAGCTTTGAAAAAGACCAAATGCACCACAAAAGTATTTCATAAGTATATACTGTAAGTTTTCTGGGTATTTTTTAATGTTATTAAATAATTATCTTATGCTACCTGATTAGGCTCCATTTATTTGATCAACAGATATTGTAAAAACAGTTATATTGTGAAATATTATTGCAAATATTATTACAAACAGGTATTGCCCATATCACCAACAATTTACTGTCATGGACTTTCAGGGTTGAAAATGGTTTAATATGTATTTATTTATTGTCTCTATATATTATTATCTCTGCGTTGATAGGGGGCAGTAGATCAAAATTAAATTACTTATTAGTTTATCGTCGTTAGTATGACAATTAGGGAAAAATAAATGATCAAACAAAATGGCTAAGCATCCCGATACGCTGGATAATTCTCCCAGAAAACTAAAAAAGGAAATTGCTGATAGACAGACAAATCTATGTGCTGAGGACAGGTAACTGAACAGACAAGTGATACTCATTATCTAGAAGATACTAGAAGATGAGGAGATGAGAATTCCTAATGTGAGCCATCAGCTCTGTAGCAATTTGGAGTGGTTAGTCACGCCTCCACAGAGCGAGCGTCCTAAGCGAGATCCAGTTCACAGACCCAAAACGTCTGCAAACGTTATTGAGATTGAGCCATTTCAACCTGTAATTTCATTTCCAGTGACTGACGGTAGAAAGTTCAGGAAAGAATGGTATAGGATTCATGAATGGCTTGAATATATTCCCACCACTGATCAGGCTTTTTGTTTCACTTGTCACACATTTGGTGGCAACGAGTCTAAGATGGACACATGTCAAGTGACTGGATTTGCCAACAGGACAAAAAGTCTTTGAAAAATTCAATGAACTTCAAAAAAGCAGCTTGCACATTTCTGCTGGGTTAAAAATGAAAAGTCATCAACAGACACTTAAAACGGAAAGCGTAGCCACACAAATCAGCAGTGATCTCGCAAAGAGAGTGGATGATAACAAAGAAAGTATTGGATGAGAAACCAATATTTAGCACTTGGATGAGAAACCAATATTTAGTTAGCACTTGGATGAGAAACCAACATATAGCGCTGTTGTCCCGGCTCATGGACCTTTCCCAATCCCGTACCCCTCTCTCTCCCACTTGGCTTCTTGGCTTCTTGTCTACTTACTGTCCAATCATACTAAAGGTAAAAACAGCAAAAATAAATCTAAATAAAGTGACAATATACAAAAAGTGCATGAAGCCGGAATGTTTGCCCTTATTGCAAATGAAAAGCAAGACAGTGGTTTTAAGATCTGTCGACAGAGACCTCAATGTCCATATAGAATATACTGAAGCTTTAATCTTGATATCTGCAACTTGAGTGCGCAATGTTACGATGGTGTGGCTAATATGCTAGGAATCTATGGTGTAGCCAATTTCTTAAACAACCATGTAGAAAGACACATGATGGCCATATTAAATTGACAATATACACTACCGTTCAAAAGTTTGGGGTCAATTTGTTTTTTTTGTTTTTTTAAAGAAATTAATACTTTTCTTCAGAAAGGACCCATGAAATTGATATAAAGTGACAGTAAAGACATTTATAATAATGCAAAATATTTATTTTTTTAATTAAATGCTTTTCTCTTGAATTTTTCAAAGAATCCTGAAAAAAATGAATCACTGTTTGCACAAAAATATGAAGCAGCACAATATTACTGGGTTTGTTTTGTATTTTTAATCAAATAAATGCAGCCTTGGTGAGCAGAAGAGACTTCTTTTAAAAACATAAAAATCGTACCGACCCCAAACTTTTGAACGGTAGTGTATATTGTGAATTTATAGCATCGTCAATGAATAAAAAAATTAATTTCTTCCTTAATTATTTTTTTTTATTTTTTACTGACCCCATACAGCCACTTTTATGGCTTTTTTGTGTCATTTGGAGCTTGACAACACTTTAATTGAATTAGCAGAGCAGCCATAATATTCTTCATAAAATTCACCTTTGTGTTTGATGGAAGAAATATAGTAATTTGGGTTTGGAACAACATGAGGGCGAGTAAATAATGACAACATTTAAATTTGGGGATGAACCATTCCTTTTATTATGTATTGTGTGGTTTGATGGGTCCATCAACAATAATGAAGTCAACAACAAAAAAATGGTGGAATCATTCCAACTAGTTGGCCAGACAGATTCCACAACTATCACACGTTTCCCGTTCCAACAGTGGGAACAATGCTTCCATTTATCCTCATTCGGCTTTCCTGCTCCTTAGTGTCATTTCCATTTCAATGATATTCTGTTATGGACCAAATAGTAGAATGGGAATTACAGAAGCAGAGCTTTTGAAGGATTAAACATTCCTATGACTGACATCAGTAAATGTCAGCACAACAGCACAATTTAATATTCAAAATAGTCAAATTAATCAAATGTATGTATAACAAAAGAGAAATAAGCCTGCAGCATCTGGTTTGGTAGATAAAGGTGGGAGCATATTGCGAGTGCTCTGGTTTTTATACAACATCTCGTTAACCTCCCTGCTGCCACTCTCATGAATTTCACATGATTAAAGCTGGAGTTTTGTTTGAGAAAGTGCCATTGGTTGGGGGGGGGGGGGGGGGGGGGGGGGGGGGCAGATCAGATCAGACAGCATGAATCCGTGCAGATACAGTAAAACGTGCTGCGAGCAGGTGGAGATTTGCATCTCCGTCAGGTTAAAGCACGACAGGCGGCTCATTTTGTCGTTTAATTCCCTGCTTAATTTCCAGAGGATAACCATTCTCCCCTGCTGTATCAAGTGCCACCTTATCTACAGGCGGGCAGAAAGTACAAAAGTCTATTTCTGAAACATCCCTGGCACCATTAAGCTTTGACAGGTGTATTATTCCAAACACTGACCGTCCTCAGAAGACAAAGGAACTTACAAGCTTCTCTGATGCACAGCTGCCTCAGAGTAATGATGTCACCTGCACCACGGAGATGTCTATGAGAAATGCCATGGATACAAGTGGTCTGTTTATCATTTCAATAAAGCGCTCCCATATCGATGCGCAGGCATTAGCAGACAAATAATTGCTTGTGGCTCAAACACTCAATCGAATACAGGGTCTGGTGTCTGGGCAACCGACATGCAAACTAACTGGAGGGTACCTCACTCCAAGGCTAGCTGACTGTAATGCAATATACACAGAGAGGACGTCAGCGAATGGGTCAAATTCATCAATCTAGCAGCCCTGGGAATCACTGCTAGCTTAATGGGCCCACCCAATGTCAAAAGGAACACATTAGCATGGCTGGTGCTACATAAACTCCCTTAATGGATTATTAAATATCAGACTGGAGAGAAGTGAAATGCTTGTGAAACCCATGGAACATAAGATGCGCTCGCTTGGCCTCATGGGAATTTCTAAGTATACATGAGTATTATCTGACAAGGTCTTTGGAGCTTGAGAAAACCCACAGGCCTGGTGCATGTGCCAAACGCAAGTCTGAGAGCAACCAGTGGCAGATGGTTTCCCAAAAACAAAGAAATGCTTTGAGCGACCACACTAAATGACCGACATAGGGGATCTTACATTTTCCCTTGTTTGGTGATGTTTTTGATTAATGTAAAATTTGCTAACCTTACTCAAGGGGATAAGTGAGTGAAAGGCAAAGTGGGCTGAGATCGAAGGAACATGGTGTTGAAAGAACACAAGAATTTCAAAGAACCATTTGTCAGATCTTACAAAACATCTATGTGCATTCTGGAAAAACTATGTGCTTTTATACCCAATAGAATTATCATAAAAGGACCTAGAGCTGGATGTTCTGTCATGGATGATGGCCATGTGTAGTCAAACGAGCAGTTATAAACGCAGAGGGCTATTAGTGCTTAGTGCACATTATTAAAACCAGTTAAAATCAACATTTCATGTTGCATGCTGAGTGGCATGAATGCCCACCATAAAAGTCTGAAAGAAAAATTAACTATGCGCATAATAAACCTTATGAGGAAAATATGACATGACTTGTACAGAGCTCAAATCACAAAGCTTAGTATGGCATTTAGTGAAACAAACATCATGTGTCTTGGCAATATGACAATAACCAATGCAATTTTCAAAGTATTTTGTGATTTACAAACAGCTAAATGAACAGAAATTAACTGCCTTAGATAACATCTCTTTCTCAAGAAATGGAACTGAACGGAACATTTCTCCTAATGAAATCCACTTGGAGGGAGCCGACATCCATATAGGGTTTCACAAACACTGTTTGCCAAAGTCTGTCTGAACAAACAGAACACCAACAGTCACCCTGTGCCCGAATATCCCAGCTAACAAAAATATTATAAGAGAGTTTTGCTAACGTTCCCATTAAGTTGTGAAAGCGCTATATTTGAATGTTTCCTGAAGAATAATACTGTGTAATTATACATTCAAGTACAGAGAAAAAATAATTAACTACATGTACTTACTAAAGGGTTTGGGTTAGGATTGGGGTTTGATTTAGGGTTAGTAGCGTGTAATTATGGATAATTTATAGTTAGTACAACAGTAACTATGTAACGTGTAACAAGGACACTGTAAAATAAAGTGTTACCGTTTTTTTACACAATTATCTTTTACATTAAAGCTCCAGGTAGCTAGATATCGTTAGAAAAACAAGACTGGTCTGATAAAATAACCGAGCCCTGTTTTTATTCTTTGGGGGAAATGGGGAAGACCCCCTAATATGTGTGTTTCATTTTATCATGTATCATTTATCATGTTATATCATTTTAAATGAGTTTTTAAATATACAAATATTATTAAAATTTACTTTACACACTTATAGGATTATAGTAGCTATCAAATTTTCTTCTGTATTATATAGCCCTACTATATAATATGCAAAAAAATCAGTGTTAAATACGTTTAAATACAAAAAGGACAATAGACAAACAATACCCAGAAGACCTACTGTGAGAACTGACTGGTTCTTAAGTGTGCACCCAGTGGACATCTTGCCATCCCATGAGGCCTTAGAAGTTGGTAATGCAGACAGCAACCGATTCAAAATGTTGAAAAAAGGGTACAATGGCAACATTGCAAATACAGTAAATGACAATACTGTATATTTTGCACACACCTGCATACCTACAGAAAATACACTCACCTAAAGGATTATTAGGAACACCTGTTCAATTTCTCATTAATGCAATTATCTAATCAACCAATCACATGGCAGTTGCTTCAATCCATTTAGGGGTGTGGTCCTGGTCAAGACAATCTCCTGAACTCTAAACTGAATGTCAGAATGGGAAAGAAAGGTGATTTAAGCAATTTTGAGCGTGGCATGGTTGTTGGTGCCAGACGGGCCGGTCTGAGTATTTCACAATCTGCTCAGTTACTGGGATTTTCACGCACAACCATTTCTAGGGTTTACAAAGAATGGTGTGAAAAGGGAAAAAGTATCCAGTATGCGGCAGTCCTGTGGGCGAAAATGCCTTGTTAATGCTAGGTCAGAAGAGAATGGGCCGACTGATTCAAGCTGATAGAAGAGCAACTTTGACTGCAATAACCACTCATTACAACCGAGGTATACAGCAAAGCATTTGTGAAGCCACAACACGCACAACCTTGAGGCGGATGGGCTACAACAGCAGAAGACCCCACCGGGTACCACTCATCTCCACTACAAATAGGAAAAAGAGGCTACAATTTGCAAGAGCTCACCAAAATTGGACAGTTGAAGACTAGAAAAATGTTGCCTGGTCTGATGAGTCTTGATTTCTGCTGAGACATTCAGACGGTAGACATTCAGAATTTGGCGTAAACAGAATGATAACATGGATCCATCATGCCTTGTTCCCACTGTGCAGGCTGCTGGTGGTGGTGGTGTAATGGTGTGGGGGATGTAATCTTGGCACACTTTAGGCTCCTTAGTGCCAAGTGGGCATCGTTTAAATGCCACCGCCTACCTGAGCATTGTTTCTGACCATGTCCATCCCTTTATGGCCACCATGTACCCATCCTCTGATGGCTACTTCCAGCAGGATAATACACCATGTCACAAAGCTTGAATAATTTCAAATTGGTTTCTTGAACAGGACAATGAGTTCACTGTACTAAAATGGCCCCCACAGTCACCAGATCTCAACCCAATAGAGCATCTTTGGGATGTGGTGGAACGAGAGCTTCGTGCCCTGGATGTGCATCCCACAAATCTCCATCAACTGCAAGATGCTATCCTATCAATATGGGCCAACATTTCTAAAGAATGCTTTCAGCACCTTGTTGAATCAATGCCACGTAGAATTAAGGCAGTTCTGAAGGCGAAAGGGGGTCAAACACAGTATTAGTATGGTGTTCCTAATAATCCTTTAGGTGAGTGTACTTTATCAATGGTTGAAAAGTAAGCATCCACAGATCTGAAGCAAACACAGATCAGAATTTGCTTCCATTCACCCCAGACTAAAAACCCATCAAACAATAGCTCAGGCTGCCATCCGAACTGTAGGAGCTGGGAAAACACTGCTGGCGCCAACATCAAACAGTCTGGCACACAGATAAATCTAGCCCTGGCATGCTTATTATAAGAACAATTACAAGTGAGTATTTAAAAAAAGTCATGGAGATGTATGTGTGGATTAGACATTGCATTTATTCAATTTTAGGGAATTCCAGATGAGTTATAATATTTTCCAAATCCTGCCTAATGATAGCACTGTAAGTGACTTCTCAGAAAGCAATCTGGTTGCGATACTAAGCAGCTTTGCAGAAGCACAATGCTGAGAGCATAGTTATAAACTTTGTAGTACTATGACTGATGCACCACAGCAGGAGAAGAGAAGTGGACTGAGAAAGAAACAGTAGAGTGATATGGACATAACTTGTAACTGTATGGCCTCAGAGTAATAAACGAAACAGGTAATTGTGCAATTAAGTTTTCTGTAGCTCAAGAAGAACATGGTGGAAGCCAATGTCATGGGTTCAATTCCCATGCATGAATTGCATACATTTAAAAAAAGTAACTTCAATCTACATCACTTCAAATAAAAGTGTCTGGCAAATGCATAAATGACAATGTAAATATAAAATAAGCAACAAAAAAAGACATTATACGTTCACATGCAATCAAATATTATTGGGAAATAGTACAATTGGCTCAATCAGACTGAAATGTCTTCATATAAACACCTCAATCGATCCAGTTGAGCTTGATCTGAATTTGGATCGCATTAGAATTGGTTGGACACTGAATTCAATCAATAGGAAAAAAATAAGTATGTAAACACATAAATCCAACTGTTTTCTCAATCGGATTCAAAACACCCTTTTTTAACATACATTTTATGTCTTATGAACATGCATATGTTTATTTTCATATTATGTCTTACAAACTGGTCAGTGGAGAAGACTGGATATTTACTAAATATTTGCTACAAAAAACAAACACTTCTAGCATATATGTCAGCTCTCTTGTCATCGAGACAAAAAAAGGCAATACTTATAGTGAAATGAAAACAGTGGTTTCTCTGGTTCTGAATGTGGTGACTGAATATGTGAATCGGTTTGCTGAGGTTGCTTAAGTTTAGGGTTCATTTAAACAGAATTTTCAGAGTCTGAATTCGGATTGGATTCATTGGTACTGATGAAAATTGATGCATGTAAACATACCTATTGTGAGATATAAAACCACAATATAAAGTCACTATTGTGTGATACCATAAATTAGCATTTGTGAGATATACTGTAGAGTTAGAATTAGCCTACAAGAAATAAATTCATATAAAGTCACGATAACTTTATAACTGTGAAATATTCAGTTGAAACTTGGTAATTACCTTTGTATTTTTCACTCTAAGACAGAAAAGGAGCTACCAAACAGAAAGAAAGATGGATGAATATACATAAAGACACACATCAGGCCATGATGACAGAGACAGATCTCTAAAACTTATTTCAGTCTAGTCTCCTAGACTCCAAAAAGCCCTGTCTACAGTTACATAACATTCAGATGTTAGCATTCATTAGAGCCTCAGAACTAGAGGCCAGCCATGCATGCAGTGAGCAAGCATACGTCACACCACAATGGGCTGTCTAAAAAAAGACTTTATATATTCCCTATCTAGCACGCTAACTCAACATAGCACTCACGATGCACTTAAACCTCAAAGGACAATGTGCAGGAGCAGAAAACTTGCTGTGTTGCAGAGAAAAAAGTCTGCTCCACTTGCTATAGGAGCTTCAAAGAAACTGGCTCCAGAATGTGTTTAGCAGCCATATCTGTGCGCAAATACATCAGACAGTCAGTGAAAGGCTAATGAGGCTCACATTAGCATATTACCCCCCCCCCCCCCGTGGCTTCCTCATAGTCTATTGTGTGAGCACGATTTATCTGTACTGTAATCAAATTTAAAAAAAGGAGAGAATTGAAGCCATGTGTCTGTCAGACCTTTTTCATGTAGTAGGTGACATTGATGGTGAGTATTGGTGAAAAAGGTTAATTGAACTATAATTCACTGCCATGGATTGTATCAGCTTTGAGATTTAAGAGCACAGAAAGAGAACATGGGAGATGTAGGTGTTATAGAGGTTAAGGCTGACGATGAATGTGCAGTCTCAGGTTAATTCACAAGCAAGGTGTGAGTGAGAGATTGGCCGACATGTACATCTCTGACAGTATAGCCAAAGGAAGAAAGTGTGAGGTTGGTATCGAACCAAATTAGTGGGGTGCTTCCAGCCTGTGTGTGACTGCTCATTTGACTCCGTTACATAGCACATTTGTCATCTTCCTGAACAGGTTACACAATCTTGGCTGAATTTTTATGTGAACCAATACGAAAGCCAGACTCCTCATGAATCATTCAGAATTTTAGGGACTAAGGCTGCTACTGTAAGACATTCATAAGCTTGCTAGAGTTGAATAAAGTGCATTAATGGACAAATGCATTTAGAGGGTTATTGTTAGTTTAAATGCCGTTTATGAACGGAAAGTTCAAAAGAACAGCACTCTTTTTAAACAATTTGCAATTTTTTGTAACAATTAAAAAGTCCTTAAGGTCACCTTTGAATGATAGTGTAGTGAACACACACACACACACACACACACACACACGATTTTAACTATAATTGAGTTGGTGTTAGTTTTTTTATGGCAATTTTTGCTGACTATTTGGCTGTGATTTTTGCAGAGAAGGCTCTGACGCATCTCACACAAAAAGACAAAATGATAAGGATATAAACATTTCCGGGGAATTTACTGTAGTAAATACATTGACCTTTTATAAAAATAGAATTGCCTTTTTTTAGTAACATAATAAAATTTGTATTACTGACATATGGGAGAAAAAAATATAACAAAAAAAAAGAAGAAAAAGTCAGGGAGCCAAACACTTGTTTTGTATAGGCAATATGTCAAAAAGAACCAATGAACCTATTTAGAATATTGTGTCATATTTGTGACAATAATACTTGTGACAGACAGATGAAGACTAGATATGCAAAAACTCCTTTCTTGAACCATGAAACACACCACCATCACACACCAAAACAGCACTGCATGGCCTTTTTTATGTTTGCACTTGTGATGGGTGGTAATGCCATTACCTCAAAAGAGACTTAGATTCAGTTACGCACTTCTGCACTGAGCTGTTTCAAAGTAATGATAAAGGTGAAAGTGCAGTGAGAAGGCCTTTGAATCTGCTGATGGTGTAAAGTAAAAATGATTGTCGGTTGGAAACAGACAAATAAAAGACAGCAATACAGGAGAGAGGTCAAGGACAATCACTACTGTTCAATGCTGCCCATACACTACCTCATTGTTCAGTGTTCTGTACTGCTTGAGTCAGTTGTTGTCTAACCCCAGACGTGCTCACGTAACATTTCTCTTTCCTATCTCCAACATTATCAGCATCCGTCACTCACATTAATTGGTTAGGGGAAGCAATAATTGCAGCAATTAAAGGGCAAACCCTTTGTGCTTAGATTATTCGTGAATCTGTTTATTTGGTAATTGCGGTATAACTGCTGTAGCCAATAGGACATGATTTGGAGATGAATTAGATCTGTGGGGTTCAGGTCAATACTTTTCAATACCCTTTCGTATTATTATTGCTCAAATCCTGTTGTCCTGATAGTATTTCCTAGCAGCGGCTCCCAAACTTTTTCATGCTAATCTTGAGACCCACCAAGAACGTTTGATCTGTTTTAGTTTTAACATTATTTTCCTTGTCATAATATTACATTTGGCAATACAAGATATTACAACTCAACCTGTGTAGTGTAGTGGTGGGATTTTTGATTCATCAGTGACACAAGTCTTTGTGGAATTCATTCACCAAAAAGATCTGTAAACATTTCATCAGATTACATATTTAAACCAGTAGCAGGTGGCAATAAATTTCCATCTTGAATTGATTCATATATTCGTGAATCGCTCACAAACTAAATGCACTAATTCACAAACAAATGACTCTTATGGGTTATTTTAACAAATGGTTAAAAAGACTCAGGGAGTTATTGGTTTAAATCTCTCTGATAAATCCTTTACTAAATAAACTTAAATATGTCAAAGCGGCTTCTGAATCAGTTCCATGTCAATGCATTATTAGTTCCGTATAGCTAATGGAAAGCAATTCACACACTTGTGTCAGGAAATATGTAAATACAAGTTATTAAAAAGCTATTAACTTAACTGAATTTGAGAACTTTACTAGCTAAGGCCACATAATATAAAACATAGCGGTTGTACATGAAAAAAGTGCAGAGGCTTGAAATGTTTTGATAACAGTGAAAGTACATTTGTGAGTGTTCATCAAAATGAAACCTTCCATTTAATTTTGAAGTCCTTTGCCATCATGCCCATTTTGGTCAATCAGCTGTAAACCTAAAACTGGAAATCTTATGATTCAAAGTTGTATCACATGGACTCTAAATGGAGCAAGTTCACATAATTCTCACACCATTTTCCAGAAGCTCACAGTTCTATATTCCAGTGACAGTATAATCACTGTAACCTAAATATCCTTTTCAGAATGAGAAATGGCCTTCTTCATCATCATCAGGGTGCAGCGTTGATCTTGTCCTTGGGGAGGGATACAGTATTCGCTTATATCCAAACCTGTTCACCTTCATATCTGCCACAGTTCCTCCTCTATTCCGACACAGCTGGGGAAAATTGAGCTGTAACTCATCCGCTGCTCTGAGAACAGTTTTGTCAAACCAGTTAGACTGATTATGGAGTTTCTTTCCAAGATTGGGTTTGTGGGTTGGTTCACTCACAATGCATCTGGACCTTTGACCTCAGCACAATATATGTAATGAAACTGAGAGACTGACTTAAAAGCACAGAGAGGTGAACAGGGTTTTATACCTTGCATGGGAACATTCAGATAAGGGCAATAATTATATGAAATCCAGTAGTTGTTTACTTGTTGCCATATAGTATCAAGTAGAATTTGATGGCTAAAATAAAGCATTTGGTTCATTTTTGTTAGATAAAAAAAAAATCTGAAACAATTTCGTGTAACTAAAAAAAACCTTTTAACTTTAACTTTAAAACCCTGAACAAATGAAGTTCAGTTCCTTCAACTGTTCTTGCAGTATTATTCTAGCAATGTGAACGGAATGCTAAGCTACTCTATTCAGTATTCAGTTATAATAACGCTACCGAATCAACAGTGTAAAACATACAGCACAGTCAATGTACAGTAGGTCAGTTCTTGAATAAAAAAAATGTTTCATTTAGTGAATCAAAAACATCTGTATGGCTCATTATTAATGCATTCACTAACTAGCGTTTATATAATGGCACGCTATTGTGAAGTGTTACCAAAAAATCTGAGGTTGATAATCTTAATAAATAAAATGTTGCCATCAATAACCTAGTGAATAAAACCTATACCAAAATGTATTTAAAAAAACATTTATTTCATACTAAATAGGCCTACTGTATACTACAAATCCATTAACCAAATCTATGTCTAAACTATGTATAAAAAAATCTAATTTTATTATTTATTATTTTATTATCTCATTTAAATTCTTATCTTATCATTTTAGTGTAGAATGAGTAAAGCCGTTGTTAAAATGACAAAAAGTTTTAAAAGTTAAATTTTTAGGCTAATACAATTTTAAGGCTGCTCTGCCTCAGCGATTTAAATGTTAGCCAATCAAATCAAAGAAGCTGGGTCTTACTCACAGAGTTTGTGGAAAGATGCAAATATTAGACAACTGTTTTACTATAGAAATGTTCAGCAACTGACAGTAATAGCCTATGATGCAAATCACTTTTTTTTGCAGTTTTGAATTGAAAATATGCAATCATGATTCATGTCATTCATAACTGAATGTGACGAGACAAGTAACATCTGCCTTTTCGACATACAAATGAATGAGTGAAATGTGTGTACATTTTAAAATAAAATATTATTTGTAATTTTATTTTAAATTGATTACTTCATTAGACCTAGAACCCCTCCACCAAGCACAAGAGTGAAACTCCGCCTATGGAAGCACACACCAATTAAGCACTTTCTTAGTATAATGTGAATTACAATTAAATACATAATTACAAGATCACAACTGAAGCAGCAAATGTGTCCTTGTAAGTGGTGACTAGAACAGCGGAATGAAGAGATCAAGGGAAAAGGAGGGGTAAAGGCCCACCATGGGGACACAGAGAGCATTAAACAAATCTCATAAGAGCAAGCTATGAGGGGCTAAAGGGATGTGCAATCAATTCCACCGCACTCGCCCCTCAGCAACCCGTTAAGGAGACATGTGGATTGATCTAGCCATGACTGTGGCGGCGGCCTGCAAGAGGCCCAGAGGCACACTGTGTCATTTGTTTATGTGGCCTTGCGAACCATAAGAGTCAAGTTCACATTCAAAAGCTCCTCAAATTAAACAATTGCTCCTCTTAACCTTTGTAGCTGTATGCAGCATGCATCAGGGAATATGTACATTGCATATCCCCGAGGCCGACTCCAAATTTCTGCACAAGAAGATCAAGCCCATTTAACCAAGGTCTGTGGTAGTTTAATGGAAAGCGCTTTTCAATGGGGCTGAATAGAAAGGCAGCCTCTGGAGAAATCAAATCTGCATGAATGCAAGGCTCTGCCACTTTGTGTGTCTGAAAACATAAAGGGCAAATGGGATAGACCAGTCCTGATTTGTTGGCAGACTATAAAGAGTCATCTATGAATCAATACTATCTTTTTCCATTAACATCCTGAATGTTCGGTCTCCCATCACTTTCTGCTCATTATAAGCTATTGGCTTGTCAGGGAGGCATTGGTAGTTCGTTTTGGCCCTTTGAGGTTGTGTGTTCATGCAAAGGACAAATGGCTTCTGCTTGTGTTTGTCAGTTAAAACAATTCAGCAAATACAAAACATCCTGTTCCTTAATTAGTCTTTTTGATTGATGCAGTCTCTCTCCAGTGAAAGCCTTGCTATACATCTTTAAAACACTCTTTGTCCTCGCAAAGTCTGACAAGAGAAAGAATTATAGTGACTAAATGGTGGCTGGTGTGATGGCAAATTATGATCCTTCTAGGGTTCGTCAGGCAGAATCCCACATTCAAGGTCAAGTCTAATTAGCTATGGAGGTAATATGAAATTATTCATTGTTGACCCCAGGAGTTTACCAATGAGCGCTCGCTCCCTTAGGGTGATCGGTTCCCTACTTCCCTTGTTAGTCCTCCTGCTTGAATGAAATTAATGACATCCAATACTGTTTGGCTTCGGGCATGAATGAAAGACGGCCATCGGGGTAAAACTTTAATAACATGGTGTGAAAAAATACTTAGGATCACTTAGAGGTGCGGTTTTCAAGTCCACTTAAGGGTTTAGTCAACGTAAAGGGGTTTACATGCGTCGTCCTCCATGAGCAATTTGCATTTAAATTCAGTGTGGTTTCAATTCCAATTAAGAGATGGCCCAAGGAGACCTTTTTATTTTATTTTATTGATGCGTATAATAGTGAGCAGTGGTTTTTACTTTGCGTTTAAGCACCTGGAGTCATGTTCCAGGCCTACCTGTCTTTTAAGCAAAGTTACATGAGTTACATATTGAGCATTTAGTGTTGAAGGCCTACTGTAGAAGTCATTGCTGTATCAATAAAAGATGATGCTCAGTGAGTACATAGAATTCCAAATGTAAAATAATGGATGTAGCACACTGAGGACCAAGAAAATGTTTGGACACCATTTAAAAGCATTGGAGCATTGGATCCAGATGCAGTAGACCAGTATATATATATATATATATATATATATATATATATATATATATATATATATATATATATATATATATATATATAAATAATTCCAGGTAGAAAACAAAATATTTCAGACGTGAGAAACAGACCTAAAACAAATGCACATATTGTCACGGATTCACCCAACGACACAGCCCAGCAAGCTTCAACCCAACACACCTGGTCCCGATCGCAATCACCGGAATTCTGATTCACATCACCTGCACCTTCATCACTTCACTCACCACGCCAGCTCTGCATATAAACCCCAGTCAGTCTACAGCTCATTGTCAGGTCTCGTCTTTTGACGCCAGTGACTCCCCGGTTCCTAAACACTTCGGTCTAGTTCCAGTATTCTATATATCAACGCAAGAATTGGCATTCAAACACTAACCTCTCAGTGTGTGTGTATATTCCAAGCAGCCTCTGTGTGCGGTGGTTCCCCGGGATTCTCCAAACCGTCTCTCAGTGTTCTACAGTGGAATTCTCGGATCTCTATCAGGATTCCAGAGGTCAGCTATTTCCAGTATCTACAAGACAGCCTCAAGTTCAAGTCTTCTCCCCGTATCCCCTGTGTGGATCTCGAAGCTCATTCCTGTATTCAGGAGTTGCATACAGTGTCTAAAATAAAACCTGTTAACGCCATCCTCTGTGTCTTCATCCTTGCAGTAGTGTGACAGAAGACCTGACCACACACCATGCAAGCTTCCTCTGCTTCTGAGATCCACGCTGCATCCACCGAAGCCCCTCGGGGTGCCGCCGCACCCCAGCTGCTGATGGATGTCTCTGCTAATGCAGCCGTCGCTCCACAACAATCACTTCAAGAAACCCTCACTGAATTCCGTCACGCTCTTCTGAATTACCGACCTGCCTCAGTAAGTCCCATGGCCAAACCAGCTTCATATGCAGGCGGGGAGGATTGCAAAGGATTTCTTCTTCAATGCAAACTCTATTTGGAGGTAAACGCTGCTCAGTTTATTTCAGAAAGAGCCAAAATTGCTTTTATAATTTCTCTGCTCTCGGGTCGCGCATTAAACTGGGCTCAAGCTCTCTGGGAATCCAATGCAACCGCATTACAGACCTTAAATGGATTCTTTGAACATTTTCACACTGTATTCGCTCAAACTTCTAGTGCCATCTCCGTTCATGATCAGCTGTTTCGCCTACGACAAGGCAGCTCCTCTGTTTCAGATTACGCTTTGAAGTTTCGGACGATCGCGGCAAGCAGCGGATGGAACGAAATCGCTTTGATAACCGCTTATCGTCAAGGACTCAACCCAGATGTCGGGCTACAATTGGCCATCTAAGATGAGACCATTGGGATTGAAAAACTCATTCAACGCTCGATCCTCATAGCTCAACATCGCACTGCATGTTTGTCTAATCCCCCTGCTCGTACTCACATCTCTTCGTCCATAAGCCCTCCAGTACCTGAGCCAATGGAAGTCGATACAGGACGCTTAACTGCATCTGAACGTAACCGACGTCGAACTAATAACCTATGTCTCTACTGTGGTGCTTCTGGACATTATCGTGTCGAATGTCCCGTCCGTCCCCGCCGTTCGGTGGTGAGTACTGTAGATCTACCATTTCCAGTGTTAAACCTAAAACAAACTCTAGTCTTAATAACATATCTAAAACATTCTATTCCAGTGAAAGCTCTGATTGACTCCGGCGCGGCGGGGAACTTCATTTCAGCTTCTCTACTCTACCGTTTGCAAACCCCCCGTCGACGATTAAATCAACCACTGAGTATACACTCCATCCTTGGAAAACCCCTTTGTAAAAGAAGTATTCAGCACTGCAGTACCGAATTACACCTGTCCATCGGTTGTCTTCACCAAGAAAGATGCTCTTTACTGGTACTAGAGGGCTCCACTGCAGATATCGTCCTGGGACGCCCGTGGCTTACTCAACACTCGCCTGACATCTGCTGGACTTCTGGAGAAGTACGTCGTTGGAGTGATCACTGTAAAAAGCATTGTCTACGTCCTGTCAAGAAACAATCCTCAGCCGCCATATCCACTGTCTCAGCAGTCCTGGGTTCAACCTCCGTCGAAAGTCCAGTCACCGAGTCTTCCCACCGGATCCCTCCGGAATAACGGGCATTCCAAGACGTGTTTAGTAAACAACTCGCCACCACTCTACCACCTCACCGGCCATGGGACTGTGCTATTGACCTGCTGCCTGGGGCCACTCTACCGCATGGGAAGATCTACCAGTTGTCCATCCCGGAGCAGAAGGCCATGGAGGAGTATGTGGAGGAAGCCTTACGCCAAGGATACATTCGACCCTCTACGTCCCCTGCCGCCTCAAGCTTCTTCTTCGTCGGGAAAAAGGACGGAGGACTGCGCCCATGCATTGATTACCGCGTCCTTAATGCTTCTACCATCAAGTACAGATATCCACTGCCCTTGGTACCTTTGGCTCTGGAACAGCTACGTTAAGCTCGGGTCTTCACCAAACTCGATTTGAGAAGTGCTTACAACCTGGTTCGTGTACGTGAAGGCGATGAGTGGAAGACTGCCTTTATCACTCCTGCTGGGCACTATGAATATCGGGTTATGCCGTTCGGGCTGTCAAACAGTCCAGCAGTCTTCCAGGGCTTCATGAACGAGATATTCCGAGACATGCTCCAGCGGTTTGTGGTCATCTACATTGATGACATCCTAATCTACTCCTCCAACCTCGATGAACATGTACTACAGGTGAAGCAAGTCCTTAAACGCCTCCGTGAGTACCAACTGTACCTGAAGTTAGAAAAATGCGAGTTCCATCAAGAATCCATACACTTCCTGGGGTACGTGATTCAGCCAGACGGCATTTCTATGGATCTCAATAAGGTAGAAGCGGTGATCAACTGGCCTAGACCCCAGACCCAGAAGGAACTGCAACGTTTTCTTGGCTTTGCCAATTTCTATCGCCGGTTCATCCGCGATTATAGTAAGATCTGCGCTCCAGTAACTTCCATGGTGAAGAAGGGTACTACACGGTTAACCTGGTCTGCTGAAGCTTCCGAGGCCTTTGAGGGTCTGAAGAAAGCCTTCTGTTCTGCTCCTACGCTGTGTCATCCCAATCCTGATCTCCCGTTCATAGTGGAAGTGGATGCGTCCACCAATGGAGTTGGAGCTGTTCTTTCACAGCAGCAGGGGACCCCTCCACGACTCCATCCATGCGCCTTATTTTCACGCAAGATGTCCCCGGCGGAGCAGAATTATGATGTCGGTAATCGAGAACTCTTGGCTATTAAATTAGCTTTAGAGGAGTGGAGACACTGGTTGGAGGGAGCCAACCATCCATTTCAAGTCATTACAGACCACCGCAACCTTGAGTATCTCCGGGAGGCCAGAAGATTAAATCCTCGCCAGGCTCGGTGGGCTCTCTTTTTCACACGCTTTAATTTCACAGTTACCTACCGCCCGGGTTCCAAGAATCTCAAAGCAGACGCTCTATCACGCCTCTATCAATCCGAAACCTCCACAGAAATCAACGAAACCATACTCCCTCCGGCCATGTTTGTCAGTCCCATCCAGTGGAACATCGACGAACTCATTGCCGACGCCACCCTTACCGAACCTGCTCCGCCGGGGGGTCCTGAGGGGAAGGTTTTCGTACCTACCAACTTCCGCCTTCATCTCATGGACTCTGTACACACCTCTCCGGGCTCTGGACACCCAGGCAGCCAACAAACCCTCTCACTTCTCCAACAGCGCTACTGGTGGCCCGGCATGGCCCAGGATATCTCCCGATACGTGCAGGGGTGCACCGCCTGTGCTATGGCCAAGGTACCTCGACGTCTCCCAGAAGGGAAGCTCATGCCCCTACCAATTCCGAACAGACCTTGGTCCCATCTCGCCGTGGATTTTGTTACCGATCTACCATCGTCCAACTCCAAGACCTGCATTCTAGTGGTCGTGGACAGATTTTCCAAGTCCTGTAAATTGATATCCCTCTCCGGACTCCCCACAGCCTTCAAGACAGCAGAGATGTTATTCACCGAGATTTTCCACCACTTCGGAATCCCAGAGGATATAGTATCGGATCGGGGACCACAGTTCATATCAAGAGTCTGGAAATCGTTCTTTAAGCTTCTAGGAGTATCGGTCAGCCTGACGTCGGGGTACCACCCTCAATCCAACGGCCAAGCGGAGCGTAAGATCCAGGAGATCGGGAGATACCTGAGAACCTACTGCCATAACGCACAGGACCGCTGGGACCAGTACCTCCCATGGGCAGAGTATGCCCAGAATTCTCTACGCCAAACATCTACAGGCTTGACGCCGTTCCAATGCGTTCTGGGATACCAACCACCTCTGTTTCCAGGGACAGGCGAACCATCGGACGTTCCAGCGGTCCAGCACTGGTTCACCGAGAGTGAGAGGGTCTGGGACTCAGCCCACGTCCACCTACAAGGGGCAGTACGGAGGTTCCAACAACAGGCCGATGTACGTCGAAGACCCACACCCCACTACACTCCTGGTCAGCTGGTGTGGCTCTCCACCAGGGATATCCGCCTCCGACTGCCCTCCCGTAAACTGAGTCCCAGGTTCATAGGTCCTTTCGCGGTGCTGAGGCAGGTCAATGAAGTCACGTATCGACTTGCACTACCCCATCACTACCGGATTGCACCCACCTTCCATGTTTCCTTGTTAAAACCTTATACTGCACCTCTCTCTTCCCCTTCCACAGAAACTGAAGCTGGCGAAGTACCCCCTCCTCCAGTAGACCCCACAGACGAAGCCGCATACCAGGTCCGCACCATCCTGGATTCTCGACGGCGGGGGGGCCAGCTGCAGTACCTCATGGACTGGGAGGGGTTTGGACCTGAGGAACACTGTTGGGTCCATCGGGACGACATCTTGGACCCCATGCTCCTCCAGGACTTCCACCGTGACCACCCGGATCGTCCAGGCCCCCGTCCACGAGGTCGCCCTCGTCGTCGGGGTCTACGGCCCTCAGGAGCTGGCCGTGGAGGGGGGGGTACTGTCACAGATTCACCCAACGACACACCCCAGCAAGCTTCAACCCAACACACCTGGTCCCGATCGCAATCACCGGAATTCTGATTCACATCACCTGCACCTTCATCACTTCACTCACCACGCCAGCTCTGCATATAAACCCCAGTCAGTCTACAGCTCATTGTCAGGTCTCGTCTTTTGACGCCAGTGACTCCCCGGTTCCTAAACCCTTCGGTCTGGTTCCAGTATTCTATATATCAACGCAAGTATTGTCCTTCTACACTAACCTCCCAGTGTGTGTGTATATTCCAAGCAGCCTCTGTGTGCGGTGGTTCCCCGGGATTCTCCAAACCGTCTCTCAGTGTTCTACATTGTCAAAACATTTGGTAACTAAATAGAATTTTATGAAGTTTAGTGACAACATGTTACAATGTTTACATTGTACAATGACTGGTAGGATACAGTTTTTATTAATGCTTGACAAAGATTTCAAGATTTCAATTCCATTCTTGTGATTTGATTACGATTTTGACTCAATATTACAGAAGGGGCGCATTGGGGCAGTAACGTTAGTAACATTACTGTTATGTATTCAAGAGTATTTTCTCCTTCGCCTGGCATCCGATGATCAACAAAATGCCAACTACAGGTCACTGATAGAGGGTCAAAATCTGAGCTCCGGATGGGTTGGTCAAATAATGCACACTCTACCAGTCGACCCGGGGTATTTTATGTAGCTCACAATGTTTTCTCTTCCAAATTGAAATTTTATTTTGAAACAATTTATAACAGAACATGTTTTCCCACTCGACATTATAAAAGTTGTAACGTTAGTGACAGTCGTAAATCGCGGGCTGTTTATTCCAGTGGACGCAAGTTGCAACTAAAACAATGGGAGGCAATGGCGCAACGCTACCCAGCAACAGCTCAGTTATGGCGCCCGCTTACTTCCGGTAGTTTCGCCGGAAACTATCTTCGTCTATATCTATTCTGCCTTCAAAATTTGATCGATAAAGGTATCTCAGGGGGCAGGAAGTGAAGCTAACTTTGGATTCAGACATGCCTTCCTACCTGGGAATGTGTATGGTGTATGTAACTGTAAAGTACTGTATTCGCTGAAATTTTGCAGCTCGTTTCTGTATTTGGTTGTGTTGTGAGTATTTGGTGCACACGTGTTGTGAAACTAATGAAGATGTTTTCTTAATTTGCAGGTGTTTTTCTATTTGCATGTGTTTTCTTCAGTTGCAGCACGTTGAGCTCCCTCGAAGGCTGCGTCCTCCGGAAGTCGTCTTTGTCGACCACATACGTCATAAAGGATGTCTTATTTCAGAACAGTAACCTTTATAAACGTGACCATTATTCCTTGTCAAGCTTAAATTGTTATAATTTCTTAGGGACTGTTCGTTTTTTATTTAAGACCACGAGACCGAGAAAGCTACATGGAGCTACATGGAAAAAATATGCACCAAACAAACCACTTTGAAATTTTGCCGTTTTTGACCCTCCCCCTAGATTAAAAAAAAGTTGGATGACCCTCCCCTCAACAAAGAATAAAAAGACATGACCCTCCCCTATTTTCCTCCGGTGGCCCTTTCCATAAATACCGAACGGTCCCTTAATCACTTTGGAATGTAGTGGTCAGTTTACTGAAATGAAGCAGCCTCGCCGACAAAAGCGACCTCCGGAAGACGCATCCTTCAAAATGAGACACAACAGAAGAAAGCAGGACCTAATCACATGAAGTCAAACAGCTGTCACGGGAGGACCGGGAATAATTCCGTGGACTCAAGTGCAGAGCAGAAGTATTTTAATTAGACAAAACATAAATAAACAAACCAAATCAAAATCTATAAACAGACTAGGCAGGGCAGGAACAGGCACAGAATACAACGCGTAATAAATACAACGAACGAGCACAGGACAGCAAACACAGGAAGACTAAATAGAGAGGCAAACAAAGGAGGGTAACGAGACAGACAGGTGGAGCAAATAAACCAATAATCAGATAACAAGGGGGAGGGATAAACAATCACCACAGCACATGGCACAACATAACAAACACCCATGTGCAACACAAGACAGGACAGACATGTGACATAACCCCCTCCCTACGGAGCGGCTACCAGACGCTCCATCCGACCCAGGCGGGACAGGAGGGACAGGCCAGGGGGGGGGGACAGGAGAGACAGACCAGGGCAAAACACAGTCCATCGGGTGGCCAGGGTGAAGCAGACAGTTCATCGGCCGGCCAGGGCGAAGCAGACAGTCCATCGGGCGGCCAGGGCGAAGGAGACAGTCCATCGGGCGGCCAGGGCGAAGGAGACAGTCCATCGGGCGGCCAGGGCGAAGGAGACAGTCCATCGGGCGGCCAGGGCGAAGGAGACAGTCCATCGGGCGGCCAGGGAGAAGGAGACAGTCCATCGGGCGGCCAGGGCGAAGGAGACAGTCCATCGGGCGGCCAGGGCGAAGGAGACAGTCCATCGGGCGGCCAGGGCGAAGGAGACAGTCCATCGGGCGGCCAGGGCGAAGGAGACAGTCCATCGGGCGGCCAGGGCGGTGAGGACCCCTCGGGCGGCCAGGGCGGTGAGCACCCCTCGGGCGGCCAGGGCGGTGAGGCCCCCTCGGGCGGCCAGGGCGGTGAGGACCCCTCGGGCGGCCAGGGCGGTGAGGACCCCTCGGGCGGCCAGGGCGGTGAGGACCCCTCGGGCGGCCAGGGCGGTGAGGAACCCTCGGGCGGCCAGGGCGGAGACGAACCCTCGGGCGGCCAGGGCGGAGACGAACCCTCGGGCGGCCAGGGCGGAGACGAACCCTCGGGCGGCCAGGGCGGAGACGAACCCTCGGGCGGCCAGGGCGGAGACGACCCCTCGGGCGGCCAGGGCGGAGACGACGACCCCTCGGGCGGCCAGGGCGGAGACGACCCCTCGGGCGGCCAGGGCGGAGACGACGACCCCTCGGGCGGCCAGGGCGGAGACGACCCCTCGGGCGGCCAGAGCACAGGAACAGCAACCGGCTCAGGAACAGCAACCGGCTCAGGAACAGACACCGGCTCAGGAACAGACACCGGCTCAGGAACAGACACCGGCTCAGGAACAGACACCGGCTCAGGAACAGACAACACACACACTGGCTCGGGAACTGGCTCGGGAGCAGACAGCACACACACTGGCTCGGGGGCAGACAACACACACACTGGCTCGGGGGCAGACAACACACACACTGGCTCGGGGGCAGACAACACACACACTGGCTCGGGAGCAGACACCGGCTCAGCAGCCACTAGAACAGTAGCGGCCACAAGGACAGACACAAACACAGAAACAAACATTGACTTAGGAATATCAGACACCGGCTCAGGAACAGACAACACACACACTGGCTCGGGAACTGGCTCAGGAACTGGCTCGGGAACAGACAACTCACACACTGACTCGGGAGCAGACAGCACACACACTGGCTCGGGAGCAGACACCGGCTCAGGAACAGACACCGGCTCAGGAACAGACACCGGCTCAGGAACAGACACCAAAACTGTAACAGCCACAAGAACAGACACAAACACAGAAACAAACACGGGCACTGGCTCTGCCTCCGGCTCAGGAACGGGCACTGGCTCTGTAGAAGAGATGTGAAGCGTCTCTGGCTCGGCAGACGTGACGTGAGCGGTCTCTGGCTCGGCAGACGTGACGTGAGCGGTCTCTGGCTCGGCAGACGGGACGTGAGCGGTCTCTGGCTCGGCAGACGGGACGTGAGCGGTCTCTGGCTCGGCAGATGGGACGTGAGCGGTCTCTGGCTCGGCAGACGGGACGTGAGCGGTCTCTGGCTCGGCAGACGGGACGTGAGCGGTCTCTGGCTCGGCAGACGGGACGTGAGCGGTCTCTGGCTCGGCAGACGGGACGTGAGCGGTCTCTCGCTGGGCAGACGGGACGTGAGCGGTCTCTCGCTGGGCAGACGGGACGTGAGCGGTCTCTCGCTGGGCAGACGGGACGTGAGCGGTCTCTCGCTGGGCAGACGGAGCGGTCTCTCGCTGGGCAGACGGGACGTGAGCGGTCTCTCGCTGGGCAGACGGGACGTGAGCGGTCTCTCGCTGGGCAGACGGGACGTGAGCGGTCTCTCGCTGGGCAGACGGAGCGGTCTCTCGCTGGGCAGACGGAGCGGTCTCTCGCTGGGCAGACGGGACGTGAGCGGTCTCTCGCTGGGCAGACGGGACGTGAGCGGTCTCTCGCTGGGCAGACGGGACGTGAGCGGTCTCTCGCTGGGCAGACGGGACGTGAGCGGTCTCTCGCTGGGCACACGGGACGTGAGCGGTCTCTCGCTGGGCACACGGGACGTGAGCGGTCTCTCGCTGGGCAGACGGGACGTGAGCGGTCTCTCGCTGGGCAGACGGGACGTGAGCGGTCTCTCGCTGGGCAGACGGGACGTGAGCGGTCTCTCGCTGGGCAGACGGGACGTGAGCGGTCTCTCGCTGGGCAGATGGGCGTCTCCTCCTCCGTCCATGACGGCGAGAAGCCGGCCCAGAACTGCCTTCCACCGGTCCAGAATCGAAGGGGGGCCAGGATGGAGAGTGATGTTGACCCTCCTCTCGACCACCTCCTCCTCCTTTACAACCTCCCCGGGTCGCACGAAAAATTACCTGGCGGGTCCCCCGAAAATCTCTCCTCCCCTGCTCCTTGGCTGGGGAAGAGAAGTCTGAAAACCCCCCGCTGGACGGACTCAACGACGATGATCCCCTTCCCGAAGAGACCAGTGAGGAAGACTCTGCTGCCCTCCTCTCCTCATTCCTCTGGGCACACAGAGAGAAATATTTAAAAAGAGAAATCCCATTCTCTCTCTCAGCCGGACACAGTTCGCTCCGCTGAATCCACATTGGCTCGTTCGTTCTGTCACGGGAGGACCGGGAATAATTCCGTGGACTCAAGTGCAGAGCAGAAGTATTTTAATTAGACAAAACATAAATAAACAAACCAAATCAAAATCTATAAACAGACTAGGCAGGGCAGGAACAGGCACAGAATACAACGCGTAATAAATACAACGAACGAGCACAGGACAGCAAACACAGGAAGACTAAATAGAGAGGCAAACAAAGGAGGGTAACGAGACAGACAGGTGGAGCAAATAAACCAATAGTCAGATATCAAGGTGGAGGAAGGGGGAGGGAGAGATAAACAATCACCACAGCACATGGCACAACATAACAAACACCCATGTGCAACACAAGACAGGACAGACATGTGACAACAGCAGAAACAATAGGAACAAGAATACACATTTTAAAATAAAAGTCTTTAAACACTAGACAGGGAAACATGAGACAGGAAAAGTAACACATTTACTAACTCTTATATTGTCCCAAACCTGTATATTTGTTCATTATTCATCTTGTGAATAATGTTTTGGTGTCATATCGCTTGTAAGCGTACAGTAGGACTGCAATGTTTGTGGAATGTGCTTTACTAAGCGGTAAAAAGAGTGTGACTTGCTCTGTTAGCTGCAGATTACTGGTCCCTACTGTACTCATAAAACAATATATCTAAGGTTAGATTTGAATCTGTTTATTAAAAAATAGCTTTATTGGACCTCCATAGCAGTGATACTAGTCACTACAATTTGTATTGTAATTTAATTGTTGAAATCTGGAAGCCATAAGAATACATTTATTTATTGAAGTCTTTATAATTTGTTTACCTTATTCCTTCATTAAAGTGTTATAATTATTAGGCATACAGAGGAGTCATAAATCATTCAAATTCAAGTCTAATTTATTTGTTGAAATGAAGCCATAGAGAGAACACATCATTATTTTATTTATTTTTTCATTAAACAACAATATAATACACTATTTGTAATTAAATTATTCATTTTCTCTTTATTCATTAAAATGCATTATATCAGCATCATAGTTCATGGCAGTCATAGTCATTTAAGTTTTATTATAATTGGTAAAACCTGAAAGCAAAAGAAAGAAAACATCGATATTGTTTAATTTTCTTTAGACAATAAACAATATCACTTAATGTTACACAACGCCTATTATTAAACTACTATGCATTTGCTGGTGGTAATGCTGTAAATGAGTTCTAGCTCACACGACTCGTGACATATGCCTTCTTTTACATTTTTTTTTTCTTTTTAGGTAAAATTTAAAAAGTAAAATCTACATACGAAAGTATTGTTTAATTTAAAACAAGTTGAAGGTTAGCAAACAGGCTGTCGATTCATTAAATGATAAGCTATTTCCTCACAAGAGCTGTTTATTCAGCGTGAAGTCTCTCCTCTATTGATATCCATTAAAAAAAAGGCCTCCTGTCTCCTTTCCTGTGCATCGGCAAAGCCGGGTCGTTAGCTTTAGTTACGCTTTTTTGGCTAAAGGTTGCAGGCTTGCCTTTCATTTGCTTTGGATACAACCTCTGTGTTCCAAATAAGAAAGTGATACAGATTTGGAATGACATGAGGGTTTGTAAACGATGACATAATTATCATCTTTGAGTGAACTATCGCTTTAAGCCACACTTAAAATGCCACTGAATTAAAGTAAGATTGCATCCAAAACCACATACTACCCTATACGCAATAAAACAAAATATATTTTTTTAAAAAACAGTATGTGGAAAGACTAGTACACCCTTTAAAATAAAGCTCCATAAAGAACCTTTAACACATGGAACTTTTTCATTGCATTTTTTCTCTTCCACTTTCACTCAAGTTCAATAGTAATCTCACTCATAGGTAAATAAAGGAAGAGGTCATGGTATGATATTACAGTTTTTCCTCAATTGCTAAAACACAATTTCTGAAACCTTGCTTCATTTTCCGAAAACACAAAACCTCATCTTCAAGCACTATTTACAAAACCTCTGACTCCTCTCGCAAAATGAATCTTTCGCCTCAAAACAGTTTTACCTGTGTTCAAAATCAAACACTGCTCTCAACTCATAAACAAAGTGATCAAAATGATATACACTATCAAACAGTCAGTAAACAATACACCAAAAAAATAGAAAACACATTGTTCAAAACACAGTTCTCGGGGAGAAGTACATTTTTAATCTCAAAACAAATATATTTTTTTCAAACATATTTTTCCGTCATTGTCTTTTGATGAACGAAAACATGTTCTATAGTAGCTCAAAATTGTTCAGAAATTACTACTCTGCTTTGCTCTTTTTTTGTTCTTCCTCTTCCTTGTACCCCTATTTTTACAGTACTTTATCTGCACCTCACAAACCTGTCCTTTGTCTCTGTGATACTGTAATTCTTGTTCTTTGTTGATATTACAGGGTTTTTTTTCAATTGCTAACACAGTTTTGCAAACTAGGCTGGTTTTATCAAAATACCTAACACAATTCACAAAACCACACACCTAAACTGCAAAAACCTCATACATCCTGCAAAATGAAGCACTGCAACCAAAATGGCATTATCAAAATCAAACTTTTGCACGAAATGGTACACACTTCATTCATATTACCAGATTGTTGTCCCAACTACACACTGTTGGGCATAATGAAAAGCACTCATCTTTAGTAAGCTTTGGCATAATACTAAAATAGTTAAAATTGTAGAATTTTTTTCAGATTGTTCATATGCACAGGAATATTTGCAGGTACACACACATGCTGTTGAAAATTTTTATTTTTCACCAAACAAGTCAGTGCAACATATGCACAGCAGATATATTTACATTGGAAAGAACAAAAATATGCTCACAAAAAAGTAAACTTCAGTAAACTAAAAAGGAAAATTGCAGGAAAATATTTAGATAAAAAAAGAGGCAAGAAAATTAATTATCATAATAATAATTCCATTGTTGTTGTAAAAAAAATAAAGTGCTTACTTTTCATAGTGCTTACATCCTGATTGAAGTGTTAACAATCAACCATTGAGGTGTTTGGCAGGTGGGACATGTATTGGCCAAATAGCTCATGTAGTGTCATTTTAAATGGCAGTGTTTTGAAATGGCATGTGACTTTATGTCAGATTGTTGTGTCTTATGCAGAGAACCGTGTTCAGTGCATTTAAAAAGTGCCATTTTGAATTGCAAAATGTGTGTAAAGTAGAAAATGTGTTTAGACTTTTGGAGACTTGAGAAGAAGTTTTGCTGTGTGCCAGTTTAAATAATTGTGCTGTGCATGTCATTTTCGTGTGTTAGCAATTGGAAAAAAAAAACTGTAACCTGCAACCATTCAAAATCTATTGAGCAGTCAGTCGTGTTAACAAATGGAAAGCACAATGTTCAGGGCCATACAATTTCTTCATTGTACAGTATACAGCCTAGTATGCACTGTACAGTATACAATACGAAAAGGGACAAAAATCAAAGTAAACATGTAATCAATGTGCTATTATTATTTATTATTATTATTATTATTATTTTGTGCTAATATTGGTTGTCACATCATTTGAGTGGTTGTGTTCAATCAATGACGTGTTCTCTATTTGTATTTGATTGTTCCCACTTGTGTTTACTAGTATGACTGACATGTGCATAAGAGTGCAGAATGTGTTTTGAGAATGAGAATGTGTTTAGAGTTTTGCTGAAAAGTCTAAATCAGATCTGCAAATTGTGTTTTACCATGTGAAATGGTTTAAGGTATTGACAACAGACAACACAATTAGCTAAATGAGTTCAGGCAACTGAGAACTTTGTTCAGCCAATGGGTTTTAGTGTTTTAGCAATTGAGAAAAACTGTAAAGTAAAAAAGTAAAAATATGGCAGTGGGTACAATTTAAACCCTAGCACAATGTCATGGAATGGTAAGGCAGATCGTCAGGATATTCTGCTCCCTAGATGTGACTTATAGCTTACCGACTGCTAAAGAGGTCACTGCACTAACGAAGTCTGTGCCCTGTGCAGCGGCTTCATTGTCAAGACTTATTTAATCAGGTAAAGGCCAGGAGCTAATGTCTTCGATGGTGGGTTGCCCTTTGCATTTTACCCTACATCTCAGTGGTGAACTGCCCTGTCTTCTCTCATATTGCCTGCATCCACCTCTTCTCAGCTATGTCACTACAGTAACTCATTACTGTATGGGGCCTGTATATGATATGTTCCCCTTAACCCTGTAAAGCCTGACATATAGACACTTTTTGTTTTTTTTAATAGTTTATTGAATCTTATTGAAAAAGAAGAAATCTAAATAAAGTTTGCATAATGTACTTGTTTTTTCTTAAACACCAAATTTGAAACACATGGCTTTTAAGCTTATAGAAAAATATGGAGCTCATACTCGAAGAGAAAAGAAACACCTCAGAGGCCCAAACTGAGCATAAATGTGCAATTTGGTGCAGTTGCTGATAATTACTGTACATGGCCAACAAGTAAGAATACATTCTGAAAGCTTGTAATGTAAATCAATGAGGAATTTATAACAGTGCAACAGATTACTGACATAAAATGCATATATATAACATGGTAAGATATTACAATAAGGTTTCATTAGTTAACCTGAACTAATGAGCTGCACTTCTGCACAATTTAATAATCTTTGTTAATGTTAATTTCAGTGGTGGACAGTAACGAAGTAAATGTAATTTGTTACTGTACTTAAGTAGCTTTTTTGCGTATTGTATTTACATTTTTTAAAGTATTTAAATTTGAGGAGACTTTTACTTTAACTCCACTACATTTCAAAGTTAAATATCTTACTTTTTACTCTACTTCATTTTCAAAATCAGTCGTTCCTTTTTATTTATGAGTGGATAAAAACGTAACTGGTCAAACGAGCCACCAATCACAGTACAGCGCGTGCGCTTTGTTTTGAACTTGCCTTGGCAGTATCTACTAAGTGCGAACCACAGCCGTTAAATATGAGAGTTGCGAACATAGACGGTTGCGAGTAATTTCAACATTTACCAATACATTGTTAAAATCAAAAGTTGTATAAGTTAACATTAGTTAATGCACTGTGAACTAACATAAACAAACAATGAACAGCTGTAATTTTATAACTTTAACAAATATTAAAGTAACAGATGTATTGCTCATGGTTAGTTCATGTTAGTTAAATACATCAATAAAAGTTAACGAAACTAAACCTTATTGTAAAGTGCTACCAATATAATTTATCACTCTATATCTCCCAATAAGGAACAACTTCGAATTGACTGAAGTTATATGGACCAGATGTTTTAGGCTTATGGTGCTATTTGTTATGGTGCTATTATGGAGCTTGACAGTCCCAGTCCTCATTCCATTTTATTATACCACAAAGAGTGACAGGGGGATACTTCAAAAACTACCCCTTTGTGTTATACAGAAGAAATAAAAAAGCAGGTTAAAACGAGTCATATGGACCACATTTTCTTATTCTTACACCAAGACTTATGGTGCTTTTTGTGTCATTTTGGAGCTTGAAATCACAGTTTTCATTTATTTCTATTATTGAAAACAGTGGCCAGGGTATTCTACAAAAAATCCCATTGTGTTACACAAAAGAGATAAATCATAGAGGTTTGAAACAACGAGTATGTGTAAATAATGACAGACATTTCATATCTGGGTAAACTATTTCTTTAAACTCGCCTGCTTTGCTCCATCTGTCTTCGAAGCATACATCATTATGCCAGTTTTGCTTAAATGTGTTTGAAACAGTGTGCAGGCATGTGCTTCTGTCTGTGCGTGCGTATGTGTGTGTGTGTGTGTGTTAGAGGTACGGCCAGAGGAATGATACTGTCTCTCAGGCTCACTGTGCTGGTTCAGTGAGCATGGCACTGACCCACATTCACCAACATCACATTAGCTCTTCCTTCCTGTCTCTCACACAGACATTGCGTAACACTGCGGCTCGTTCTCTGCACTCGAGTGTTCCACTTTCACTTAGATTCCAAACTGCCGACGTATAATGTGTGTGCAGAAAATATGCCTGATATGCATGTGAATACACATGTGCATGCCTGTTTATGTGTCAGTGTGTGAGCTGGGCTCATTGTGTTGCATAGAAAGAAAGAAAAAGATATAGCATCAAAGAATCTCACCTGCCTTTTCACAGCATAATGTGCCTGCTGTTTACAATAGCAGCAAATTATACCTTCTTTGTTACATCTGACAGACTTAATGTAGTTTATGTACTGACCTGAGACACTTTTCATTGTGATGAGCAAAAAAGCATCCTATGCCTTTTCAGAGACCCATAATTAAAATATAATTTTTTTACTATTATGCTACGGACTGAGGACAATAAAACTAGGAATCCTGCTCTTTAAGTGTACTTTTTATAAATACAGCTTTAAGTAATACATACAATTTTCCCTCAAGGATTTTATTGTTCACGCTTTAAAAAAAAAATAAAAATAGAACAAAACTGGAAGAATGAAACTATAAATATTTCAGTTGTGTGTTCGCTTTACAGAACCTTCTATTGTGTTGCATCTTTGCACAAGGGAAATATATATAATTTTTATCAAAAACAAAAAAAGTGTACATGACAAATTGGGCACCAGGTCAGGAAGCAGACACACTGACTAAACCGCCTGTCTGCCAGGTGTCTCACGTCACCAAGGTCAGATACATACATAGAGCCTCTTTCACCTAGATATCATCATATAGAGACTGTCTGTTCCCCGAATTTGGAAATCCAAAAAACGTCCAAACCCATCTAAGGTTAAAAATTGAATTGATGTTCAACAAATAAAAAACAGATATAATACAGATGAGCAAATGATAAAGCTTAGGTTCCTGAATATTCGATCCCTTACTTCAAAAGCGCTCATAGTTAATGATATGATTTCAGATTATAACCTAGATGTGCTGTGTTTGACAGAAACCTGGCTAAAACCAAACGATTACATTACTTTAAATGAGTCAACCCCACAAGATTACTGTTATAAACATGAACCTCATCTGAAACGCAAAGGGGGAGGTGTTGCTGTAATCTATAGTAATATTTTCAAAACCAAATCTAGTTTTAAATATACTTCTTTTGAAGTGTTGGTGCTTGATGAAAAAAAAAAGTGTTAACAATAAATCACGTTTTAGAATTCTGCTGGCTACTGTATACAGCCCACCAGGGTACCATAAAGATTTTATCAAAGAATTTGTGCACTTTCTATCAGAATTAGTATTGGCTGCAGATAAAGTACTAATTGTTGGTGATTTTAATATACACATAGATAATGAAAAATATGCATTGGGATTGACATTTAAAGACATTCTTAACTCAATTGGAGTTAGACAACACGTGTCAGGACCTACTCATTGTCGTAATCATGCTCTAGATCTAATACTATCACATGGAATAGATGTTGATGCCGTTGAAATTCTGCAGCAGAGCGATGGCATCTCAGATCATTATCTAGTCTCATGTAAATTACATTTAGCCAAGGCTGCAAAGTCGACTCCGTGTTATAAATATGTTAGACCTATAACTTCTGCCACTAAAGATTGCTTTATCAATAATCTTCCTAATCAGTTTCATCATCTCAGCATCCCGGATAGCTTAGAAGAACTTGATGTTGCAACAGAAACTTTTAACTCTCTTTTCCAGCACTTTAGACACAGTTGCTCCGTTGCGCTTAAAGAAGATTAAAGAAAATAGTCCAACCCTTTGGTACAACGCGCACACCTCGGCCAGGCCCTTAAGAGAGCAGCCAAAAAATGGAGCGCAACTGGAAGAAAACAAAACTAGAGGTATTTCGGATTTCATGGAAGGAGAGATACAAAGAGGCTTTAAAAGCTCCTAGATCATCTTATTTTTCAACCCTATTAGAAGAAAATAAACATAATCCTAGGTATTTATTTGAAACAGTGGCAAAACTAACGAAAAAGAAAGCTTTAAGCCCAGAAGTTTCCAAGCAACAAAGCAGTAATGACTTTGAACTTCTTCACTAATAAGATCGATAATATCAGGGACAAAATTATAACTATGCAACCGTCTACTACAGTATTGCATCAGGGAGTGATTCCAAGAACACAGGATGAGATGTTACTATCCTTTGTGCAAGCACTTCCAAGAGTTCATGAAACAGTGAGCCTGATGAAATTTGGGGAACACATCGTGAAATTTGGGGAGCGCATCATCAGTAGTGTACCTTTGTTTCCTAGGGTGTTTCGGCCTTTCATACTATACACCCTCCCCACAGGCGGCCAGCGACAGGGTGATCAATCCTACGCTTGCGTCCCATTCCCATTTAGTCATAGGAGTTGCCTTGTTGTTGATAGCGAACATCCCATGGGACTATGCATGGCAGGGGCGTCCTCCTCCCTGAGTCAAGCATTGTTGACCGCATACCTCCTGGCCCTCTCACTTCGGGGCCCAGCTGGGGTCTTTCCTCTTCATCCAGAGCCACTGACTGCTACCTTCTGCCGCCTCTGATACAGCTCTAATTGCCGAACGCTGGCTCTGGCCCTTAATTCCCAGGTCTTTAAGCAGTCTGGTTGTAGATGTTGCCACAAAACCTCTGCAGCCCACCTCCACTGGTCGGACTTCTGTGTTCCAACCATGATGCCGTGCTTCGGTAGCTAGATCGCCATAGCGCAGATGTTTTCGCTCATAAGCCTCACCTACTGAGTCCTCCCAGGGTACTGTGAGCTCAATAATGAAGACCTTCTTGAGTGAACTGGACCAGAGCACCATGTCAGGTCTTAGGGTGGTGGTTACGATCTCCGGAGGAAACACAAGTTGCCGCCCATTTTCCAGTCGCGGGCCAAGCGCAGCTGGTCTCGCTCTGATGGTGTAGAGCTGCTCTTCGGTGGTTTTGCCCCTTCACGGACAAAAGTTGCTCGTAAGGGGTGTGATGCTGCTGGGGGTGGTAGCGAGTTGGTGGCGGCTCGCTTGTCCTCCAGGGCGGATGCAAGGTTTTTTTTGGACTTGGTTGTGACGCCAGGTGTAGCGTCCTTGGGTGAGGCTTGTTTTACACCCTGTGAGAATATGCCTGAGGTTGGCTGGCATGGAACAGAGGGCACAGTCCGGATCTCCACCATACCATTGGTGAAGATTAACTGGTGTTGGAAGGACGTCATACGTTGCTCTGATGGAAAAGCTCAACCGCCTTGCTTCCATGGCCCACAGATCCTTCCAGGTAATCTTCCTCTTCTCCACACTGTCCCATCGAGTCCACTGTCCCTGTTTGGCAAGAGAGACTGCCTTGGCCCACCTTGCAGCCTCCTCCTGATGGCGTACCTCCTGCACAACCATCTGCCGCAGCTCTGTTGCCGGTTCGCCGACCCCTGAGCACGCCACCATGTGATCTTCCGCCAGGTGGATGGCCTGGTCCATCGACGTCGGGCGGTGGCACTGGACCCACTGAGCAGTTTTCTTCGGCAGCTTGGTAATGAACTGCTCCAGTACCACCTTGCTGATGACATCCTCGACGTCGCCTCCGTCGGCCATCAGCCATCTGCGGCAGGAGTCCCGGAGCTGTTGCGCCAGCACGAAGGGTCGGCCAGACTCCTCCAAGCTCAGGGACCGGAACCGCTGTCGATGTTGTTCGGGGGTCCGGCCGACCCGCTGCAAAATGGCGCGCCTCAGATCTTCGTAGACCAGGAGGTTCTGGACTGGCAGTTGGTTGGCGGCTATCTGCGACTCACCAGACAACAACGGGATGAGCCGCATGGGCCAGTCCGATTGGGGCCATCCCCGGGCCTCGGCAGACCTCTCAAACAGGTCCAGGAACGCCTCCGGATCGTCCTGGGGACCCATTTTGTTGAGAGGCAGGGGCGGGGCCGAGGCCGTAGCTGGAGCGGGGACGGCCCGAACCTCCCGGTCGAGCCAGCTCCGGAACAGCTCGCGGTCTTCTTGCTGGCCTTGGAGCAGCATCTGGAACCGCTGATCTTGCTCCTCTTTTACGGCCAGCGGGGCGTGATGTTGCTCCCGGTGAAGACCTGCGAGCATCTGGATGAGCTCCGCAAATGGCGTTCCCGGCGGGGTCTGCATGGCGGCGGCAGTCTTCTTCTTCCCGGGTTTTGGCACCAGTGTAGTAAGTTCAGTGTGGTTGGAGGAAGAAAAAGACGAGGTCGGCGAAAATTGGGACTCGCACTTTATTACTCACAAAAATAAAAAGACAACAGTTAGGGTGCGCTCGTGCGCGGCCGCCGTGTGCTATCTCACGGCAAAACAGAGAACAGGCAGATATCAAAGTAGACGTTTCAGCTTCTGGCAGTCACAAGGTTCAGTGTGAGTTCCAGGTCTCTCTCCGCTTCTCTCTCACAGCCGGCAGCTTATATGCAGTCTCCACGCCAATTACTGCAATCAGACACAGGTGTTCGTCATCTGCACTTGACCCACTTACTCACCGTGCAGCTCGCTGACTTCTCTCCCGCTACAGACTTCGCGAAACCACGCCCACCCCTCGCCACAGTCAGTATTCACTGTTTTCCACAACTTCTTGTCACTGGCGCCAGGCCAGTTCACATACGATCTGTGCCCTGGCATTCTCCTCTCTACTGCAGGTCTGGGAGGCTGGGTGAGTTCCACTCCTGTTGTTGGTTCCACCTCAGTTGCTACTTCGGTGCTTGAGTTTGCATCCTCCATGACAGTGGTACTGATGCACTGCAAGCTATGGTTTGCGTCCAGTTGCTGTGCTTCATTCGACTGATTTAATCGCTTTCGCAGAAATTGATCAATGCGAGGCCTCTGTCTCTCTATACCCAAATACCTCTTCTTCCCCTGGTGGATCCCTCAACCCATGGTGTGATATTACTTTCCTCCAACCACAGACACATACCTGCATCTGTTTGTGGCCCGCCGTTACAACGGAATTTGTGACAATTGCTGTGGTGTTCTCTTGTGCTGTGCTCTCATTACTCGTAGTCGTTTCCAGTCCTGTCGTTATGTTGTCAGTCAATGAGTCATCTTCCGCCCCCGCTCTCGCAGACTCTAGGGGTATTCTCGTATGTTGCCTTTCTGTAGCAAAAGCGGGTGTTTCCAACATACTGCGAAGCATGGGAAACTACAGAAATGGGAAGCTAACCCATGACTGTCCCAAGGGGTCTATTCCCTCCTGTCAGCCGTCTCTCCGTGCTGCCACAAGGACTTTCCCCTGTTGTCAGCTGATCTTTCTCAGTAGTCACTGGACTAGTCCAGATATTCAGATTCCAAGAACACAGGATGAGATGTTACTATCCTTTGTGCAAGCACTTCCAAGAGTTCATGAAACAGTGAGCCTGATGAAATTTGGGGAACACATCGTGAAATTTGGGGAGCGCATCATCAGTAGTGTACCTTTAGTTCCTAGGGTGTTTCGGCCTTTCACACTATACACCCTCCCCACAGGCAGCCAGCGACAGGGTGATCAATCCTACGCTTGCGTCCCATTCCCATTTAGTCATAGGAGTTGCCTTGTTGTTGATAGCGAACATCCCATGGGACTATGCATGGCAGGGGCGTCCTCCTCCCTGAGTCAAGCATTGTTGACCGCATACCTCCTGGCCCTCTCACTTTGGGGCCCAGCTGGGGTCTTTCCTCTTCATCCAGAGCCACTGACTGCTACCTTCTGCCGCCTCTGATACAGCTCTAATTGCCGAACGCTGGCTCTGGCCCTTAATTCCCAGGTCTTTAAGCAGTCTGGTTGTAGATGTTGCCACAAAACCTCTGCAGCCCACCTCCACTGGTCGGACTTCTGTGTTCCAACCATGATGCCGTGCTTCGGTCGCTAGATCGCCATAGCGCAGATGTTTTCGCTCATAAGCCTCACCTACTGAGTCCTCCCAGGGTACTGTAAGCTCAATAATGAAGACCTTCTTGAGTGAAAAAATTGAATTCATTTGTTGCTATAGGAGAGGAAGAATTTTGCAAACTCGTTAATTCATCTAAATCGACAACTTGTATGTTAGACCCTATACTGACTAAGCTACTGAAAGAGATGCTTCCAGATGTCACATATCCTCTTCTTAATATCATTAATTCGTCTTTGTCTCTAGGATACGTACCAAAAAAAAAAAACGGGTCGTTTAACGTTTTTGTTAAAAAAAACACAACTTGATCAAACAAAATTAGTCAATTACAGGCTGATCTTGAATCTGCCTTTTCTGTCAAAGATATTAGAAAAAGCAGTATCCTCACAACTGTGTTCCTTTCTTGAAAGAAATGATATCTGTGAGGATTTTCAGTCCAGATTTAGACCGTACCATAGTACCGAGACAGCTCTAGTTAGAGTCACAAATGATTTGCTCTTATCATCCGATCGTGGCTATATCTCTCTATTAATGTTAGGCGACCTTGATCTTAGTGCTGCATTTGACACCATTGACCACAACATTCTTTTACATAGACTAGAAATCTATGTTGGCATTAGTGGAATTGCACTAGCATGGTTTAAATCATTCTTATCTGACCGTTAATAGTTTGCACCAGTTAATTAAGACAATAAGATGTCTTATCGATCACAAGTTCAGTATGGCATACCACAAGGCTCAGTACTAGGACCGCTGCTGTTCACTCTGTACATGCTACCATTAGGAGATATCATTAGGAAACATGAAATTAGCTTTAACTGTTATGTCGATGATACTCAGCTGCTCAGCTTACACTTACCAATTCACCAAATTAACGGAATGCATAGCTGATATAAAAAATTGGATGACTAGTAATTTCCTATTACTAAATTATTAAATCCTGAAAAAACAGAGATTCTAATTATTGGACAAAAAACTTCCACACGTAATAACCTAGAATACTGTCTAACACTTGATGGCTGCTCTGTTATGTCTTCGTCGTGGGTTAGGAACCTGGGTGTGCTCTTTGATACCAATCTTTCATTTGAAAGTCACGTGTCTAGTATCTGTGAAACCGCATTTTTCCATCTTAAAATATATCTAAATGACGCCATATGCTCTCATTGACAAATGCGGAATAATTAGTTCATGCGTTCATGACCTCAAGGCTAGATTATTGTAATGCTCTACTGGGTGGTTGCCCTGCACGCTTAATAAACAAACTACAGCTAGTTCAAAACGCAGCAGCTCGAGTTCTTACCAGAACCAGGAAGTATGACCATATTAGCCCAGTTCTGTCAACACTGCATTGGCTGCCTATTAAACATCGTATACATTTTAAAATATTGCTGATTACTTACAAAGCACTAAACGATTTAGCTCCGCAGTACTTGAGCGAGCTTTTAACGCATTATAGTCCTTCACGTCTATTGCGATCTCAAAAATACGGCCAGTTAATAATACCTAGAATATCAAAATCAACTGCTGGCGGTAGATCCTTTTTCTATTTAGCACCAAACTTTGGAGCAGTCTTCCTCTGTCAGTTCAAAGCTAGATTAAAGACACATCTCTTTGACCTAGCATTCACATAATACATTATTGACTTCTATAATTCAATTTTAGGCTGCATAGATTAGGTCAGCCGGAACTGGGAACACTTCCCTTAAATCCTGATGTACTCGTTACATCATAAGAAGAATGGCATCTACGCTAATTTTAGTGTCTTTGTTTATCCCAAGGTTTTCCCGCAGCCTGCCGGATCCAGGCCGTATCCAGATCTGGCGAAGGACATTCGCCTGGACCCGATGATAATGCAGTGCTGAAGTGCCAACTAGCCTCTCCCTATGGAGGATCCCTTTACAACTCTACAGATAAAGCGTTGTGGGAAAATTCAGTTCGCGTACCTACCTCAAAGTGATAAAATAAAATAAAATTCTGTATCAAAATTATAGGCAAGACAAGTAGTTTGTTTAGGCATGGTTTGTAGGGAATTGCAAACCTGCGCACATATTCAAACACACATAACTATAGAATCAATTCTTAATGCGCATGTGAACGGCATCAGCGTTTATCACAGGTTCGCGTTTAAAGTCTGTTTAGAGAGCACGGTGTCATCTTAGCGGCCCCTAATTTTATAACAAATGATCATTTCGACGGAAGTAAATCAATCAAAACTAACTTTAGCTGGAAAATAACATAACAATAACCGCTATAAAGCCAAAACAATCTCTGTTACCTTAAATTATATGTTTATCTCTGTAAAGCTGCTTTGAAACAATCTACATTGTTAAAAGCGCTATATAAATGAAGATGACTTGACTTGACTAGACATGTATTTAGACAAGAAACACTGCCCCTCAGTGGCTAGAACTATATCTACTTTTCTATTGTTCCCTTTAAGGTATAGTCTTTATATCTTAAATACTATAAGATATTCCTCGACTAATATTGTCAGATTTAAGAATTTTGTCTTCATATAATAACACATTTCCTATAGATATATATACACACACACACACACACACACACACACACACACACACACACACACACACACACACACACACACACATTCACGGAAAGAGCAAACAAATTCATCTTACCAAATGTAAGATAATTAGTGTTGCTTGATTAAGACCTGATTCTGTGGGAGCGCTCAATTTTACAGTCAATGCATATGCAAATTTCCCCATGGCAAAGCATTGGGAAACAGGTCTGCCCTGTTGGTATGGTACAACATGCTCATCATAAGAGGACAACACTGGAAGAACGAAAAGGAGAGAGAGGGACAGAGAGACAAAGCGGGAGAGGGAGAAAATTAGATTCTAATGAGTCAGCCATCCAGAACCACAACTGATGCCCTGGGGATGATCTGGGTTATACACTCTACCAACACAGTTTTTTCTTTCATTTCCACAGGTTAATGGTTTTCTTTATAAAATCTTCATTTCAATACCATAATGTGATTTAATGGGGCATTTCTGGATTTGACTGAAACAAGCAAAGGTAGTCTAAAGGTAAATGTCATTTTCGTATAACTAATAGCCTCAGACGGATGTTAAAAAGTATCTGGCAAATTAGTTTGTTCCACTCTACCATTTGAAGACCTTATAATGAATATACATCTCTGGCATAGACACTGCTCTCCTCATTATTTTATTATTATTGTTATTATAATAAACACCTCATTTTTAAACTGTCATAGAGGAGAGTAAAGACTTAGGGCTGGCTACAGTAGCAGCATTCCATGAGGCAGAAAATATTAGGAGAGAAAATTTAGATTTCCTTATTTGGATAAAACCAAATTTGTAACCAATTTTATGGGGTTCAGAATGATGCAGAAAATGAATTGTATGGAAACCCATGAGATTAATAGTGCTTGTAGTCACTGGTGTGTGGTGCACAAACACAAAGCACTTCATCACCTTGTGTTAGTGCCTATGTGCGGGTCAGGGTCATGTCCCCAGAAGAATAGCAAAATATTAAATCACATACATACAGGGCCAGCAAACCAGGGTCACGCACCATTCAGAAATGAATGCTTTTTTTTAAATTCTGATTAAATTCATGAGTTTAAATTGAATTTGACTGGAGGTAAAATATTTAAATATTAGTGGCTTGACAAAGCTTAAAAAGCTTTCTCTAGACAAATTGATAGAATGACAGAACTATAGATTGATAGATCGTTAGAACTATAGATTGATATAACCATAGAAAGAACATCAGAAAGAATGATATAACGACAGAAAGAATAACCGATAAAACAGTAGATAGACCTATAAAAGGAACTATAGACAGAACGAGAGAATGATGGATGGATAGAGCCTCAGTAGAAAGTTTCCATCATGTACAGACTAAAGCAGAGTATGTGTGTTTTCAAAGAGGTGTTACAGTAAGTATGAGAGCTCGTCACATAATTAGTTTTGGCCCAAGCAGGGAAGAACAGAATTGTTTACCATACTTCAGCCAAAATAACAGTTCCTGATCTGGATGAGTAATTGCTAATCGCTGTTGCGCTAACTTTCTTTGGACTGTTGCTCCTAGCTCTGAGTACTGAGGCATCCACTGTATCGCTGTGCATTGAGCGTCTAGATGTGTCACACAGTGCCAATAACCCATTTGTCTTCATAACAAAGTATGTGTTGTGCTTGCTTTTTGAAAGCACCGTGTCCCATCTTTTTGTCTGGCGGCAAGCAGCAAGCTGCACCTTTTTCAGGAAGACACATTGCATGAGAGGCGCTGAGTCAGGAAACCATCCTGACAGAAACATGGTGCACTGTCTCATCCAAAAAGATGTCCCATGAGACCACAGCGGCTAGACAACAACAACAACAACACGAGGTGGGACACTCATCTCTCACAGGCTGTGGCAGAGTCATGAGTTAATGAAGCTGTTGAGAGATAAAGAGTGTGAAGAGGAGGGAGGGCGAATGAGTGTGCTAGAGAGAATGAGTGCGGGTACGAGAGCAAGTGATCACTGAAAAAAGAGTGACAGTGTGGAAACGACAAAGGATGTGGAGGCAGAACGGCAGTACCCCTTCAAGGTCATCTCCTCAGGTATGTAATGTGAGAAAAATGAGCTAGCGAAACAACAGCGCGGTCCCTGCTCACAATGCATCAGCTCCGCTTTTGGCATATTTTGCCTTGACGAGTTTCATTTATTAAGTGGAGGGCTTGCGTATGCACTGTGCTTGCCGGCAGTCACCTTAGAGCATCCCAATTAACTCCTCTCTAATTGATGTTGGACATATTAAAGTTAATGAGGCAGCGGTCCATCTGTTGCGTGAAGAAGCAGAGAGGGTATTGTCATTGATAGGGCGAGCGCAAGCATAATGCAGCAAGGACGGTGGTTCTGACGGCGTGCAACAAGACAAAGAGCTGTTTGGTGAGTGGGATCCATAACGCAGCTTTGAGATTACCTCACATCGCTCCGTGATGATCCCTCAATTCGCCTCTCATGCATTTTTATGAGTTTCATATATCAGCTATATGAGTATATATAAGGGAAGTATGACACAATGAATGATTCACAGGGCCTGAACAGCTCAGTATGTCTAATAAATAATAAATCTAAATTTTACTGATGCACACACTGTGTTTTGCTCTCGATTAAATTTTAATGGAGGTGACGGTGGCCGCAGTGGTGTACATGCCATTGTGGACTGCGCAAATCTATCTCTCTCTCTCTCTCTCGTGGCTTTGTTGTGGTTTAATCCCCCTGTGGTTTATCAAAGAGAAAGGTTTCAAACCAACTCAGTCTCATGGTTTATGTTTCTTTGTGCGTGTGACTGTACTTGCAAGCATTTGAATGCGTGTGCTAAAGGATGAGAAAAAAATGGGAAACTATAATAAGGTAGAAAGTCTCTTATTATAGTAAATGTATTCTTGGATTTACCTACCCCACTGTATGACTGGTTGGACTAGAAACAAGAGTGCTTGAAGATTGTTGGTAGCACCCTGGGACAGCAAGAGACCAGTGTCACACAGTACAAATTGCACAATATACACGGTTTAAAAACAAAATAGCTGTGGTTTGCAGAACTTTACAAAAAAATATGGTAGCAATATTTCAAAGCCGATTTCAGATTCAGCCTATGTCACGACTGTCCACTGAAGACAAGTTTGAAGAACCCATGTGTAGTTTATTAACATAAACATAGACAAAATATACAATTAACTAAGGATGGCTGGTGCGAAACAGACGTTCCGAAGCTTTGCGAGATCCCGAAGCAAAGATGATTCGAAACACTGATCCGAAGCGTGATTCAAAACACCCACGTCACGTGACAACGGCTAAATGAAGCGTCTAAGTGTTTAATCAGGTGGAGTGCTCCGCCGAATCAGGGTTTCATTGATTGGTCGGTTGGGGAACAAATCACACAGTATAAAAGTTTTGTCAACGCATTTTCATATCGCGGGTTTTTGTGAGAGGAGTTTGGTTTTGAGATAGCGGATCTTAGGTGATATAGTGACATTTATAGTGCGATTTGTTTAGTTATATTTAGGATTTAATTTACATTTACACATTGACTTAGAGACACACAGAGTACATATAGTGACACATTAATAGATGCATTGATATTAATATATATATATATATATTTCTAGATAGATACATATATTACAGATACATATAGAATATTAGATAGATAGGCTACATGATAGATAGATAGATAGATAGATAGATAGATAGATAGATAGATAGATAGATAGATAGATAGATAGATAGATAGATAGATAGATAGATAGATAGATAGATAGATAGATAGATAGATAGATAGATAGATAGATAGATAGATAGATAGATAGATAGATAGATAGATAGATAGATAGATAGATAGATAGATAGATAGATAGATAGATAGATAGATAGATAGATCTGCATCTGTGGTGTGGGAGCATTTCCATTTGGAAACCCCAAATAAAGTGAGATGTGTGTATTGTGATCGGCAGCTAGCCTACTGCAACAATACATCATCCATGATGCGCCATTTTAGGAGCATTCATCCTGCCATTCTGCAGGGTGCAGAGGATGGTAGTGTTCCCCCTGTACCAAGGCTTGTTACTGACACTGCTGGACCCAAGGTTTAAAAATGTGGCTTTTGGAAATCCTGCCAAAGCCCTGGATGCTGAAAAGCACATCACACTGGGGTGTGCTTCACTGATACGTTCAAACACATCTCCTGGTGAGTTTCAGTCTATGTTATCTTATGTAATGTGATTCATGAAATTTATACTTCATATGTGTTGTCATGATTTGTTACTAATTGCCGTTTTCTTTTAATTCAGAACCACAAATGTCAACATCAGGCCCATATCATCAACACCAGTTGAAACACAAGACAGTTTATGGGAACATTTTGACAATCGTATCCGTGAGACCCAGATGATTCACAATCCTACAGCTGATGCCACAGTGGAAGTGAAAAAATACCTCAGCGATGCGTTTTTGCCCAGAACTCATGATCCTCTAACTTACTGGAAAGAGAGAGCAGTAATCTTTCCTCATTTGTATGTTCTAGCTAAAAAATATCTTTGTATGCCAGCAACAAGTGTCCCTTGTGAGAAATTTTTTTCAAAGGCTGGAGAAATTATCTGTCAAAAAAGAAGTAGGCTGAGTCCTTCAACAGCAGAGAAATTCATATTTTTGAATAAAAATCTATAAGAAAGGGAGACATTGTGGCTTGATTTATTTTTATTAATATTCATTTTTCATGACCAAAATCACATTATGCAATGTGAAGAGACTACAGGTTACAAGCTTCATATATTACAAAAATACAATAATAAAAAAAAAAACCCAACTCATTTTTTTATTAGCTCTTTGTAAAGGTTGTTTCAGATCAACACCTGCAAGTGACCACTAGGTGTCACCGTGGAGACGGGTTTCGGATTAATTCGAAGCCTCGAAACAAAATGGCACATTTGCTTCGACTGTTTCATTGCTTCACGAAGCCTCGATCTGCCCATCACTACAATTAACAAGACTTGACCTGAACCATGAACCAAACTTGAACAGAAACACTAACTCACCAACAGTAGGATGACACCAACAAAGCTAGATAAGGAACAATGGTGACTAATGAGAAATAAAAATCACCTGTAAACGTGGTAAAGACACATGACCTGAACAACCAATCAGTATATTATACATAAGACTATAGGGAAGCACATGGCATGATCACATGATGGGATAAGGGAATCACATGACAAAACCAGGAAACATGTTCTCAAAAAAAAAAACCATGAACGAAACTACACAAGATAAAATAAAATATGACCCAGACTACATTAAATACAGCTTCACATGTAACAAGAATAAATATGGTTTGTGCTAAGCACTGTTTTGTCCAATCAATAAAAAATAAACAAAAATATATGTATTAACAAATATTATATATTTTATATATTTTGGTATTGTGTCCAGTTGCCACTGGACCCCGGTTTGAAATCTGGGTCCTGAAGAAACACTATATGGAAGCACTGCACTAAAGCAAATTCCCGTGAGATGGTTCAAGACTGCTTTATGGGTCTGGACTTCACACTCAAAGACACATTAGGAATAACATATGGGGAGAGATCTCCATGGATTCTGTGGCTCATCGAATTTTAAGATTGAGTACTTCCCTTTGAACTATAGCCAAACAATTTACAATCATCCAATGCATTAACTTTTAGAAGCCATCATTCTTAATGCTTTAAGGGTTAGTTTACCCTAAAATGAAAATGAAGTCGTACTTTACTCACCCATGGTGTTACCTTACCATATGCCCTTCTTTCTTTTTTGGCCCACAAAAGGAGATTTTTTTTTTAAATGTCCCGCTTGCACTCATCTATTGGCAGTGAATAGCAACCATCATCAAAGTTTTTAAAAAAGACGCAAAAGTATCACAGAATGGTTCCATGTGACGTGTCATGCATATATTTTCTGATGCTATACAATAAGGGTTTAGTGAAAAAGAACCAAAATGTAATTAATTATTTAATGAAAATCCTGACCTTGGCCGTTGATCTTCTGTGCATGGCTGTGCATTCAAAAAACTCTCTTTGCTCTGCAGTTCACTCAGACTGGTCCACAAAAAATACAGAACTTGTAAGAGACCAAGATTAATAAAAATGCGAAATGAAATACAATTCCGAGGTGAATATATCCATTGTGTTCGTCACAATAAAAAAGTTATCCGCATTTGCATCTGTCAACTGTCATTCTGTCAAGACTGTCAAATAGAGATCATACTAGATATTCAACTGGAGGTCAGCCAAGGTCAGGTTTTTTGCTAAATACATTACATTTCGGTTTGTTTTTCACCAAACCCTACATCACATACAACCAGAATAGTTGGAATATACAACATGTGTCACATGGGACCATTCTGTGATATTTTTGCATCTTTTTTTAAGCTTGGTGCTTTATCCTTGTGTGGTCCAAAAAAGAAAGAAAGAACGGCATACTGCAGAACAACACCTGGGTGAGTAAATGATGACTTAATTAACATTTTTGTGTAAACTATCCCTTTAAGACGACACTAATGCATGCCTGATGAAGCTAAAAAATGAGAAAAATGCATTGAAGGGGTGACACCACAAAGAGCGAGATTAAGGTAGGAGAAGAGAAAAAGATGGCCCAGCATCAGATGCGTGGCTGGCATATTTAACCTGCCCATCTGCATGAAATACGGCCAGGCGGACGTCGCTCCGCTTCAGTGCTCCCGAGCCCGTACTTAACATTTCCGTAGGTGAAAGGGGAGGCGTCGTTAAGGGGAGCCACGCTCCGGGGATGCTCATCTCCAGCTCTCTCTGAAGCCATTTATTGCATGAGAGCCTCCATATCATGATCAACCCCCTGGAAATAACCAAGAGGATCCATGCCACAGTTAGACCTTCTTCGTCCCCCAAATACTTCTCTATTCTATCTGAAAAACATTGGAGCACTATTTGAGACTTTTAGCACTGGTATTTTCCATTTATCAAATCTCGAGGAAATTCCTCCAATACCTGGATTACACTGGAGTCAAACGCCTTCTCTGACTTTAACAATCATACAGTTTATGCTAAAACAACAGTTAGTGACCACAGCTGGCAAGCTCTAAAACTCCTAAAAACACCATGCAAATATCATAAAATGACTTGTACGCTTTATTCAAAGCCATGCAATAGCTAAAATTAAGGTATATATATTATATATAGCCTATATATGCATGCACAGTGCACACAAAATCATTTTACATGCTGTTCAGTGTCTCATGGACAATGTACAAAACAAAGGAATAAGACAATGATGCACAGCAATGCCTCTCTCTCCCTTTCTATAAACTGTGCTAGGCACTTCTCCATGATCTGATATATAGGCCTAGTCGCCTATGGCATGATGGACCAACTTGAATTAATATGCATTTGCTTATGGCTTCCTGTGATAAATTAATACTAGGGGAGACAATAGAGGTCACAGGGGAGTCTGTGTTTAGGCAGTCACTACTGCTTCTGTTTTCTGCTCTGTGCATTCCGTAATCCCTCACTATGATGAAAAGGAAAGTCTCACAGAGGGATTTACAGGCTGTGTTTACAATGTGATTATACTGACTGCTGTCATGGAGGGTTCTCTTGTGGTCTTAATAAAGTAATAGGAATGCCTGATGTGTTTTTTTCCCCCCTATGACTATTCACATACGGTTTTAAGGGTATTTGTTTTCTCCAGATGGTGAACTTGACAAAGGTTTTGTTTTGGAAGACTGGAACCACAGTATTTTCGTTGTTAATGATATAATAAATCAGAGTTTGCACTTGCCTGATCTTAGCTTTGTCTAATCAAATAAAATGGTCCTGAGATTCTTATTCTGAGCCATTATGGTAACACTATTTGTCCTGGTGGTCGTATACTTCCTCATTAGAGCAGAGCTGCTTGTTTTGCAGGTTCGCAGGTCATATTATTGGCCAGCCTATGACAAGGGTCCCATCCTGGGAGGAGATCCTTAATGACGAAATGCCCCAATGGATCATCACAGCAACTATGAGAAACCAACCATGCATCACCTAAGTTCCTGCCCTGGAGGGAACAGATATTACTTAATCTAGCCAACCTCATTACGGCTGTCCATGTTTTACTGGCTCCGCTGATATAGCTGAATTTTCTTTCGCTTGGGACACTTGCCTTACTTATGATGAAAAAGGGTGTGTCCACCTAATATTTTATTTCTCCCCCTCCCCAAAATACAGGACTATGTCTGGAGGTTATTAACAGCTTTAATTCCTAATGATGTCTGACAGGTGCTCTTCTTGGGGAGATTAAGGACTGGATGGGTTAATGATGGGATTGGCGAGATTGTCATAACTCACAATAGGACCATTAAAGTGATATCACGAAGAGAGCTGCTGCTGATATGTGTTTAACTCTGGCAAGGTGGCACCAGGCAATCTATCAATTTTTTTTTTTCTTTATGTGATTTCTCGCCTGCAGGGCAGTCTTAGATGTGTGAGGAATGTCAAATAATGCTGGCCATGAAAATCGGAAGGCGAATAAGTGGAAATGAGATTGAGTGAAGGTAAAGGAAAAAAGTATAGAGAGCAAACAGAGTTGTGAAAGATGCAACAATTTGCAGGACAAAGATAATTTTATATTTAAAAAAAAAAAATACTACTAGGAGTAGGAAAAGGTAGAAAAGAGAATGAGAGAAGGTACAGGAAAGTATATAGGTAGAGAGAAAGGTATGCCAAATGAGACATGCAAGGCAAAGTGGATATACATAATAAGATACATAAATTCCTTAAATAACTATATATTTTAAATTTTATTAAAAAAAAGGTTCTTCCAGCAAATCTTCAAAATCATTTGCTGAGGGGATTTTTTATCTCTTTGTTTTGTTTTCCTATGGATAAAACTGGACAAAGACATTTGCGTCCTCTAAGGGACCATCAATCATCTCCAAGTATCTAAGATACCACAATGGTGAACCAGTGAAGCCATCCAAGCTGAGAGCCTTTGCACTGCAATACTGCCCTCTATTGGCAGATACATTTCCTTTGATACAAAAGAACAAAGGAAACCACACATAAAAAAGTACACAAAGGAAATTAAGGAATATGTACAACATCTGATAGGTGATCAAAGTCAATCTTAAAGACAGCACTTACCATGTTTTTGGTGCTACTTTCTCCTTGAGCTTTTCTCTGTGGATACTCTTTGACCTTGGAACAATTTTATTTTATTTTTAAATTGGTGTCATTAGTACATTTCAAATGACTTTAGCTAATCATTAACATTCAGAAGCAAGGAAAACAGTAAAATGATTATCATCATAATGATTATTATGTGTGGGAGATTTTGGACCATATGTATTTAAGTGACATCATGGAGGTAATCCACGTTGGAAACCACTCTGGCTGCAGGGCAATGCAAGTCATATGACACTCAAGCCACATTAAAGCCACTCTAACCAGCTATTTTATATCCAAACCACACCCATCTCACCTGTTCAAGTCTCTTCCACTCTTTCCCTCTCATTCTGTCTCTTTTCCATCTCGGTCTATTCCTCACTTAACAACTCACTCAACATTGCATCTATTAGTGCGCTTTAGATCAAAACAGGTGAGTTGCTTTTACATAAGCTATACAAAATTGGATTCAAATGGATTTAAGTGAAAATGAGTCACTTACAAACATGTCTGGTGTGCGTGTGTGTTTGAGAAAACAATCAAACTATGAAATATAGCTCTGAATCTTATTTATGTTTATTGCTTCATTACAGAATAAAATGGGCTGCTTCACATTTGTCAAAGTTGTGATGGTTGTGTTCAACTTGCTTATCTGCGTAAGTATGCTTTATTTTCTCATTAAATGTTTACATTTGAGTGCGGGGAGAGGGGTGTTTAGAAGAATAATTGCATTTCTTTATTCATTGACTGAGACTTTTATGTGGGGTGTAAAGAATGATATAGATTCAGTCTGCCTCCGAATGAGCAATAAATAATTTATCCTCTTCTCTTTATAACAAACGCACACAGTACACACATAAATTGAACTAATGCAAACCGATAACACGAATCCATTAGAAAATGTTTCATTGCTCCATGGTGAAGTCTTGATGATCACAATCAAAGTGTGAATATGAGTAAGGCAGCCACACTTGCTCACATGCAACAATTTTCATCTCATTATTGTTCACAGCCACTTTGTTTGAGAGTTAAAGCCTGCAAGAGCCTGAAATTATGGGTATGCTAGGTTGCTAAGTGGGACAGGAGGTTTTTAAGACTGTAGATACTGGAACAAATGAAAGCGTACATAATAGTGTGCAATATTTCATTCAAAGTATTGCTAGAACAGCATACTGTTGGTTTCTATGGTGAACAATTTATCTGATCTACAACTGACGTATCAGTTTTAATACTTGTCAAGACTTTTCAAGACTTACATATGTTATGCTGAATACGAGGTCAAGGTTTTCTGCAAATAATTAATTCTATGTCAATTAAAAGCAGAAAAAAAGAGATATAACTGTGCTTTTTGTTCTTTTTATCAGAATTCCACATACAGTAAATCAATCAGTTAGTTAATTAGTCTTAAGTCTGACATAGTGGTTCGAGAGCAATGGGTGGTCAACAATAGATAAAATCTTTTTCAAAATTAGAATCTTGCTTTGTTTTACTATGTGTCCACTGATTATGGAGCGCATTCATGGTTAGTAATGCTGTGCGCATTGGCATTATGTGAAATGTTTATTTCCTGCATAAAGTATTTAAGGCCTGTTCACACAAAGGACAATAACTATGATGATAACTATAACGTTTTAATAATCATTTTAAATCTATGGAAGTTGTAAAGTCCACACCACAGCTATAACGATAACGACACAGAGGAACTGTACAATTTAAATCACTTTCAGAACTTAATTTTTTTCAGCTAATGAACAATAAAAATCATTGACAGCCTATCGGAATCCACTCCTAATGCTTGAGCATTTAATAAAGCCGATGATATAACTGCAGCGGGTGTTTATTATAAACTTAATATTATCGTTTTTGATGTGAACTGGCCTGTACTGTCAAATATTCTGCAAATAATGCGGATTTTATGTGGTGGATGATAACCATATTTTACGTCATAAAAGTGCTACCGCCAGACCCGGAGATCGGCTGAATGGATTCAAAAATTAAATCTAGGGGAGTTGGAAAACGAGCCTATTTCCAAAAAAGTGGAGTGTTCCTTTAAAGGATTTTCTGTTAAATATGAATCAGACCCACAAGAATGCCAAATTATGCAGAAGTTTAGAGTTAAATGCTATAGGGTGTATGCTTTAGGTGTGCTTTATGTATGCAGCCTGAACAATCACTAAATGCATACATTTGGCTAAGTTGAGTCTGAAACCACCTCTTGAGCTGTGTTCGGATTGCTATCCATTTAAAATGCATCTTGAAGGGGAATTTGCACTTTAGCGTTACATGATAGGATAGCTATCATTAGTCAAGTCAAGTCAAGTCATCTTCATTTATATAGCACTTTTAACAATGTAGATTGTTTCAAAGCAGCTTTACAGAGATAAACATATCATTTAAGGTAACAGACAGAGATTGTTTTGGCTTTAAAGCAGTTCTTGAAGAATGTTATTTTCCAGTTAAAGTTAGTTTTGATTGATTCACTTCCATTGAAATGATCATTTGTTATTAAATTAGGGGCTGCTAAGACGACACCGTTCTCTCTGAAACTACAAGACAAACTACTTGTCTTGCCTATGAATTTGATACAGAATTTTATTTTATTTTATCACTTCCGTGTAGGTACGTGAACCGAATTTCCCCACAACGCTTTATCTGTAGAGTGGTAAAGGGATCCTCCATAGGGAGAGGCTAGTTGGCACTTCAGCACCGCACTGTCAACGGATCCAGGCGAAGGCCCTAGTCAAATCTGGATACGGCCTGGATCCGGTAGGCTGCGGGAAAACCTTGGGACAAACAAAGACACTAAAATTAGCGTAGATGCCATTCTTCTTATGATGTAACGAGTACATCAGGATTTAAGGGAAGTGTTCACAGTTCCGGCTGACCTAATCTATGCAGCCTAAAATTGAATTATAGAAGTCGATAATGTATTATGTGAATGCTAGGTCAAAGAGATGTGTCTTTAATCTAGCTTTGAACTGACAGAGTGTGTCTGCTTCCCGGACAATGGTAGGAAGACTGTTCCAAAGTTTTGGTGTTAAATAGAAAAAGGATCTACCGCCAGCAGTCGATTTTGATATTCTAGGTATTATAAACTGGCCTGAATTTTGAGATTGCAATAGACGTGAAGGACTATAATATAGATATAGAGATATTTTTAAGATGGAAAAATGCGGTTTTACAGATACTAGAGACGTGACTTTCAAATGAAAGATTGGTATCAAAGAGCACACCCAGGTTCCTAACCGACGACGAAGACTTAAAAGAGCAGCCATCAAGTGTTAGACATTATTCTAGGTTATTACGTGTGGAAGTTTTTTGTCCAATAATTAGAATCTCTGTTTTTCAGAATTTAGAAGTAGGAAATTACTAGTCATCCAATTTTTTATATCAGCTATGCATTTCGTTAATTGGTAAGTTAAAATCAATCACCCTTTTAATGTTGTTTATATGTCTATGTGGTGTTTTTAATATGCTTTAAGACAAATCATGTGAAAATTCATAAGTCAACACCTTTGCTGAGTATTTTCTACTTAAATCTCCAGTGAATCACAGTCACAAAAATGCAGTTTGAAATCGCTGGTGTTTCTAACGTCACAAACTACCATGTAACCAATCAGGTCAACGTGTGGTTGACAACGAGTGGATCTCTGAGCTGGTGTGAGTGAGTGGAGGCAGGGCTAGTTTGCATATTCATAGAACCGCGTATACTAATTCAGGCAAGGGTAACATTCACGCTATTGATTTTTTACTTGGAAAAAAGTTTCAATATGTCATTTTGGTGATTTTTGACAAATTATTGACTACAGGGGGACTTTAAATAGTTACAACAACTGTTTTTTATTCCTGTTGGTCGGTAAAATATCTGAGTGTCAGCCCAGACTGTGAGCCAAGACGCTCCAACAAAGCAACAGCTCATATTGATACAACTAAATTAAGGGTTCTTATATTCAAAATATTTCACTTATTTCGTCTTACATTCAGCAAGACAGCCCATACGGTCTTTTTTTCTATTTAGATCCTTCTGCACAGTGGTCTTCATAAATCCTTGTGTAATACCATGGAAATCCAACTTATTTTCCTCACCTTCCATGCAGTGTACCAATTCCTTTCCTTAGTTTACCCTTACACACAATCTGATTTCCGTGTAATCTGTATTGAAACTGAAAAACATCAGTATTTAATTCTAGCAGAAAGACTAGAAAAGAAAATAAGTTGAAGGTAATATCTGTCAAATTCTATTTGCTTAGAGATGTGCCCATTATCAAAAGCTGTCAATTAAACTGCTAAAACACTCAAACAATTCCCAAAGCTCCATGAGCGCAAACGGGAAATTGTCAAATTAAAATTATTCTCATGCGGAAAAAATAAACATTGACAGGAAGGAGTATTGAGTGTTTCATGTTCAGCTGTCAGCCAGCTGAGTTAGATGTGAACGGCCCTGACAGTCTTATTGAGTCTGATAGAACATATCAGGTTTCAGAGTTGGTTATGGCACCAACTGTGAATTAACATACTGACACCAACCTACTCATTAACCCCAACCACCCCCAAATGTGTTCTGGGGCTTAGACCTTTTGATATCTGATTGGAGACATCATTTGAAATAGGCAGAGCCGATGAATAAACCTCTTCTACGTCTCACAGTTAAATGAGGCAACCGTGGTATTGCATATAGCTCTTGATACATTAGAAGACACCGACTGACAAACACTGTTTCCATCATTACCAGGAGATCCCTGCCATAAACAGACCTGGTTATGTGTCAGAAATATTGTCTGTAAAGAGTCCTGGAAGTGACATAAATGAGCAGTCGAGCACCTAATCCTGCAGGCGAGTGGCCATTAAGGGTACCCTTTGGTTTTCTATTGAGCCATTGCCGTTGTTGAATGACTAGCCTCTATGGCAGAACACGCATAACTCAGGTACACTCTGGCAATAATGGGAAATCCATGCAGGGCCTCTTATCGTACAAGGTAATGGTGAGAATAAAAAGGTCATGGGAAAATGCAAACAATAAAGAAGCCGAATCCAAATGACTTTAACTGATACATGCCTCTGGTCATAAAGCTTTTGTGTGAACTAGAGCTTATAGCAAAACAACTTAAGCATGTAGCCTATGTTTCATAAACTAAAATGTTACACATACGTCACTTAGTATCAGATTTCAGTTTGTTCTGAAATATACAAAAGGTTGTAACCTGCAGCTAGTCACATTACTGTCCTTGATACAGTTCATATGCAAACATTTCTTTAAAAATATTTTCATAAATCATTTACTCTATTTATGAGATGATTTTGAAGACTACAAAGAACAACAAAAAGACACTTACGCTGGTCCGTATTTGATACCCCATTACAAACATCAAAGTTTAGTTGACACTTAAAAAGACACATGAAGTTGCTGTCACATGTCCTCTACAGTGCCAAAACTCCGCTCAGTGCTGCCCAAAAACGCTAGTACGCTACGATGCCTCTGCTTTGGTGTGTCTGTAGCCAGTGGGTTTAATCTGTCTTTTTCAGCACACTGGCAACATAATCATATACAGTACACACGCAATTACAGTTGGGAAGAAGCAAGCTTTCCCCAGTGTAAAAATAAAGCATAAATTTACCACTTTTGCACAGCCAGTCTGTTCAGAATGAAAGTAAAAATTTGATTTTTTTTTTTTTTTGTCAGCTGGCAGGCATGTGTATGGCAACTGCAGGGATATGGGTGATTGTTAATAACGATTCCTTTATGGAAGTTTTGCCACCCTTTACTGATGAGTACCTGAGTCATGTCAATGTGGGAATCTTCAGCATCACTATTGGAGCAGTTATGACTCTACTCGGAATGCTGGGCTGCTGCGGAGCTCAGAAAGAGAGCAAATGCCTTCTTATAATGGTAAATCTCAATCATTTTATTACTTAATATCAAATTGCCATATGAATATAATATTTTTATGTTGGTTTTGTTTGTATGTTCACTCTCTTCTGCTCTGTGCAACCAGTTCTTCTCCATCATCCTGATCATTTGCATTGCTGAGGTGGCAGCTGCAATAGTATCACTGGTTTATTCTTCATATGTGAGTCTTGCCCTAAACCACTGACCTCTCTGCCAAGCCTCCCCATCCCCCCCAGCCCCCACTCACTCTTTGTCTCTCTTTTCATTTTAGCTGCATGTAAATTCCCATCATACTCTGGCCATCATTAAATTAGGGGGTTTGAAATGGCTCCAGCACATTCAGCCACTTAATAACTCCCAGATTGCCTCAGGCACTATGCCAGCACTCTCACTTTGAGCAATTTATCGCACTACAATATTGACGTTTAGGCATTTTATATGCAAAACAGACGATTTACATACAGAGCTTCACCCATTTAGTGAAATGTATAATAATTACAACAACTTTAAATGAGTTATGGAGGGTATGTTAAGAGAATAATGCCATTTAATTAAAAAACACAAAGGCCTTTTAGGGCAAATTAAAAAACTGAATTTTCCATTCAACAGACAGCAATCTCATTTAGTGCATTCAAATTGTTAAACCTATACATAATGCTTTTTTTTCTGTGGTAAATAATATTTAAAGCCACCTGATTCTTTTCATTCCCATCTGTGCTCTATTGATCTCTGTGAAGCTTTTACGTTTTTTTTACAGAAAAATGTAAAATTTTCATCAACAAATGTCTGTAACAAATTTAGATGGTTGTCTTATCAATTCTCGTTCTGATCAACCTCTAAATTCTAATCTTTCCTTCCAAACTTCCAGGCATGGAGGAAGTGGTATATATTATTTAAAAAAAATCTAGATCAACCACTTGTCAGTTGGATCCTATTCCAAAGTACTTGGTTAAAGCATGATAACCTTCTCTCTCTTCTCTGATTACTGACAACATGCACACTTTGCTTGTTTATGGTATTGGTCTGTCTTTACTCAAAACCACTGTGATAACTCCTATACTTAAGAAACTGGGGGCTGATTCAAGTAACTTGATTATTTTGGCCCCATTTCAAAGCTACCTTTTCTTTCTAAAATAATGGAAAGTATTGAAGCAGCCTAGGCTGGGATCATCTTTCTGATAAGAGTTTGTATGAGCAATTTCAATTTCAGTCCATATCATAGTGTTGAGACTGCACTAGTTAAGATCTCTATCTAGTATGATACTGTTAGACAGATTGGAGTCTATTGGAATCATTGTTACCCCCTTGACTTGGTTTCGATCTTATTTTACAGGTCGTAATCAATTTGTGCAGCTGAAGCAGTTTAGATCAAAGCCTTTATTCGTCAATACTGGTGTTCAGCGGGGCTCAGTTTTGGGTCCTCTTTTATTCATTATTTATCTTTTACCCCTTGGTAATATCTTTAGGAAATTTGGTATTCAATTCCAGTGCTATACCGATGACACCCAAATGTACATGTCCTCCAAACCTACCTCTACTTTTCCCCCATCTATCCTCTCAGATTGTTTAGCTGAGAGTGATTTACATCAAATCTTTAAGGCAGTAAAACTGAAATTCATCTTTCGCAGTAAAAGACGACACAGTAAAACGTTGGTTTACAAATCCAATCTGGTCAAATGTAAATGTTCCTCTGTGAATATTGATAATTTTCCAGTGTCTGTTTCGAAACAGGTTAAAAGTTTGGGTCTCATCTTTGACAGTACTTTATGATTCAAAGCACATATAAACAGTGTCATTCACTTTGCGTATTTCCACATGTAATATTAAAGGAGAACTCCGGTCAATTTTACATTGAGCTCATTTTTTTTTTTACATTTGGAGTGCTGTCAGTACCAGTGTTGGGAACGTTACTTTAAAAAAGTAATTAGTTATAGTTACTCACTACTTGTTCCAAAAAGTAACTGAGTTAGTAACTGAATTACTCTCTAATAAAAGTAACTCGTTACTAGGGAAAGTAACTATTTGCATTACTGTTAAAAAAGACAGTTTTTTTTTTTAGCAGTTTTCACAAGTCAGTCGAACTTATTAGAACAGAAGTAGTGCTTATATTGCACCTTGAAAATCCCAACTTTTCATTGGATTGCTCCTGACTCGCCATCTCTGCTGCTTCATCGAATCTGTTTAGCTGTTGTGTGTGTGTGTGTGTGTGTGTGTGTGTGTGTGTGTGTGGCGCTTGTGCTGGCATGTGTGTAAAAACACTGGATCTGATTGGCTACCAGGAAACATGACTCTGCCTTAGCCAATCATAATCGCATACCTCGTTATTAACCCACCTCCTCACTAGCTGTGTGAGCCACGGGGTGCGTTCGGATTACAGTTTATTCAATCAATAGCCTACATAGTAACCTTTACTGTCTATAATAGTAACGCACATAGGCGTCGATTTCGGTCGGTACACGTCCCCACCAGATTCCATCATGAGTCATTTTGTACCCACCACTTTTTGAAACATTGAGCCACGGATGTTAATACAAATAAATAAAACATCTCCAGTTAGCAGAGCATTCATTTAGTTCGCTATTAAATAAGAGATCTAGCGCTAAAATGTGTTGTTTTTTTTAAAATCAAGCTGAGCGCTCGTTCCCGCTGCTATCAGTTGCATGGATAGTTGTTCTCTTGTGGCTCGTGCTGTCGCGCACAGTCCTCACTCGGACGCGCGCTTCAATCTATCACCGTTGTGGAGACTATTCGTTTCGGTGAAATCACAAAATAAAATGCACATAAACGTGTCCCTGCTGAACAAATTCAGTTTTGATGAAAGAGGAAAAAAAAACAACTATAGAAGTGCGGATTCGAACCCGTAATCTCTGACACGCTTGGCAAATGATCTACCACTAGCCCACTTAAGAACTCAAATAACATTTGCGGATCGATGGATTTATTTACTGGTTGAGCAGAGAGGCTGCACAGTTTGACAACTTTGCATCAGCATTTCTGAAAATGCACGTCCAAATGCATCTCTTTCGCCAGCACATTTCAAACCAAACTGACGCCAGTGGTAACGCACCGCATTTAACGTTCAGTAACGTTAACGCCGTTGTAACGACGGGAAAAGTAATTAGTTAGATTACCCCCTTACTGAAAAAATAACGTCGTTACCTAACGCCGTTCTTTTAAACGCCGTTATTCCCAACACTGGTCAGTACAGACAAAAATTACAAAAATCAGTGTTGCCTAGACCGTGTTATCCTCTTTTTAAAATTCGCACCCTGTTGACTTCAATGGGGCAAGTTCTAAACCTGCTTTTAGCCTCTTAACATCCTTGATTTGTCATTACAAGTGCACAGCCATGTGAGTGGTGTTATTAAGAGTGACCACGGTCAATCAGACTGCAGTAGATGTGAAAAATATTAATAAAAATTATGTTAATTCAGCCAGCTCACATACCTGTATTTACTTCCTGTTTTCGGTCGAAGTCCACAGTAGTCGATTGTCGAGTTCGCGCGCATGATCATTTGTTAACTAAGCAACAGTGGAGACACAGACTGTCAGCCGATGACGGTGCTGTGTGGTGTTCTGATATTATGATATTCTATGACATTATGATATGATGTTGCTTAGTTACCAATGATCACGGGCTCGACAATCGACTACTCATTTCTCCTTTAATTAGGGGCCAAGCCACTTCTTCACAATGGAGTCAATGGCAGCCCTATGAACCGTAAGTATTAAAAATATGAAAATTGGCACATTTGTAGTGATGGTAATGAATAGTAATTGGACCAAATTTTTTGTCTCTAGGACCAACTCTATAGCGGCACCACCAATTCAACATTGAAATGGTTATAACTTTTGAACCCTTTGATCTAGAAAAATGAATCTTAGTACACCTGAATCCACTCATTATGGTGATCGCAATCAATATCGTACATTAAGACTCCGCCCATTACAGTAGTGGCCATTTTGAAAAGTACAGTACTCAGTTTATTTTGCTACTCCTCCTTCAAAATTTGTCCAATTTTGTCCAAACATTTGTTCAAATGATATTTGGACTGAGCCGCACAGAAATGACCGAACAGATTTTTTGTATTCATCTTTGTTCAAAAGTTATCACGTCGCAAAGTTAACAAAGTCGACCCAAAATTGGTTCAGAGGCTGTATCTAGGCCAAAGTTTGATCAATCGAAACGAAAATTGGTATGCTTCATCGGAAGCATGGTCTGAGGGTCCATGCCAAAGTTGGGAACAGCGCCACCTATGGGTCATGAGATATGAAAAATAGCTATTTTGACCAATAACTTTTGAACAGTTTGTCAGAAAATCATTAATGTGGTATCTATGGATTGCTTGTGTCATGTTGAATCCGTGGATACCGATTGCCAGGACTGGATGTACCACGTGTCCTCCATTTTGAATTTTGTAATAATTTGCAATATCTTTTAAACTCGTTGACTTATCAGCACAAAATTTGGAAGTGATGATCAACTACATGTCCCAAAGGGACATGAGAAGTTTGAACACAGCACCACCTAGTGTTCCAGATATAATTTTTTTTTTGCAAAAACGCCTATAACTTTTGAAAATATATTTTAAATTTGTATTTCTTTATGTCAATATGTTCCTTGGGTTATGCCAATTCAGACGATATCTCATTTGTCATTTTCCAACAAAGTGACTGTCTGCCATATTAAAGCAAATGTCAACAGTTTTTTTTTTTTTGCTACTGCTCCTTCAAATCTTGCTCAATTTTGTCCAGTTTGCTCAGATGGTCTTTGGGCCAAGCCGCATAAAAATGACTTAACAGATTTTAGATATTCGCTACCATTCCCGAGCAGTGTTGGGAATAACGGCGTTTAAAAGAACGGCGTTAGGTAACGACGTTATTTTTTCAGTAACGGGGTAATCTAACTAATTACTTTTCCCGCCGTTACAACGCCGTTAGCGTTACTGGACGTCAAATGCGGTGCGTTACCAAGGGCGTCAGTTTGGTTTGAAATGTGCTGGGGACAGAGACGCATTCAGAAGTGACGCATTCAATTAATTTTCAGAAATGCTGGTAGGCCAACAAACTTGTCAAACTGTGCAGCCTCTCTGCTAAACTAGTAAATATATCCATCGATCCACAAATGTTATTTGAGTTCTAAAGTGGTCTAGTGGTAGATCATTTGCCAAGCGTGTCAGAGGATACGGGTTCGAATCCGCACTTGTATAGTTGGTTTTTTCTCTCTCATCAAAACTGAATATGTTCAGTAGGGACACGTTTGTGTGCACTTTATTTCGTGATTTCACCGGAACGAATAGAGAGTCTCCACAACGGCGATAGATTGAAGCACGCGTCCGAGTGAAGACTGTGCGCGACAGCGCGAGCCACAAGAGAACAACTATCCATGCAACTGATAGCAGCGGGAACGAGCGCTCAGCCTTGATTTCAAAAACAACACATTTTAGCACTAGATCTCTTATTTAATAGTGAACTAAATGAATGCTCTGCTAACCGGAGATGTTTTATTTATTTGTATTAACATCCGTGCCTCAATGTTTCAAAAAGTGGTGGGTACAAAATGACTCATGACGAAATGTGGTGGGGACGTGTACCCACCGAAATCGACGCCTATGTGCGTTACTATTATAGACAGTAAAGGTTACTATGTAGGCTATTGATTGAATAAACTGTAATCCGAATGCACCCCGTGGCTCACACAGCTAGTGAGGAGGTGGGTTAATAACGAGGTAAGCGATTATGATCATGTTTCCTGGTAGCCAATCAGATCCAGTGTTTTTACACACATGCCAGCACAAGCGCCACACACACACACACACACACACACACACACACACACACACACACACACACACACACACACACACACACACACACACACACACACACACACACACACACACACACACACACACAGAAATTCGATGAAGCAGCAGAGATGGCGAGTCAGGAGCAATCCGATGAAAAGTTGGCATTTCCAAGGTGCAATATAAGCACTACTTCTGTTCTACTCATTTCAACCGACTTGTGAAAACTGCTAAAAAAAATAGATTTTTTTTAACAGTAATGCAAATAGTTACTTTCCCTGGTAACGAGTTACTTTTATTATAGAGTAATTCAGTTACTAACTCAGTTACTTTTTGGAACAAGTAGTGAGTAACTATAACTAATTACTTTTTTAAAGTAACGTTCCCAACACTGTTCCCGAGATATTCGTCTGTAAAGCTGACCCAGCCTGTGTTGGTTGCCTAATGCTAGTTAGCTTAGCATAATAATTGGTTAGCATGCTAACCAGATTCCATTCTTTCTACTGTAGCACTTCAGCTATCAAGTTAACCATAAGCTACATTAGCATAGCATGCTAATCTGGTTAACATGTCATGGAACTTTTTTGTACACTCATTCTCACACTGAAACCTCTCCTCAGCAGGCTTGTGAACATACATGAGTGATTAGCAAAACGTGTTACACCACAGATTCTGATGCTTATCGTCGTGGGTTCACCACTCAGTGTGACACGTGCCCAGACCGCATGAGGCACTGTGGCAGGAAAAGATGCAGAAGTTGCATCTGTTCCAGGCATTATGCCTAAGAATGATCTCATCTGAAGCTGTCACATACAACATGCCGTTCTTTTACATAAAAATTAATTCTGGTCATGGGTTCGAATCCTGTGTGGCACATGCCCAGACCGCAAGAGGCACTGTGGCCTTAAGTGGTGGAAAAGGTGCTTCTGTTCCAGACATGGTGTCTATATGTGTGAATGAACTCAAATACAACATGCAGCAAATTTATATAAAAATTTTTCATTTTGAGTTCATTTTCAATTGTAATTCTGAAACAGCTGTTTTTTTCACATTTTTAATTTGGAGCCAATTGGGGCTGCAGTTCTACCTTTAACAACTCAAGTCTCCATAAAATTAGAACAAACCACTGTGTATGACTGCCATGCTGTTTAAAAAAGGTTATAGCTTTGAAGATTTTCTAATAATTCAATTTGTAGCAATTGTTTAACAATGGGAATTTTTCAAAGTTGAATACGTTTCAGAATTAAATCCAAATATGTCAAACATGGCCAAAAGGTGCTTGGCCCAGCAAATAACTGTTTGCAGTTCTTGTTGACTTTGTTCTGGCTCTCTCAGTAAAGAGCAACATGTTCTCAGTAAAGAACAATTCTTGTTCATGCTTTAGTTACTTTTCGAATTGATTACGGTTACGCTCTTTTTATATGGCCTGCCTTCAAAGCTTCTCTCCAAACTCCAGCTAGTACAGAATTCAGCTGCTTGAATTATTTGCAGAATACATTTGCAACACTTGCAATGACTCCCAGTTAAATATTGTATTGAGTTGAAAATTCTTCTTTTTACTTATAGTGCAAGGCACTCAATAATCTTGCCCCTTTATTCTATCTGACCTTCTATGGGGTCCCAAGCCTTTAGTCTTGCAGCTCCTTATTTATGGAACTTGGTGCCAGGATGTGCAAAATAACGAAAGTCTTCTTATTTTTAAATCTCGCCTTAAGATCCAACTTTTTAGACAGGCTTTTATCCAGTCTGTCCAGGCTGTAATACTGATTATTTTGTTATTTAATATTGATTGCTTTAAAGTTGTGCGTGCCTATAAATAAAATCTATAAAAATAATAATAAATGAATACAAAATTATTATTTAATATTCTAAGTTTAATTTGACAATTTTAAATACATTTTAAATCTAATCACTAATTAAATGACATTAACCATGTTAATTCAAGGTCAGATATCATGACATAAAAGATCATCAGGTTTTACACAACTTACCATACCATACAAAACACCATACAAAACAAGTGTAGTTTAGTTTCACTCGTTATGGTGTCATAATTTGTAATGAAAAAAAGTAATACACTGTATATTTGGGTTGTTTGGTAATTGTGGATCTACTCTATTGGGATTCAAAATAGTCTTCTAGGCATTTATGCAAGCGTAGAATCAGTGTTCATGAAACATCATTTATATAGCTATCTGGATGAAACGTGGTACTTCATCAACAAGCCAGAGCGGTTAATGCTACTGGGGAGTCACCAGAAAGGAAGAGTGCAGGACATTCTTGTGAATTATACATCGACTAAATCATTTGGAGGAATGATTAAGCATGCAAATGCCCATTTAATGTGCTGTTTGTCACCATCGCACGTTTATCCATGCATTCATTTATTTATTATCGTGACAGAAGAAATTGGTGTTTTAATAATTCATGTGCAAGTCTTTGAGCAGCTGCTCCATTATAGTTTCGATAAGAAATAGGCTTCACAAAGTCATAAGAATCATACAGTATGGAACTGAATAGCATTACATGTTTACATTAACATGTAAAATTGTTATGGAATAAGCCAAATGTAATCACTCCCATTTCAATAACATTTAGCCTAGATGATGTGGTGTTGTTTGGCAATAACATTTTCACTGTTTAAATTAAAGATTGTTATTATGATAAGAAAAAGCACATTCACTTTACGTTCTTATATTGTATTACTTTCAGTTGACGTTATAAATGGAATTCTGTGCCGTATGCACTGGTCTCAGATCAGCAATTAGCAACCGCTCCTTTGCCTTGCTTTGTCCTGTCTAGATTGTGAGGGAATTCCACCAGACATTGATGGATTATCTTGCATGGAATAACTCTACTGATCTGTGATGCTTCCACTGCTTCATAGGTGGGAGGGAGAGCACTTTTTGTGTTTTGTCTGCACATCCCCACAGGCATGCTGTGCTGAAGACCACTCTTGCTGACCCCACCTTTCCCAACAAACACACATACACAAGTGACACTTAACAACAGAGTCCTTGTAGCTAAACCTTATCTAGGTTTATTAATCAAATTCCAACTAATATGACAGAAGAGAGAAAGTGAGGGAAGAGAGAGAGCGAGAGAACGATAAAGCAAATGCAAGCATGCATCACAAAGATTTTACTTCACAAAGCATATGCAGCCACAATGCATTCAACATTATTTTCCATATAGTTATCACACATTCAATGGTGTTCTTTGCGCATCAAAGTGCACAAGAAATGCAAACACAGAATTATGTGCAAATGTGTTCTAATGCAATAGTATAGCAATGGTCCTAACATTTAGGTCTTAATCTTGCATGTGCAAAATTGCTTTTACCATTGGCTGACCTGTTGGCCTACTCTACTGCATTTTGCATTTCGAACTTGGATGACATTTGACTTTGATAATGATGAAGTTCAAATAAGATGTTTAACATCTTACCAGAGTTTGATTTATAAATAATTTACCAGTTAATATATCATGGTTTACTAATACATGACAATGTTACAAAATAAAAAGAAATGTGCTGACGTAAAAAAAAAAAAAAAAAAGTTAACACTTTAAAATTAGGTCCTATTTGTTAACAGTAGGCCTAGTTAATGATTTAACTAACATTAACTAACAATGATCCATACATTTGTTGCATTATTTATTAATCTTTGTTAAATACAAAAAAACTAATTGTAATCAAATAAAATAATGTGAATGCAATTTTGACAGCCCTAATATTCATGCATTTAACATATGCTTTTGCTATTTTAGGCTAAATTACAAATGAATATAAATCTTTGATAGCCAAAAGTATCAATATATAAAGAAATAACCTTAAAATTATCACTAGCAAAATAAAAATAATAAAAAAAAGCACTGACTTTGCTGCCTAGAGCTTTCATGATTTTTCATTTAGTCATGATAAATGTAATTGCTAGTGGCTTTGTGGAGACACAGTGGTGAAAGCAGTTTGCTTTCTATAAAGAGTTTCTATTTCCTTCTGAATTATCATTTGTGCCTTTTCATATGTCCCTTTCTGTCTGTGATTTCGAAAGACTGAGATCATTCTAAGAGCGTGGGCCACACCAGGACTGAAGGGGCAGTATGGGAAAGATCAAATCCTCACAGATTTGTGGAACTCAACCATGACAACAGTAAGCCACAGCCAACCAAATGCATGCATAGATGAGTATTGATCTGTGCCTCAGGCTTTTCAGCATGTGGTCAAATAAGATTAATTCATCATGTCAAATTTCCTGGCCAAAAGTGCCCTTTTAAACCAGTATGGTGTAGTTGACAGATGTGAAAATGAGCTTACTAAACAGACTGCCTCGAGTTTGACAGGCAAATGAAAACCCTTCAAGAGTTTTACAGATCAATAATCACACCTATAACATGGGAACATATATAGATATGTTAGCCTTACAAATCCTTATTTGAGAATATGGAACTGACTGTTAGTGCCCTTTCATTTTGTGTAACAGTTGCAGTGTTGTGGCTTCAGCAACTACACAGACTTCTCTGAATCCTACTACTATAAGCAGAACGGGGCCCTTTACCCTCCGACCTGTTGTGTAGGTCCTGAGCTCTTCCCATGTGATGAGGACAATGCTATTTTCAGTAGTGTGGTGGTGAGAAACATGCAGTTCTATCAAATAATTCCACTGCAAAAGCTAGCAAGACTTTGGACATGTTTAAAGCTGCTAGTACAGTAGGTGCTGTATTACCAGGGGCATAGAAACTAGCTTTTTTGGGGCAAATAATCATATATATATTCTGATTAGAAGAAAAATAATGAGTATAAATTGCCACATGAGCTTTTCTCCATATATATATAAAAAAAACATGTATACAACAAACACGTACAAACATTCGCAAACTCATATGACCAGTCTGCAACAGCTAAAAGATTACATACCATTTACTACTGACATTTTTCTCTACTTCAGCATGTTGAAAGGTTGGGTCATCCCAACCCTTTGGTTTCAAAATAATCTCTGGTTCCCTGTTAGAATTATGAAGTCGATAATTCTGATAGCAGCACTTCTTAGCACAATTGTTTTGAGCCAATCATCTGAGCCATAAATAACATATGATTGGTGCTGCATTAAAGTGCACCAGGGAAACTCGTACCTTAACATGCCATGTATTCAAGTCGAAAACACTGAAGTAGCCAAGTGACAACATCTGAATTTGAAATTATGAAAATTAATGAAATACAGCATGCAAAATGAAAATTACTTTCAAAATAAATTATTATAATTCACAACACACTTGTTGTTATCTCAATATGCTCTACATAGACTAAAGATCATATTTCTAATGTAAGAGTGGCCATGACCATTTTTTATGGTTTCAGTCACTTCTGAAACCATAAGAGTCTGTAATGCTACTTGATACTGTAAACTGGTACTTGTTGTCACATTATTTTAATTTATTATCACAATTATGTTATTATTATGTTTTATGTATTATGTCTGCAATGTTTCAAATCAACAAGACCAAAGTCATAACTCTGTAACTTATGTATCATTTCGAATTTTGAGTTTCCCAGTCTTAAATACACCTTCTCTCGGCCATCCGTGCACTCTGAACTCGTAATCACGATATTTCTGAGCTTGCTTGAAAGACTCAATAGTCCTGAATTTGAAACCGGATTCTAGCTAACTATTCTTCTTAGTTCTGTACCAGAAATAGTAAGAGTAGTACGTGGTTCAGAAATCAACCAATCACTATGGAGTGACAGGAAAATGTCATGATAACAGCTCTGATTGGCTGAAGGCATCATGACCAACTATGGCTAGTGCCCACTTACCATCCGTTCTGCAGGAAGAATTACTAGGCGAATTTATTCTTATTAATATTCATGAGCCAAGCTGATAAGATATAAATGTGCCCCCCCCCCCTCCCCCCTCCCCCCCACTGTTTAGATCGTTCCTACGCCCCTTTGTAATACAGCAGTGCGTTTGTGTGATTTGGACCCTTTCATCTGATATTGGTTTCTCTTCCCAGGGCTGTTTTAAACAAATTGTTAAGGTCACCCAGAGGAATGTTGACATTGTGGGAGGAATAGCTGCTGGAGTCACTGCCATTGAGGTAAACACAACACATCCATCATGCTGTTACAATAACAAATGTATTGAAATAAGTACATTGGGTTTATGTAGTTTAGCAGCTCTCAGGATTTGGCTATAGCCTTTATCATGATTTGTTAAGCCTAGTTTGGTATACAGAATAATTTACCACCTTGCATGTCCAGCTCAAGGTGTAGCGAGAGGCATTATTATTATCTTCACAGTTTTCAAAATGCATTTAAATGTCCTTATGCATGTTATATGCACTTCAATCATATGCCACAGACACATTATTTACCTACAATTGACAATGTATTTTGTTTTCTAGTTGGCAGCAATGGGGGTGTCTATGTATCTCTATTGCTACCTGGACAAAAATGCAGCCTAAAAGTCTCATCTTTCTTGTTTACAATAATGTATGCATTTTGTTTATGCCATAAACTGTACAAGCTTAGATAATAATTTAACTGTAGATATTAGTCCACTATTTATTGTAAGATTACAAGGATATTATGAAATTGTCTGTTATTCGATTTTCAAATGGGATGTTACATAACTGTAATCTTTCTTTTTTTTCTGAGCATGTAATGTAATGCAAAATCATGAAATAAAAATGTTGCTGTATTCCCTTTGTACAAAAGTAATTTTATAACCAGAGATCAAGTTCATTTACATAGAGAAGCAATAATTGTTTTGCACTGAAACGCTAGGCTAAATGTCAAACAAGCTGTTCTTATACATGGAAAATTAGTTTAGGGAGAGATAGGAAAGTGTTCATGGAGAATGTGTCATAAATAATGATTCTTTTTTTTTTTGCACCACACAAATCTATTCCCATACCCCTTTGAATATAAGAGTGACTTAGGATGATAATTTGCTCTTTTTGTGAACAGTAGATACTAAAAATGAAATGTAACAGGACATAGATCTCAAGAATCCCTTGAAGTGAAAGGCAAACAGGTAAAGAAGGGTGACCCTGTACTACCTCATTGATTTCATTAGTGTAGAATCAGGATGAGTCAATGGTTTTAAAAGACTTGTGCAAAATAAATATTGCATTGGGTTTTTGACTAGTAAGTTTCACAGACACTATATCTCACTCTACAAAAACAACACCTATTCTGCTTCATCATGAAATCACCTCTACAACTTTGGCACACACACTCGAATCACATTTACGCATGGGATCAACAGAACATTTGCATTGATTTCAATAGTCACACCATTTCCTTTGTGGGTTGCTTCAGATTTCCACATAATTTGCCTGCTGTGCCGTCTGCTTATCTAACAGGAAACAATCGTTTTAAAAATAAAATAAATGTACATTTTTTTATTGAGAACTACAAAAAACGAAAAAAAAAAAAAACATAAATATAATTTTAAGTATAACCTTTCAATAATCAATCTTTTAAAATATACACCAAGAACACATTGTTTAACTGCTTAGAAATTAACTGTAAAAAAGTTAAAGGTACACTACAGTGTGTATCTTTTGGCCCTCTAACAGTAAAAAAAAAAAAAAAACATCGTTTGGAAGAATATTGTTTTGGTTGTGCTTTGGCTCTGCGCGACAGTGTGAATGAATATGGTTATCCTACTCATAGACATAAACTACAGTAGTAGGCTAGTATGTATTATCATAAAACATTCTCTACTATAAAGAAAGATAGTTTAAGGTTATAGTTTATGGAAAGGATCTCAAGTTGACTAGCTTATGACGTTACTGCGTGATTTTAGCTATGTATACTTTTAAAGGGGTGCTTGATTATGATTTCACTTTTTTAACTTTAGTTAGTGTGTAATGTTGCTGTTTGAGCATAAACAACATCAGCAAAGTTACGACGCTCAAAGTTCAAAGCAAAGGGAGACATTTTCTTTTACAGAAATCACATCCCTACCCTAACCCAAAAATTGACATAAACCCCATCCCCAGGAACACGATTTATAAGATGATCATGACAGAATATGCTAATCAATGACTAGATGATAGTTAACTCCACATCAGCTAGACTACATACATTAATCAACTAACCATTCATAAATGTCCTGTTGCATTCTACATGTTTTCACCTCTTGAGTCTCTCCATCTTAATCCGATTCCGGTTTGAACATAAAAGGCAAAAAGTTTTTGAAATTGTCAGTGTGTGTCTGTGTGAAGTAATCAGAGCTGCAAACGCACAAGCTCTTGAAGCTCCGCCCTCTGTGCGTGCAGCTCATTTAGATTTAAAGGGACACACACAAAAACTGTCAACAGACAATTTTAACATACTATAAAAAAAATATCTGTGAGGTATTTTGAGCTAAAACTTCACATACTCTGGGGACATCATAGACTTTTTTTACATCTTGTGAAAAGGGCATTATTAGCCTGGATTCGAGCCGAACTTAGCCCCACCTAGGACTGGACCGGATGGATTTTTTCTTACCGCGGTTGAAAAGCAAGAAATTTTCAGCGGTATTGCGGTAAACCTTATTAGCACTATTAGTGGTTGTATATCAAGCAGGGACACTTTTTTGTGCATTATGTTTTGAGATTTCACCGTAACGAATAGTCTCTCCACAACGGATTGAAGCGTGCGTCCGAGAGAAGACTATGCGCGAGTCACAACAAAACACTGTATCCGCGGCAACGAGCTATTATATTTGGACACTTGATTTTAAAAAGAACACATTTCAGATCACCTCTTATTTAACAAACGATTATTTATCTACCTACCTGGCTGCGCAGCTCAACCACGTGAGAGAATCGTGTTAAATACCGTAATTCCTCAAATAAAAAACGGTAGTCAATTAAATGCCGGCCTCCGATAGTGGCCGGGGGCGTGGTCAACACGGACAAATAAAGGCCGGTCTTAAATTAAGGCCGGGGAAAATTAGTGTACACTCAAAGACGGACCCGCTCAGCACTTGTCATATCACAACTATTCAGTGCTTTTAACCACATAATGTTTATTTTAGGTTTCAGACATTTAAATACATATGGTTTATAGCAATACAATACAATAAATTATAGTTTGTAAAATACACAATGGTGTCTATGGAAGCAGCAATAAAAATACATTCAAATATATTTGCCGACGTGTTTTATTCATATCAGATACACAGTGTAAGTAACTATAAAGTTCACTCTATTCTTCTCCCAGTTCACCGGCCACTTACTTTCATGCATTTCGGGAGAAACTGAAGAATTTACGTGCTGTAATAAATCCAACAGACAGGAATCTCTGAACTGCGGTGCCCATCTCACGTTACAGAGAAGATAATTTATAAAGGGTTTTAATCAACAAAACAAACTCACTTACATGTATTTAAGAGTCAGACTAGAAGATAGTTGATGACATGGTAAGCAAGTTTGTTAATATTTAGAAATAAAAGCGCCACATCTGTCATACAGGGCTATTTTGGCTGTGGTGAACGTGCCAAGCATGACGCGTTACCATGGAAACATGGCTGGCGGGCGGGCGGGGATCACGAATTAGAAATAAAGGCCTGCCTCTAAAAAAAGCCTGCTTCAAATTAAAGCCTGCTACCATTTGCAGTTCAGGTAAATAAAGGCCCCGGCTTTTATTTGAGGAATTACGGTAAGCACGTGCAATTAAAAAACGAGATCCTGCTTTTGGGGCTTTCTCATGAGTCATGCGCCTGTATTTTAATGCTGTAGCAAAATAGAATTCAAAGGCTACAAGAGACATTACACAGGTAATCTCGCATACAGGCCTAATAGTTAATACGAATGGAATGTTATTTGTGTCATGAAACATTCCACTTCCCAACTCGCGAAAGGTCGGATTTGCTCCATCTTTTGATGAGGATGAGTTTTGTTTAGAAAACCTTGAATCCTGTTAGACACAACGTCACTAGACTCAATCCAAGTCATTCGAATCAATGAATCCATGTAATTAGACAAAACGTGCACTTTTTTTTTGCGACGATGACAGTGACGAGCACAGACCCGCGGTAGGGTTCACGTGAGCGCGGTATTGCGGTAATGCAGTAACCGTCCCTGCCCTAGCCCCGCCCACAACATTTGGGGGTGGGAAGTTCAGTCTGGACTTGATCCGTTGTGAAGCAAGTAGCCTATGCCCGAACAAAAGCTGTTCGGACCAATCAAATTGTCAGGGCAGGCTTTATACGATGTTGGACAGGTGATCAACAGTAACGTACTCATCCACATGCTTGGGTTGAATTAGTTTACAACAAAGAATGGCTGCCGCTGGAGAATTTAGATGTGTAGATTTGGCCATCGCGTCTGATATAGAAGATGTAGACAGCGCATTCATTTTAAAAGAGGAACAGAGAACCGTGATCAAGGCATTTGCCGATCGGAAATGTGTATGTGAAGTTTTAGCTCAAAATACCCAACAGATAATTTTTTACAGCATGTTTAAATTGTCACTTTCTGGGGCTCAGGAAAAACATGCCGTTTTAGTGTTTATCGCTTTAAATGCAAATGAGTAGCTGCTGCTTGCGCAGAAGGCGGAGCCTCACGAGTTCGCGCACTGTCAGGACAATCTCATCTGATAATATCTAAACAGAAACTCAGTAGCGTGTGTCAACATACACAACGAATTAAACGGAAACACTCGTTACAACTAACAGTAAACAAATATATACATACCTTTTGAAGGGGGTCTTAAAAAACGGGTAAAGTTGATATCTGTTAAAAGACTCAGATGAGCTGTCATAAAGTGCGCGCTCTCACTTTCATTTCTGACGTGAGAGATTAGGCCTATCTCTCCGGAGACTGTAAACTGGATCACGAACACAGATACATCCATTCTCGAGTAAAAACGAGAGTAAATGAAGACTGCTATTTTCATTCTTACATCCAAAAACAAAACACCTCAATCGATTATGAGACATTATTGTCAACAGCTGCTCCGGCGTCGAAACAATGGCGGACTGTGTACACCCATAGACCGTGTACACCTCACTCAGGGCGGGTCTATGCTAAAACGGCAGTGTCAATCAACAGTCGTGGGCGGGGCTTGTGCAAAGGTACACCACATTGCCCCAATCTGAAAACACTGCTTATGATTTATGGGGATTTAAAAAAAAAAGCACTGGGTGCATTTTTATCATTATATGCAGAGGCGGACAGAGTACACAGCTTCATTACTTGAGTAAAAGTACAGATACCCCTTGCTAAATTTTACTCAAGTACAAGTAAAAGTACTACAGTCAGATGTCTACTTAAGTAAAAGTACTGAAGTACTTGTTTTTAAAAGTACTTGAGTATCAAGAGTACAAGAGTACATTTTCTAAATATTGCATTACTACTGCCACAGTGCTTACATTTATGTACAGAAACGTCCTACATGGAGTTATGAAAAATGTTAATACCTTGGAGAATGTAAAAGGAATTGAAAGTAAAATCAAGTCGTTTTCATCTTTTTACCATGTTGCTTTATTTTGCATTTAAGAAAATTTCAGAAAATTCAGAAAATGTAAATAGTCTGGCGAGGAGGGGCCACGGGTTGGCATATTCCCGGGATGGACCCGCTGCGTCTTCATCCATGGCTTCGTCTCTTATCTAAATCTGAGCATGGAGTTGACTTTGGCGGAAAGCTGAAGCTGATTGCTGATTTTTCTTTTTTCCTTTTTTTTTTTGAAGTAGTAACGGGTACTCACGGTTATGGATAGAAATGTAGTGGAGTAAAGAGTACAATATTTGCCTCTCAAATGTACTTGAGTAAAGTCATGAATACTCCCCAAAAATGATACTCGAGTAAAGTATAGATCCCTCAAAATTGTACTTAAGTACTGTACTCAAGTAAATGTACTCTGCTACTGTCCGGCTCTGATTATAGGGTGGTTGTGTACACACACTGCCAATACACATTTATGTTTAAACGCCATGTATAAGGGAATTTTGCATAATAGGTGCCCTTTAAGAGCTAGATAAGACTTTTTCTGCTAAAAAGTCAATTAAAAATCTCTTAAAAACAGAAATGTATATGAAATAAAATAGATTGTTGAACGTCAATGTCGTTTTTATAACATTTCAAATCGCTAATTTCTCGCCATATGGGAAAAGCCAAGCCAATGTTGTTTCTTGTTTTATTACGAGCTTTGTCTTGTTCTCATTTGCCAGCAGACTCTCCTCTGTTCTGCGTTTTTTTTTTAACTAGTGATTCCTGGAGGTTCAAGATTTAACGTGTTTTATCTCTCTTATTCCTATGACAACTAACCTATGACACTCCCACACCATTGTCAGTAGTGTCCAAGCAACTTTTCTTTTGTTGAGAGTGATTTCCAGACAAAAACATCCCGACAGGTCTGAAATATAAACACTTAAAGTAGGCTTACTATAGTGATTCAGGGTAAGACAAAAACACGTTGGAAAAAGGATTTACCAAATACAAAAGGTTGAGAACCACTGCTTGCCACAAAATAAAAACATTACATTTATAATTATTAGATCTCATTCCAATTTATGTCGCTATTAAAAAAATCATTAAAGTAACAGGCTTTAATGTGCATCCTGCAAACATTAAGAAACAAATAGCTAAAGCAAAACTTAATACATATTTAAGAAAGACAACCAAGAAAAAATGGACAGAGGGGAAAAAAGTAAGAAAACAGTTTTATTTTATACAAGAAAACCAATCAATTTTAACTACTTAAAATACAAAACTGTTGGAGAATCTGAAATATTAGTCACAACCTCTGCAAACTTGAGTAAACAATAATATGTTGAGATGACAAACATTTCTATTATGGTATTGCACATGTTCCAGATATTATGAAAATGTTTGGTGGTATCATAAATATAATATCTGTAGTGATTTTAGCACTGATCACTGAAACCCACAGCAATCTATCCTGAAATCTCCTCCATGAAATGATTTGGACATTATTGCATGAGAAATTCATTTTTCACCACATCTTCACTTACAGAAACTCACGTTAACACAGGGTAGATCCATGATGCAACTGAGATTGCATTGATTTCAAGTGTTAAACCTCCACTCAGGCTCTTTAGTGGCTGTGACACAAAGAGCAGCATCAACTATCATTCTCTGCGAAAGAGGATTCTTAAATCTAGCTGGAAAGACATTTTAGCAACAAAAAAAAAAGCAACAAAAAAAAATCAAAAAAGAAAAATCAATCAGTTTAAAAACTCAGTTTCAGATTGTGCCGTCCAATAAAGGTTATTATGTGTTGTACAGTGATACTGCTTGTATGTTTTCAACCACTAAAGAACTCTAATAAAAATATGATAATTTTTGTTCTAAAAATATATATACTGTCTGTACTTATATGTCTGTACATAGTTCATTTGTAAACAAATGTAAGCCTTTTGTGTCTTAATACATTTTTCTTGTGTAAAAGTGAATTCATTAGGTAAAAATAAACCTGCAGTTATCTTGATATTGACTAAGTAAATAGACATAAGTTAAAACGTATGTGCAGGACGGCCCAAAACACTGTGTTAAAAAAAAAAAGTAAAAAAAAAAAAAAAAGCCATATCCTCTGCTGTCACATTCAATAACTCAAACCAGCACTCAAACCAAACATCTATCAATTCCTTACTAAAGTCAAACCTTCCAGCATAAACTCATATGAAATTTCATGACCTCAGGAAATGCAAAATACATACCAATAACAAAAGAAGGTCACGTCACACACAGTTTTTAGAAATCCACTCATATCGTTCTAGTTTCAAAGAGCCAGTAGTTCCTAAAGGCTACCAGCACAGGATGGTTCATCCTATACTTTGTCTTGCAATAGCCATAGAGAGTAACACAAGGCCCATTATCGGCCTGACATCGGCCTTGTCTGTTAGTGGTTAGGAAAGACCCTTTGGGTGGGATTAGCAGTGTTTTATATCTGTTCCACAGGAGGTCCCTCCTCTTTAGGTGCTGGCTCCAGGTGAATGGGAGTGACATTACTGGCCTTCTTAACACTGGGGGGAAAAGATGCAGTGAAGGTCACGCACAGAAAGTTAAAAACATGCATGCACACATTTTAAATGAAGTAAAAAAAAAAAGAAAAAAATGAAAAAGTAAAATAAAAAATAGTTTCCTAGAAAAGTTTTCAGCTATTAATAACCATGTTTTGATTTTATTCCTTTTAAGAGTGCTTTTAATAATATAATATAAAATTGTTTATAATATGTAATACAATTTACTGAATTACACATCCTAAAATGTTTTTTTGTTTGTTTTTTTTTACCTCTGAAACTGACAGTTTTTTATCTGAAATGTTTTAAGTTAAGTATTGTTAATAACAGTAAAGGTCTTCAAGCAAAAGGAACTGGATTTTGAAATTAAGGCCCCAGATCCCAATCTGAACTCTGAATCATAATGAAATCGTGTTCGTTCATTGTCCCAGAGGAGTAGTGGCCCTCTGACTGAGCATGTTTCTATTTCCACCATTCTGTCACCTGATGAATTTGGGTTCCTTGCCAATGTCACATCTTGCTTGCTTAGTTTGGGACACTTAATATTCAACAATATTATTGATCTGACTGTACGGACGCTGTATGAGAACTGAACTGAGCTGGACGATGGCTTTTTTTTTTGCAGAACTGCTTTATAGATGAAATGAACTAATTCAATAATTGATTATCTTTACAACAGAAATGAAACAACAATGAACTGACTTCACCTGAACAACAGCCGAAATGCATAATTTTCCTGTTCCCACTGTAAAGATACTTTGAAACTATCTGTATTGTATAAAACACTATATAAATAAAGGTGACAAATAACTGTGACAAGAATTGCTAAGATAATAGGGGAAAAATGGCTTGGAAACAACAATTAAGTCTACATCTAAATCCAACTGAGAATCTGATACACTTTTGGGGGCACACACTTAAACAACGTAAAACAAATCTGCCCGGAAGAATGAGCCAAAAATCCAGTGAAGCTAGCATCATAGGTTCATCCTATACTTTGTCTTGTGTTTTTGGTTTCATTGATGTAATGTTGTATTTTTGATGGAACATTTCTAACATAAAGCAGTATCACATTTAATAATATTGTGTTCCAGTGCTTGGAAATTAGATAAATGAATTGTTAAATGTATACTCACGAGTACGGGGAGATTGGAACAGCAACTACCAGGACATGGTTCTTCTTTCTGAAGAGCCTCCAGAGTCCTTTGTGATAACCTCGTACATCCAGGTCCCATACGTGCAGGCACTATAGGCAATAAACAAAATGAGGCCATAACCTAATACTACTCTCACCTCAGTATTTATATATCTATTCCCTTATATTTCTCAATGTCTCTAAGCCATTTATATACCCTTGCAGTCTCTTCAACATATTAACAGGCCACAGCAACCCACTGTAACAATAAATACAGGGTAAATAGTGGCTAACTTGCTCAGAAATGCAGCCATTTGTTCCTTGAGATGCTCAAATAAAATCTTCAATTTAATATTTAAACCAAGAATATTCACAAAGCATCCTCAACTAAATTTAACATACCTTTGCCAGTTCTGTCCAGGTGTTTGAATCGGTCTCCTGCTCCATTTTGATGAACATTACAAAGGTCTTTCCCTCGGTGTCTGGGATAAATGAGTCTTCACATGGGTTTTTACTGTGGTCCAGAACCTCAGCCTCACTGCAGACACACAAATGATTACTGTTAGTTGTGGTAATGATGCAATGAAAGACAAGGATCTTCAGATAAAATTACCGGAGTAGGTTTTGGATTTCAATCTCATAAGCATCTTTCTTCAAGCTGTAAAAAAAATGGAGAGAATTTCAAAAAATATTGAACAGAATATAAATAATAGACAAAGAGGCCAATATAGGGAACAATACATACCCATCTACATTTTTCATCTGAACATTCGGAATAGTGTTGAACTTGTGCTTTTTAAAGTAAACTTCCTGTAGAAAACATGCATTTCGTTGAATTCAAATGGTATATAAAACATTGTCTATTTATAATATTTTAAATTAACACCCAATCACTGGATTTACAGAGTCCTAGATTCAGTTCTCCATTGAAAAATACTCTTAATAAATACTCAATAAAATGATGGTTAAGATAACAAAAGAACTGTTGCAAGTAAGCTAACAAGTAAACAACAGAAGTTAACATAATCGTCAGTATAACCATCTGACTTACATGGAAGTAACCATTCATATTTAAGCCAATGATGCCAAAGTGATAAGAGCGGGAGACATCAGGAATGACACACTCTCTCCCCTTCCTCTGTTCTGGCATCCGCATCCACATGTCCCAGTCCCATAGCTAAGGGATGGCAACAATACGAATAGAAGAAACAAAAAAAGAGATACCAGAGGCAGGTTTAATATATTTACATGATACACTACTGTTCAAAAGTTTGACGTCAGTATATTTAGTTTATTCAGCAGACACATTAAATTGATCAAAAGTGACAGTAAATAAATTTCTAATGGTACAAAAGACTCCTTAAAAAAAAAAAAAAAAAAAAAAAGTTTCCACAAAATCATTAACTGCAACTATTTGTTTCCAACATTGATAATTAACATTTTTCTTGAGCACCAAATCAGCATATTATTATGATTTCTAATAGGTCATGTGATACTGAAGACTGAGTAATTGCTATCACAGAAATGAATTACATTTTAAAGCATATCAAAATAGAAAATATTTGGCAATATTACTGTTAAATTAATGCATAAGAGACTTCTATCAAAAACAAAAAAAATTGTACCGACCCCAAACTTTTGAATGGTAGTGCATATAGAACAGTATGCAAACCAGCCAATTTTCTTCTCATAGTTTCAAAATGAAAGCACTATATGTTCCTATTTAAATAAATAGATTTTCTGGTCTTTTCTAGACACTATACATTACACACCAGACTGACACTTGAAAGGTTAGAAATGTTATTCAAATCAGAGAACAAAATGCAAAATTCCATAGTGAGAACAGCATTTCCAACTGGTGAAAGAAGGAATAATCACTGTTAGAAGTGTTCTCATGCATGCAAATAGCGGAAAATTGTGCCAAATGAGACATCACTTTTGAAGGGTTTTGCATGTAAATTGTAAATCTATAAACTTTTCCTATTTAGACATAATTTATAGGCTAAATGTGGGAATTAGCTGCCTCACCTTCTCAGGAGTTGGCCATTTGGGCTCCAGTTCATCCTTGTAAAGGCTTTTTTTAAGCACCCACCCAAGGCCAGGCATACTTTCCACTCTGTACAACAAAGACGGGTCTTCTGCCGTGTGCTCGTAGCCCTACAAAACAGCACAGCAGCAAGGTCAACTGCACTGCTTTAAGGCCTTTCAAGACTTAGAGAAATTTAGGCTGAAGATACACTAAACACTGTTTAGCAGAAGAAAAATATACCAACAGAAAGAGCATATGGCAGTATTTACCCCAGAGATGTTATCAAAGTAATCAGCCTATTTTCAAGTCATGAATTGACAAATTGACAAGAAACTCCTTTTTTCCCACTCACTTGGTCATTCCAGGCTGAGATACAGTACAGACTGTCATCCTCACGCAACAAATGGATGGTCTGACTGAGAAAGCTAGAGACAAATGAGGGAGAAGAAATAAACCAAACATGAAAAGATATTTAGAGATGATCTGTCAAATGTTATTCAATCTTTTCTATTAAGATTCGTTGAGCTGATTCTGCACTCATACATTTCTAAACAAGCTTGTGATAAATAATATAGAAGTCTGCTGCCATCTAGTGAATATCTTTTAGTATTAAATGTGTAATACAGTAAAATGTTATATTATATTATATATTATATTATATTATATTAAACATCCATACCTGAAAAAATCTATGGAAATGTCCAGGTCCTCCTCCAGGACAATGGCAAAATCTGCATCCTAAAACATAATTCCCCCCCCCCCAAAGTCATTCAATTGCAAGCTGTTTTTCAATGTAACTAGACAAATTCTAAGGCAGGTGAACATTTACTTACTGGATGCAGATTAAAGGTTGCAGTCAAGCTGGCTTTGTAGTGCTGAGACAAAAGGAACTTCAGAACATTAGTACCATCTCATGGTCATTCACATGCTTCAACACTAAATGCTTTGACACTAAAGCAGAGCCCACAGCAATCAGCTGTAACTGGCCATTATGTTAAGTGACCTTTCCATGTTAATTATTGATCTTTCAAAAAAAAAAAGCCAAAAACGTATCACCTGTGACACTCGAGCGTTCTTAATACTGATAGGCGTATGCTGAACTCCTTTAAGACCGAAGAGATCCACCACATCCATAGGTTCCTGAGCAGAAAACGTTTTTGTTAATTCTGTATGCATGTATGAATTGTCTTACAAAAATGAAGAAGAAAAAAGAATGCATTGAAGAAGAGAGAACAAAAGAGGTAAAGGAGATGGCACCTCATAGTATCCATCGATGAAAACAGTGATCATCTGTGGATTGACACCATGAGAGGAAAGAAGAGAGCGCAGCATTCTAGAGAAACAAACATGGCTTTTACATCAGTCTGGTATTAAAGGTATGCTTTCTTATATACAGGGTTTCTGATTTCTCAACTGAAGCCAAACCAAAACAGCATAGACAAAAATTATTTTTATGTGAGATCATGCCACATGATCTTTCAGAAATATCTAATATGCTCATCTGGTGCTCAAGAAATATTTATTATCATCAATGTTGCAAACAGTAGTGCTGCTTAATAATTTTGTGGAAACCGTGATGTTTGTGTTTGTGTTTATATATGTGCACAAATTTAACCAATACATGCATGAGGTGGTTTGGTAGTGTGGTAAAGTACAAATAAATCTAAGTTTACTAACCTATAGAGATAGTTTGGTCTATTTCCAGCTATAACAGCTACTGGGATGTTGTAGACATTGTTGTTAGGCAGCTAGACAGGACATGGAAAGGTTTAGTCAACAACACAAATTTAAGACAAAGACTTTGTTCTGCTGTCTAAATGCAAAGTTATCTCAGGATGAAGGGTATAGCAACCACTTACAAGTGAAAGTTTAAACACTTTTGTTTGAAAAAAGGTAAACAAGGAAACTTGTAGAGAAACCTTGTTGAGTCTGTCTTGGTATCATGCATTTTGTTGTGTGACGTTTCTGATTCCATAGATAAAGAAAACATCATAATACCAAAAGTGTATCACTATAAAATATCAGCATCTGACTCTGATGAATGTACCACTCTTTGTATTTGGAATGTCATTATCCTGTAAGTATATCTCAAGTATGAAATATTGCATGAAATATCTTCCTTTAAAAAATAAATAAATAAATAAAATAAACAAAACAAAACAAAAAACAAGTTTCAATAAAAGTCATGATCCACTGACTGTGATTTTGGTATTGATCCAGCCTTAAGATATACTACGGTTCAAAAGTTTGAGGTGAGTAAGATTTTATGTTACTGAAAGATTGTTTTGCTCATCAAGGCTGCATTAATTTGATAAAAAATACAGTAAAAACAGTATTAATATGACATTTTATTACAATTTTTAAAGAACAGTTTTATATTTTAAAAAGTAATTTACACCTATTATGGCAAAGCTGCATTTTCAGTAGCTACTACTCCGGTCTTTAGTGTCCTTCGAAATCATTCTAATATGCGGAATCCGGATTCGGTGTTCAAGAAAGATTTTCAGTTGAAAACAGTCATGTAACCAGTGCACACCTTGCTCAAAGCCATGGAAAGGAAAAAAGGAAAAAAAAAATGAGAAAAAAAAAAAAGAAAAAAGGGGGGGTAAGTGGGCCAACCAACCATAACATTTGGTTATGTCAGGTCACAAACAGACTAAGGGAGCTTGGTTTGGAGGTGCCTGTTATGGTGCCCCGGCGTACTTTTTAGAGGAAACCTCAATGGAACCTAGAAGCTTAACTACGGGGGTTTGGTGTCGCTGGCAGCGGTGAGGGGGAATCGGATTATTGAATAGAGGAGAGGTGTCGGTGTCTGTGTGGGGAGGGGGTGGGGTTGTCTGTTGGTTGTGCTCACTGGCAGTTGTGGATCAGCCCCCTGACCTAGAGTTTAGAGCAGGTACGGTGACATTATTGACTGACCTAAATGTATTGTTATTAGTACTACTGTCACTATTATTATTATAGATTGTTAGAGCTAATGCTCCTATTATTGTCATGAATTATCATTATAAATATTATCATTGATACTATCACCACTAATATTAATATATTGCTATGATTGTTGGGGTGATTAATACCCTCACTAAAACTACACTGATACTATCGGACTGCCCCTATCTATACTTACGTCACAGAAAGGATCTCATGTGCCTACATACACCACTTTATCGATGACTGTGTTGGGCTGCTTTGTATTTCGTTGTTTTTGTTTTGTTTTTGTGCTTTTTCTCTCTTATGTATTGTATATGTGTCTCACTACCTTGTATGTGTTACTCTTTTGTTAATTTGCAATAAAAAAATAAATAAAAAAAAGCAGTCATGTAGCTTAGTATTTTTGTGAAAACGGAGATACATTTTTTCAGGATTCTGAAATTCAAAAACACAGCATTTATAATAGAAATGTTTGTATTTGTAACAATGACACATTTCATCAATTTAATGCATCCTTGCAGAATAGAAGTAATAGGCCTGGTTTTACAGACGGGGCTTAGATTAAGCAAGGATTAGGTCTTAGTTCAACCAAAATTTAAGTAGCTTTTTTAAACGGGCCTTAGAAAAACATTACTGCTGTGCATCTTGACATCCTCAACAAAACAATGGAAGTTGCTTTCAGTTAAAACAGCTCAAACACACATTTTAGTCCAGGACTAGTCTAGTCTGTGACTTGTGACTAGCCCAGACTAGCCTTGTCTGTGAAACTGGGGGATAAAGATTTACAGACCACAAACCTTTGAACGGTAGTGTATAAAAGGTATTTTAGTCACATGATGTGTGTCTTACTGGGTCAGGATTAAACTCTATAGGGGCTGGATCTTTGCAACTACAAATGCTCCCATATCCTTCCACTTTACTGCAGAAAAGTTTCCTCCGGCGGTTCAGCTCTGTGTCTGCCCAATGGCATTCAGCCTCTAAAATAAATCATGACACAAACAAACAGCTCTGATATAACCCATAGCGTAATTTAACCGTAATTTAACCAATCTACACTCATAATAACGGCAAAAATACCTTCAGAAGCTGTCAGCTGGACCTCAGTCTTCAGCAGCACAGGATCACCCCATGTGGACAGAGCAGGAGACTTGGAGTGCTTCTCCCCATACACTTGACCTGAGAAAAAAAACAGTATAGGGATGCGCCCGAAGCTGAATGCCATATTCAGAAAGGCACGGATAATGGCTTCAAAACAAATCACAAATTTTAAAGAGAATGAAAATAGTCTGCAGACAGTCACTCCTCGTGTTAGCTGGATAACAAGCAAGTAAGGGGATAGCACTATATTATAGCTATATTTCAATCATGACAATGTACATTCCATGTTTATTAATAAATGCTGGTTAAATTCATAGGCATGGTCTTGGCGGACAAGATCTGCTACGCTGCTGCTGGATGAGTGAGGATAAAAATGCACATGAAAAGAGTCAATTGAATTCAGGCTGCTGCAAGAAAACAGGGAGAACCCCCTGAGCAGATTCAGGCAGGTGGTGCTGGGGAAGGTGGAGGGCTGCAATGAACTGATCCGATTCAAAGTCAGGAATAAATAGGTTACGTAGATAGAACAAACAGAATGATTGGACGACCAATCAGCTTTAAGTGAACCAATCAGGTGATCAGAAGAGTTTTCATGACTGAACTTTATATCAAAACTCTAAAATCACTACACAATGAGTGTGTGTAGTAAATGAGTGTAAAGTCTATGAATTAAATGAGCACAATGTTTGCAAATGAAATAGCCGTGTTGCCGTCTGTGCGTCTCTCAGAAATCAGACCTTGTCAGGAGTAATATCAACTACTAAATATGCATTATTACATGCATTTTCTACTAGAATATTTGATGTTTCTATTAAAATGTTTTAAAGCCATGATACACGAATGAGCGTAAACTGAAAATGAATTGAGCATAGCACAATCACAAATTCTGCGTATCTCTCAGAAATCAGAGCTTGTGATATCAGTTAAGATACTGAATCATACACATGTATTACTTTTTATCTGAATACAGAAATAGATCAAAATAAAAAAAAATGATCACAGAATAAAAATAATTAGCCCTGAGATACAATAAACATACCTAGAATAATAGAGTGAAAAGACAAAAAGCATTGTCCTTACCTCCCTTCTTCACAACCAGAGTCCACATATCCCTCCAGCCTAAGGTAACTGCTACCTGACTTCCCAAACCTTTGAGAAGATTCTTCGCAGAATCCTTCAAGTGGAAAGTCCCCTCATCCTGAAGAGGCCAATAAGAAGTGCACTTACAGACAAACAACAAATCTAAAATCAAGAAAGTGGATGAGAGAGGCATTTCTTTTACCTTAATAGTGAAGATGAGGATTCTGCCACGTGTGACCATGTTGAGGAAGAGGATCATGGCTTCATCCTCATGGGGAGAATAAGTATCAAACACTCTTTTGGCCATAACATGACCCTAAAGGAAGACGATACAGCAACATTTAATTATACAATCTTATAAATAATCTAAATAATGATGGAGTGGACATCGTAAAAATTACAGTATAAATACAAGAATATACAGTAGATTATGAGGTGTGCTTACAGTGGCCTGATTTAAAGCTATAACATGTATGCCTCGGCCCTGCTCCCTCATCTCATCCTCCAGCACCTGCAAAAACACATCAAATATTGTCGATATCGTTATCTGGTAACAGTGTAGCAAATGTGTTCTCATAAAACAGGTTTAGAATCACTTACAGTGGTGCCATCCACTGCCACATACACCTTAGAGCGACTAGAGTACACCTCGATATCCAAAACCTTCCTCCCACTGGCTGGCCTGCGTGGGGTTTCCATGTTAGGCAGGGCTTCATCTGAGAAAATGTTCAATGATAGCAAAAATATATATATATATGTACAGGTCCTTCTCAAAAAATTAGCAAATAAAGTTCATTATTTTCCATAATGTAATGATAAAAATTAAACTTTCATATGTTTTAGATTCATTGCACACCAACTGAAATATTTCAGGTGTTTTATTGTTTTAATACTGATGATTTTGGCATATAGCTCATGAAAACCCAAAATTCCTGTCTCAATAAATTAGCATATCATGAAAAGGTTCTCTAAACGCGCTATTAACCTAATCATCTGAATCAACTAATTAACTCTAAACACCTGCAAAAGATTCCTGAGGCTTTTTAAAAACTCCAAACCGCAATCATGGGTAAGACTGCCGACCTGACTGCTGTCCAGAAGGCCATCATTGACACCATCAAGCAAGAGGGTAAGACACAGAAAGAAATTTCTGAACAAATAGGCTGTTCCCAGAGTGCTGTATCAAGGCACCTCAGTGGGAAGTCTGTGGGAAGGAAAAAGTGTGGCAAAAAACGCTGCACAACGAGAAGAGTTATATGACCGTGAGGAAGATTGTGGAGAAGGACCGATTCCAGACCTTGGGGGACCTGCGGAAGCAGTGGACTGAGTCTGGAGTAGAAACATCCAGAGCCACCGTACACAGGCGTGTGCAGGAAATGGGCTACAGGTGCCGCATTCCCCAGGTCAAGCCACTTTTGAACCAGAAACAGCGGCAAAAGCGCCTGACCTGGGCTACAGAGAAGCAGCACTGGACTGTTGCTCAGTGGTTGCATGTCATTCGGAAATCAAGGTGCCAGAGTCTAGAGGAAGACTGGGGAGAAGGAAATGCCAAAATGCCTGAAGTCCAGTGTCAAGTACCCACAGTCAGTGATGGTCTGGGGTGCCATGTCAGCTGCTGGTGTTGGTCCACTGTGTTTTATCAAGGGCAGGGTCAATGCAGCTAGCTATCAGGAGATTTTGGAGCACTTCATGCTTCCACCTGCTGAAAAGCTTTATGGAAATGATTTCATTTTTCAGCACGACCTGGCACCTGCTCACAGTGCCAAAACCACTGGTAAATGGTTTACTGACCATGTTATTACTGTGCTCAATTGGCCTGCCAACTCTTCTGACCTGAACCCCATAGAGAATCTGTGGGACATTGTGAAGAGAAAGTTGAGAGACGCAAGACCCAACACTTTGGATGAGCTTAAGGCCGCTATCGAAGCATCCTGGGCCTCCATAACACCTCAGCAGTGCCACAGGCTGATTGCCTCCATCCCACACCACACTGAAGCAGTCATTTCTGCAAAATATTTCCGACCAAGTATTGAGTGCATATTTTAGTGCATAGTTTTTTTTTTGTATTAAAAACACTTCTTTTATTGGTCGGATGAAATATGCTAATTTTTTGAGACAGGAATTTTGGGTTTTCATGAGCTGTATGCCAAAATCATCAGTATTAAAACAATAAAATACCTGAAATATTTCAGTTGGTGTGCAATTAATCTAAAATATATGAAAGTTAAATTTTTATTATTACATTATGGAAAATAATGAACTTCATCACAATATGCAAATTTTTTGAGAAGGACCTGTAATTCAAAACTAATTAGTAATTTAGAACTGAAATAGTGTAAACGCTAAGTTAAAAATAAATAAAAAGGTTAAAAAAGAGATTTGATCCACATATGCTGAAATAATTCCACTCAAGTAATAAGACTGCTTAATAATTCTAACATGTGAATTGACCAATCAGGTATCATAAAACATTTAACTGTTCACAAAGACAGTTTTCAACATTACCATATTCTTGAACAGCATCCTCCTCACTGGCTACTCTCCTTGTGTCAAGAATGAGTTTGATATTCACAATCACTGTGATCAGTAGAAACAGAACAGCACTGGCCTGCAAATACACACACACGTTTACTTCACTAGTCTAAATGGGAACGTTCCATAGACTTATTTATTTGCTTTTATATACAGCTTGTTATAAATTCTATATTGAAACCTAGCGAACCACTTTCTGTATTTTTACAATTAAAAAAAATCTTTATTTTTTATAAAATAAAATAATCTCCAAAAGAAGGTTTTGTCAGATTTAGCTTACTTATGGGTACATTTTTTCACTCTATAATATTGTTAAGCAGGTACACACACACACACACACACACACACACACACAACAACTGTGATAATTGAAATGACATACAGTGGGGTCCAAACATCTTAGACCACTGGTGAAAATCCTTTTTGTAAATTAATAAAAAAAAAAAATATTAGCAGCATTAAAATTCAAGTACAAGATGAATAGCAAACCAAACAGTATCACAATTATAGTATTTGTTATAATGACAGCAACTCTCAAGCTGCATGAACACCACAAAATTAATCCAGATGATCATGTTGTAAAGCATGATTTGAAATGTTCCACTGAGCATCTGGTGCTTCACTGGAAACAAGAACATGACTTCTTGTGCAAAGGTCACAAATTTGCTCTGATTAGTGACCTCAGCTAGAAATACATATTATACATTTTGTTTCAAAATATTTATTGTTTTCAATGTTTAATTTTTTTTTAACCCTACTGTACCTATATCTCAGGATCAGGTGCTGTCCAGCTAACCATAACAATAGACCGTTAACTGCAAAATGAACCGATAACCAAACTTTAATTGTGGCAATGTAATTAGTGACCGGAAAAGTGACATTCCTGGATTTGTTGCTACAATCTTTATGATGTTGTCAGTAATTGCGACGTTGCAGACCAACAATTGTGTGTTGTCACTCAGTGGTAAATATATTTTTAATTCATTATTCGATGGCCAGACATGCAGTAGTTTAACCTAATTAATGTCTTCATTTGCACGAAACTAATTCAAAGCCCATTTCAACAGGTGTGTGAATTATGCAGACTCATGCAGAAAAAGCAGACTCAAAATAAATTCAGTTTATTGTAAAAAATATACCAATGAAATATTTGTATTTATATATATATATATATATATATATATATATATATATATATATATATATAAAAGACCCTGCTCTTTAGGTTTTATGGAGTTTACCAGGCATGCATAATCTTATAAAGTGATATGCTGACCTGGCAGATTCGTCGCATTTCTCTTTTGTTGGTGAGTCTGTATTTCCATGTTAGGTAAAGGCTGCGCTGCTGGCGGGGGATGAAGGGTTTGGCTCTTGGATTGGGTGTCCAGGTGTCCATGGGTGTCCACTGTCCAGTCCTGCCCACTGCTCCTGATCACAACACCTCTCTGCATCCGACAACGCCTGAAATCACGTCTTCTTCATCTACATAACACGGTGCAATCATAGCAGTTATAAATTATGGACATAAATACTGGTCACTGCTCATAAATACTTTGCAATGTTAAAATAATGATGCAGGAGACACACCTTTAATGTAGGATACAACAAATGCTTGATGAGCAGCTAAAAACAAAGCACTGCAAAACTGCATTTGTAACATTTCTTGCATATGTACGAGCTGATTATATGAATACCGAATTATTAATAGCGACTATTGCAAACAGATGGTGAGGTAACATTAGCTATCTGAGCACAACAGCTGAAATTCTTTCAAAAAGCCATTTCTGTTGGCTTTGGAAATTATGTTGATTGTAACGCTTCACAGAATAAATGCTAGTGACCATTTACCTCAGCAGCATGTTATGTTGAACGGAAACGCCTCTCCAGAAAATGTTACTGTAATTAAGTTTATGTCGGGTCTAGTAACATTTGGCCATATGCAGGTAATAAGCATTGTGAAGCCAGAAAGCAGGACAGCGCTACTTGTTCACTTTTCAAAATAAAAGCCCATTATTTGTTCTATTAAAAGTTCTCTGTTCAAATTGTTTAAAAAATCAGTACAAACTAAAATACGAAAGTATAGAACCACGAAATGTTTAAAAATATTAAATTAAAACAATGAAATTATATGAGCTGAAAGCAGTGTAGTTTCTTTTTAAATAGCCATTTAAAGAACACATCTAGACTACTCAAAATCACTGTATGACCTAACATGCTCTTTTATGTTACGAAAAACATCGTAAGATGAATAATTATTTATATATATATATATATATATATATATATATATATATATATATATATATATATATATATATATATATAAACATCTTTGTAAAATGTCAAATGACAATTCTAAACAAGCGTTAGTGCTCAAGAAAAAATTGCTTAGTACTCATTGAAAATGCATAACAAACATATTAATTCAGAGAATCATTGACATGCCAGTGTCAATAGGCTATGGGTGTCAGCTGAACTCGCCTATTTTTATTTTATTTTTTGTCTATTTAGGTGGTATTTTGGTCAAACAGATGTGTAAAGAGGTTGTATTTCTTTTTTCCATTAGGCTATTTCACTGGTTAATGTACGGAGAAGAAATGCCCTATTCCCAGTTTACAAACTGTGTGAACGGATTTATCAGATCATCTCTAGCAAGCGGAAAAGGTGGGGTAAATAAATGCCTCTAAAAGTTCGTTCGGTTTCTGCAATGTCATTATGTCTTTCTTGCAGACTTTTTCTATTTAAAAAAGACCCAGAGCTAAAGGAAAACATGGGACTTCTGTCAGCTGCTGGTTACTTGGGTGAGCGTTTTCTTCTTATACTCTTGTATGAACTCTTTTCAACAATTACCTGCTTAATTGTTTAACTGCTCAAGAATCAGATCTGTTTTGTCAATGTGTATCCTATAATAATAATAAATCCTGGTTTATAAAGTCAACAATACAATACACTAATTTAGATGGAGAAAAATGTTAACATGTTGTTGGATTATATAACTTTTCAGTGCTGCTTTCCCCCTTCTTCACACATGGAGCATTTGAAAGTGTGAATCAGTATGAATCAGTCAAAGATTCTCACTCAGACGCTTCTCTAGAGGTCCAGCCTGACAACAGACAACACCTCAGGGGGGGAAAGTTCACCCTTCGCTGCTCAGTAAATGCTGGTAATTCAACAGGCTGGATACTGAGGAGGCTTCAAGGTGCTACAACGAGGTCTGGATGTTTGCAGTTGAATGGCACAGAATCTATAGACCGGACTGAAGAATGTCATTTCATTGACATTGACAGTAAGAACAGTGGACTTTACTGGTGTGAGAATACTGCTGAAAACAAGACAAGCGACACCATCAACATCACCGTGGTCTGTAAGAACATCAGTGGTGATAATAAAGATATAGAATAATATATAATATAGTTTATATTATAATGTGAATTGTGAAAAGCTGGGAGATATATTACAATCACACACACGCACGTATATATATATATATATATATATATATATATATATATATATATATATATATATATATCATCACAATCGTATATTGTGACATTTTATAAACAGTTTAATGTCAATTAAAAAAGTGCGCTTGTGTTTTGATCGTATGAAATACTGAAAGTGATTTAAAATGCTCATTAAAATCGGAAAATTATACTTTCATTATATTGTACAGCAATACACTTATATAAGCATATATTTATATATAGGCCTAATCTCTGTTCTCAGATGGTACAGTGATTCTCCTGAGCACACTTCGTCCAGTGATGAAAGGTGAGTCAGTAACTCTGCAATACTGCTATAATAGGTTTCAGTTATGTGTGAGGTCTGTATGTCTTGTAAGTCCCTGTGTATACATGTGCATAACTTTATCAGTTCAGTCGCTTTGTGTCTTTAGAGAACTCCACAGATGATTCAGATGATGAAAAGCCATATACAGGTATGATTTCCAGAAAATCTGTTATTGCATTTGGGTTTCAAAGCTACAGCCATCCTTATAAACTCTGTAATGCAGGAACTTTGGTCTGGGTGTCGGGGCTCTGTATTATCTTGGTTCTTCTGGTGCTTCTTCCTGTGCTCTGGCTGCTGTTTCCAGGTTTTAGGTAGGCTACAGTATATCAACACACTTGTGGCAATTTGTAACTATTTTGGCGAATTGGTGGTGATTTTGAATGAATTCTTACATTTTCGTACAATCTGCTGAAAACCAACTGAGGGTTAGTTTTAGTGGTGGACCTTCATATAGTCGTCGTCCCATACCCCCGGGTAAAGTAATGGTGATACACCCATGAGGGAACAGTTCAACGAGAAAATTTAAATTGTATCAATATTTATTCAACCTCATGCCATTCTGAACTTTAGTATGATGAATTTAAATTTGAAAAAAAAACTTGCTACAGTAGTTTATTTTAATCGGTGCATGATATTAATTTAATTAAAGACTTCTGTGTCACATTACTCTCTGTATATCTGCAATGTTTATGCATGCTTTTCAGAGAGAAGTTGCATGTCTGTCCAAATGGGGCATTTAGAAGGGAAAGGGTCCAACAGGAAATGCCTAAAACCAAACAGGACGGGATTGAAATCCAGTGGGATCTTCCCTGGATGGAGATGGAAAATTTGTTGGACAAGCAACAGAATCCTGTCAGATGAACATTCCACATTCCAAATGTGGATGTTATCAGATACAAACAGTCACTGCAAGTGAGTCATTGGCAAAATGACAGATGAATAAAGAGGCCGATATGATTGGACGTGTTTTCAGTTTAATAATTTTTATCATAAGCTTTGGAAATGGGGTTAGAGGTCTTTGAGGAATAATTACATAAGCTGGTTTTATTTGCAAAATGACTATTGATTTGTATTTTTGAATGGTTTAACATATAAAACCTTCTGCAAAGGATGCCAGGCAAGCTGATGATGAACATGTTTTTGTATAATTATGGTTATTTTACAATGCAGTGTTGACATAGAACACATTTATTTAAATAAAAAAGATAAATAATAAATAACAGAGATGAATCATGCTTAAAAAATTGACTGAAAAAGCTAATGTATTTAATGTTGACATTGTGACATTTGATAAACTTTTTAATGTCAGTCTTACCATCATAAAAAGTGCATTTCTGTATACTAAAATTATTCTTTTATTATTAACATTTTAAAAGGGTATTTTAAGCAATTTAATTTATAGTAAACAGATTGTAACAGATTTATGTAAAGATTATACATTGGCATTTTAGACTATGACTGAGCACATTTATGTATGCCTTTCAGATTTTTAAACATCTCAAACTCAACGTCTTAGACACATGCAAATTGTACAATTTTCTTTTAAATTATATTTGGCTAAATTCCATAAAAACAATACAATTGCTCCACAAATAAAGTAGTCAACTCATGCACAGTAAAGCTGGCATTTAAGTCGCATCAAAATGCATCACATCTCAATAGATCACAAAGAGAACCAGTGAGATTTGGTATTAATGACGTCAAACTTGGCACATCATGAGGTGCCACGACTGAATGCACTAAACCTAATGTGACAGTACGGTATGTAGGGAGATTAGTATCCAAATTGAGACTCTCCCAGAATGGGCGGCTATTTAGAATAATTCATTCCTACTCCCCCCACCTCTAACCTTCTGTCCTCTCACTCAGACATGCTCCCTGCCTGTCTGGAGATCTGGCTTGACAACAGACAGCACTTCAGGGGTGAGCACTTTCCCTTCGCTTTTCAGTAAATGATGCGAACTCAACAAGCTGTCTATAGGAGGCTCCATTCAGATCAATTAACAATGAACAATAGTGTATTTTTAAATTATCATTAACCAAGATAACAAATGATCAATCAAAGACAATGATAAAGATAATGAAAAAAATGTCAATGTTACAGTTCATTATAGGCCTGGTTTTACAGAGAGGGTTTAGATTAAAACAGGATTAGGCCTTAGTTCAATTAGGGCGTTTTAAGTATAGCTTTTATAAAAACTCCTTAGAAAAAAAAAAAACATGACTGATGTGTATCTTGAGATAAAACAATGGCACTGGCATATTTTAATATATGTCAGTGCAAGATTCTTTCTGTTAAACCAGTTCATGCATTTTGGAACTGTAGCTTAAGCCTTCTGTGAAACCGGGGGTTGATGTGCTATAATGTTAACTAATTTAAGCTTAAAGTTAATACATATATTGATATTTCCGAATTTCTACACACTTTTACAAATGCTGATCATTTCTCTTTATAGACAATGTAAAATCATGTACACGAAACAGGAAAAATACCTTGCAATCCAAGAAAATGTCCACCCTGGTAGATAGAGTGACACCCCTGTAAAGTGTACAACTCAAATCTATATTTTTTCCTTTTTTTCCCCTTCTTTTTAACAATATGACACTAGAGTTTAGGCCCTTTTGTTTCAGTAAAGTGGTATTTTAGGTATGTTTTACACATCGTCATCATCATAGACACTGTTTTCCAGAGCAGCTCCTGGCCAAGGGAAAATGAAGTGAAAATCATTCATGTTGAGTCCCTAGAGCTGTCACCTCAGGGACTGCATGTCCTGGTTTTTGTCTGGCCTATCACAAACAGACTTTCTAGTGTACATGCTCCACGCAGGCCTTGAAGGACCTGACAAGTACATTTCTATGCTATACTTGGCTGGTACAGGTGGAAGGAAAGTAAAGGTGTGGACCTCTTAAAGTGACCTGAAACCTGGATTTGAAGTACAAAAAAATGAATGAATGAATGAATGAATGAATGAATGAATGAATTGGAGCCAATAAAAATCACAAATAATAAATAAATAAACAAATATGGTATACATGCATCCATATATACACACGCAAATATAAATACATAGAATCACCTAAATTTTAAATATATAATTAATAGTGACTGTATTTGCTTATTAAGCTTGGATATGATGGCATGATGAAGTATTTTAACAGACAAAATTACACATTTCAGTGTATTTAAACATTTCTCTGTTACCAGGAGTCAAATATTACCCAAAGTATCACTAGAGGGCAGCATGTCTGCATTGTCCTAATGTATTTCTTAAACACCAATTCACCCTTAATATTATATAGTAATGGTCATTAATAATAATATTAAAAGTATAATGAAATCAAGTAAAATACAGTCAACAATAATAAATATATCTAAAACACTGTTTTTAAAGGAAACAGTAAAGAATGCTTACCCTGAGTGTAAGAGTTTGAATTTAATGTTGTTGTTATTTGGAGAAAATATGGTTTGGTTTTAACAAAATCAAATAAAGGACACAAAATTCTTTGTTATAGTCTGCATTATATTCATGCATGATATAGGTTTCTAATTAGTTCTGAAGCATTTTAGTTGATTAGCATTTTTCTTTATAAGATGGACTGAATGAAATGCATTGTATTTGAATTTGTTTGAAATAGGGGTGTGGTGTGGTAGTTTTTGCTGGTGTGGGTGGAATTTATGAGGAGCTCTAATTTTTATTTTCCTCTCTCTCCCTTCCTTGCCCTCTGTTGTGCTTGTGTTTTAGCATGCTGCTGGGTCTGACCGCTACAGTGCCCTCCCTGGCCTTTCCTGCTAGTGACTGGCAGTTCGAGAGGGGCACCTTGGAGATGCAGGTCGAAGGGCAAAATGCTGCCACATTAACACAATGGCTAAAAGCAAATGAGTGTTTACAGCATTTTCTAAACTCATAACTAAAGACCAGGAAGTCTTAAAAAAAGTGTATTTGTGTCATGACTTTTCAACTATGATGCTAAAACAAGACTACAACAACAATAATAGGGCTAGGCTATACCACAACATAGAATTTTCAAATGACTTTGAACAAGGAGTCATTTGGGCATGTGAAAAAGTGCAATTAAATACACCAACCTCTGAGGACATTTCAACTAGACTGAAATATGGAGTCACTTTCACATAATTCCTCCCTTGAGGCACTTTACAGTTTCTACATTTCAAGCATGATTGCCACTCAAGAGACCTGATCAGAGATTTTGTCTGTGCTTCCTGCTGTTTTTTGAAAGCGGGATTACATGTTTTGGAGCTCTAAATATCATGTTCATATGGTTTTTTCCCCCCTCTCTCTTTGGAATAACATGCACACTGATGAATAATGCACCAATAAGACCATGGTATGACTTAAGATATAGAATCCATTTTTAATTCATGTTGACTTGAAATTTTTATTGTGATTTCATAGTAAGCTAAACAGAAGCTTGTATAAGTAAATTCAACTACATTAGTATGTTGATATTTAAAAAAAAGTGCACTCTTCCTTATTAAGTTTCTGGGAACATCAAATGCTGTAGAAAACGTTTCTTTCATGCTAACCAGGACTGACTGGAGTATAAATCATAAAAAAGAGGTAAGGTTGGTAGCAGATGTAAAGAACAGCTATATCATAATGAGTGGTCAATTTTAGAGCATTCTGTTCACATTCGAAAGACCAGACATTTCTGAAGTTGCCATGGTGATCTATACACAGAGCAATTGAGTGAATGAGGGTGAGGTATACTGTATGAACCACTGGTCATTCTATATAGATCAGTGGTATTAACATGCTGATGTCAGTACAGTATAGACTTTAATTTCATCATGCTTTGGTCTCCCCTCATCCAGTTATGATTCAAACAGTACCACCAACAGTGAGCACTCTACCTAGCTCCAGAGCCATACATATGGCCTCTGAGCAGGAGTCCTTTACCCCTGTGACAAGCTGTGCAAAACCCTAGTACTTGGACTGACTCAAAATAGTAAAAAAAAAAAAAAAAAAAAAAAAAAATTCAATGGCTGGCTTCAAAATTTAAAGGACTTCAAAAGTGGAAGTTCAAGCTTTGACTATTGTTGAACTTATACACATAACATTTTATGTCATATCAATTTAGGCAATATAACACAAACAAGAGTGCTTTGGTTCAGAGTTTACTCTAAATACAATCATTTAAAAAAAAACAAAAAAAACAAGAAGGTTCTATTAAGTAAGTTACACAATAGACCCAATATAGCTTATGTTTTTGTCTATTTTTTCCCTAGCAATGAAAATGGTTCCAAACAAAGATGAACAATAGTTAAACAGAATTAACTCTCAAGCCAGGCGGTCTCAGCGCCCTCAAGCTCGATGGTCCTGGAGCATGCACCAACACAGAATGGGAAGCCAAGACAATTGTTACCAGCGGTAAAGGATTCTGACCCACCATTGATGTTAGTACGAGCAGCACTGAAAACGCTGTGGGAATGATCCTCGTGAGCCGGTGTCTGAAGCATGTTTTTATTGGCTACCGCAGTCAGGTGACATCACAGGCCCAGTGTATAAGGGCACCTAAAAAGAACGCCATCAGTTTCTTTGTCTTCAGTAAGCCGTTTGTTTGTCTGTGTGTGTGATCTCTGTATTAATCAAAGTTTAAGAAATATGTCACGCCATTCCCAAGATTTATAATGGCAAATGATGGTCACAATCTGTGAGTATGTTTTTGAGTGGAGCACGCTCAATCAGCCCTCAAGGGGGCTGGTTGTTCTCACTGTGACCGCTTCACAGTGAGGAAGCTCCACTCATTCCTAGCTCTTTTTAGATGGGATGGGAGGCAGGCATCTGCACCAAGTGGATCCTGCTGCTGCTAAGGCAGCCCGGCGACTGCAATCGTGGAGATCGCAGATAGAGCTAGCGGATGAACTTGAGACAGCCTTAAGCCTTTCTCAGGCTTTGCCTGCTAGATCTTCAGCTCTCAGGATGATCCCTGCTAGGCAGCTTCTTCTGATATGGCGGAGAGCATGTTATTGGCCTGATCTAATTCTGAGGAACTAGATGTGATGTGAGTTGAGGTGAATGTTTTGAGTATATGTCTCCTCCCTTACCCCCACATACGAGGAGCTGGTCAACAAAATGACCTAAGCCACAGCCAAGCTGAAATTAGATTGGACACTGAATCTGGCCCAAGCAGGTTGAATGAGTGATTCCTCGTGAGTCATAAGCGTCCCACTCCAGTGAGTCTTTCTATCCTCCCCGATCTCCTCACTGAGGTGACGAGATTGTGGGAGAAGCCGTTTTCGACCCATGTTTATGCCCCTGTGATTAGCAGTTATGCCAACATTAAGGAGCTCGATAATCACGGATATGTGGAGATGACCCGAGTTGAGAAGTTGCTTGCAAAATATCTTATTCCCACAGCGGCATCCTCATGGAAGGCTCCAGCCTTGCCATCGAAGCCATGCCAGGTAACATCCAAGCTTGGGCCAGGCTGACTTATTAAAGGACTTTGATTGTGGTGAGGGATTATCTCCAGACGCAGTCCTGGAGCTCTGCCACACCACCGATCTTGCCTTCCATGCCACCAAGCAGTCGGCCCGTTCCATCAGCCGCTCACTTGCTGCCATGGTTGCTACTAAGAGGCATTTTTGGCTTAACCTTTCAGGGCTCAAGGAGAAAGACAGAGCTTTTCTCCTGGATGGCACGGTGATCCATACTGGGCTTTTTGGGCAATGCTTTGGAGGCAGTTGTCCAAAAGTTCAAAGCGGCAAAGGTTAAGTCAGTGGCCTTGGAGCTAAATATCCTCCAATGCAGTTGTGGTCCTACATCCCCCTCTTCTGACCCTGTTCCTGGCCTCAGTTGGAGACAGGGGCATCACTACCTGTAATCACACTCACTTTTAGTACTTTTATTAAAGTTTTAGTATAGTTGGTGTGCTCACTTTTGTGACCCACTTTTAGTTACGGAGTGTGTCCTATTTGGGGAAAGGTGCCACCTTTGAGTCAGGATACTCACAAGTACAAAACAAGGAATAGCCATGAACAGCTGCTTCAAGCAATCAATAGCAATGCAGCAGTATAAACATAGAAAGCCACAACGTAAAGAAATGAACTGCACAGGACAGAAAACCCAAGGGCATGACATAGGGAGAGATAGATGATCAAGACAGGTGACAAGGATAATACAATAATCACTAAGGAGGAGAACAAGAGGGAGGGGTGAGGTAACGAGGACAACACAAGCACATGGCCCGAAGAGCCACGCACTTGCACACTAAACATGAGTCTGTTATGATCCTACCCTACGAGAGAAGTATTAAAGACACAAGGGCAGAATCATAACACTTCTTAGCAGTGAGCTAGACTGTTGTAGATGAGGTAGCGGGAATTCTCCTTTCATATGGGCAGAAGGAGAAAAAGATGGGCAATTACGCTGCTTGTGTCCAGCGCCTTTTGTCTGCTATTTCCGAGTGTCGGCAGTTTATAGGTGGTAGCAATATGCTCCCTCTATAACAGCTAGGTTGTGATAAATGTGGATGATGGACAAACAACGCAATCTGTGTCCGTTTCCCTTTGTTTTGTGCTAAATGACTCTTTTCTATGTGTTTATTCATATTGTTCCCAGTGTTAACTTCCTGTGTTTAGTTTGTTTCCTTAGCTGCCTTGTTTGTTTCCATAGTAACTCGTTAGTTTCCATAGCAATTTATTTCCCGTGCCTGTTCCTTGTTGGCCTATCCCTTTGGTTATCCTGTGGATTTATATACCCCAGTGTTTCCCTTGTTCAGGGTCTGGTGTTGTCTGTTATGGATGTTTATGAGTTGTGTTCAATTCTGTTTTGCTTGCCTTGCCCTGTGTGTGGATTTACTCTGTTTTTGCCTAAGTGTCCTTGGATTTACTTTTGTTATTTTTTTTTATAAATGTTGTTTTTGTTTTTTTTTGCTGTTATATCTGACTCTCCCTCATTTCTGAAACATCCCGCTTTACATCTAAACACAATGTTTCAAACAAAATATGTTTTTAAAATTGTAATTTTTAATGGCAAAGTTCCCCTACTGTATATCCTCAATACCACTTTATTTATGGACTGGATACTGTCTACTGTATACAATCTCTTGACACTCTTGGAGTATGTGCACAAACAGCTTATCTCTGACACCTTTATCTGCATTTGTTTATATATGCATTCCTCTCTCCACAAATTACTGCCTAAATCTCTTTACTTGGTACCTGGTAAATAACATAGATATCCATTATTCTAGAAACTCACCATGAAGTTTAAGCAGCAAATGAGAGGCGTTAATTGTTGCATGAAAATAAACAATTATTCTTGACAACATTGGGCCCCTGGTATAAAAAGGATATAAGTGTTGTCCTTCGTGTCTTTGTCTTACTGTAAATTGAGCTATTCATTTCTGGCCTTTTTGGGCACTCATGTAGTGTGTAGACTGGTGGAATAGATGCAAACTGATGTTGACCCATAACCAACCAGCACGCATCGGATACTGCCTCATTAGACTGTGTCTGTGCGTTAATTAGATGGGATTCTACAGGCCACTCTCCCACCTTTTTCATCCATCCTCCTCCGCCCATCCAGTAGAATCTTTCTAATCATCCTTTTTCTTCTCTTTCCAATAATCTTTTCAGTGGAGTTAATGTGCTGTGTATATGAGGGACTACTGCTCCCCTGATTATGCGTGGTCAATTACAGCATTATGAGCGGTTTCAAGGGCATGGGAAGAAGAACAAAGAGATAAAGGAAGAGCGAAGAGGAACAATTATGGGATGAAAAAAATATGCTTTCTAGAAAAGAGAGAAAATAATTGTTAGACTGAAACTAAGTGTTTAATGCTCTATTGAGAGCCATGCATGTTCAGCAACACGAGAAATTTGAGAAAAGTTAAACTTTCTGCAAATGTGTGCCTCAATAAGGCAAGTGAAATCCATGGAGCTCTGGTATTGTGAAGTTGAATATAGACAAAATGGTGACGATAATATTTATGAGACGATAATATTTATTTATAATATAAGTGATTACGCTGTTCTATACAGTATTATATGTGTTTGTCACATACAGCAATAAAATAGAAATGGCAATTCATAGTAATGGTCAGCATTAATGTGATGCATTGTGCTCTGCTGCTATTTGAATATCTCCTTTGTGGAAAGGCTGTCTAGTTATACAGTCCACCAATTATGTTCAGCAACCAACAGTACAATGACCTAATGACCTCCAGTTGACAGTGTGAACAAAGTGTCACAGGAGTAGCAAAAACATACACAAATAGTGAGATTGATTTGAGCTTTCTGTTGAGCAATTTAAGATAAACTGTCCAATGTAAACCCACATAGATTTTTCCCTGGTAACCATAAGCCTCCTCTCACACCAGCTAAAATATTTAGACAGTGTTTTATAAACATCGGAGCTGAACTGAGTGGTGACAGCTCAGTAATAGCGACCAGATTTCATGGATACCGTGACATGTTTCAGAAGAATCTTCTTATTTTCCCTGCCATGTGAATTGGCTCACAGCATCAGAATACATCACTTCTTTTAAACAAAAACAAAAACAAAACAAACTTTAGTTTACGGTCCAATTCTCATTTAGCAAATCAGCTCAAAAGGGAAATATGAATAATATATTATAACTTCTTGTAATATACTTATGGGTACTGTAATAGTGGCTTCTGCAGAGGTCATACCTCCAGGGGGTCAATGAGCCATTGTATTTTGTTTGTATTTTGTTTTATTTTTATAACTAATAAAAGCTCTTTTCATCACCCCCAAACCTGACAAAAGTGTTACCCAAAACACTATAATAAAAATAAAATAATGAAACGAAACAAAATAAAATACAGTAATTTAATGTTTACTTACCTTTTTACTTTTTACAGAATACTTGTGTTTGGCGCAGTCAACATTTTCATTTTTCATTGCTCTGTTGTTATTAGTATGCCTATTATACTGTAAGAAAATACTCCATTTGTTGAGCAGTGCTGAGAAGGAAGAGGACGTGTACTTGCAATGTTCTCGTTGGTAATCTGTGAAGATGAATGGTGCCTTCCCTGCTGCCCTGCATCTATTAAGTTGCCTCTGACTCTGCTGGGCATTAAACAGGCCGAAGTGAGTTATGAGGTATGACCAATACAATTCACAATGAGACTGAGCAATAACTTCACATCACTGTCACACTGTGTGTGTCTGTCAAGCATTCCTGTCTACCCTTTAACTTTCTTTCCCTCACAAGTTTTTTTTCATCACTTTATATATTTCCATCCCTTTCTCTTCATACCTCTCTAGAGTTACTTTTGACGCTCCATTTTTTCTTTCAATTGGTAAGCTTGAGTGTAAGCTGCATTTTAAGATTTAAGCTGCCTGGACCTGACCTAATGACTCAAAATACTACTATCTAAACCAGTTTGGGACTTTTTGTCTTATGCCATGTTTGTATGAAATATATATGACAATTTTCATGTTAACATGGGCCTCATACTGTCACAACACACACACGAGAGAGAGACAGCAGATCCAAGTGCAGTTAGATCTATTTATTTGGGGTAATCCGTAAAGCGTAATCCAGTCCAGGCAAGGGTCAAATACCATGTAAGCAATCCAACAAGAATAACAAAATACAGGAACAGACAAGAAACCAACCAGGAGTGTGAGGACATCTAACAAGGATTCCAGAACAAGTGATAAAACAGACAGGGTATAAGTAGACACTAACAAGGGGAGTGGGAACAGCTGAGTGATAATGAATAATGAGTGGCAGAACAGAATGCTGGGAAATGTAGTCTATTGTGAATGACACCGTGACAATGAGGACCTCTAGTGAACCCCAGGGAAACACAACCAGACACTGTGACACATACACCTCCTTGGTCTATTTCCATCCCAAACTGTTATTCGATGACTGTTGCACTGAATATCAAGAATGATCCAGGTAACGCATTAGATTACAGCCCGGAAAGTACTGTGTAATTAAAGTGATTTTACATTGTAACCTTCGGTAAGTGTACCTATAACGTACTTACAATATAAGTACAATATAAGGGAACACTATTTTAAGTTTGGGGAATAAAGGGGTAACAACCAGGAGAATTAAAAAATGATTTATACTGTAAGTATTATAGAACTAAGGGGTACTTATTCTACTATTATGATATAACAATCTTACATGGGAGCAATTTAGCAAGAACACACTGCGTACCTTTTTAAAATAATGGTAAACCAGTACATACTGTATAGACTTTTTAAAAATACAGGGTACATATCTATCATTTATAAAGTAATTTTTTTAACAAAAGTGCACTAAAAACAAAAACTATTGCAACTTTTGCTTAAATATTGGGGAAATATACTCTTGTTTCCTGTAGTGGTGCTTGTTACCCTCTTATAGTTACAGGGTAAGTATGACATTGCGGGCCGTAAATTAAAGTGGTGCTTGTTACCCTCTTGTTCCATGTTGTTACAGGGTAAGTACAATAAAAATGCATACACAATCTTATATCACTGCCTCAGAAACCTTTATTTATTATACAAGCACCACTTATCCAGTAACAACATCAATTTGATATATTTCCCAGTATTTAAAAAAATGCATTAGTCTTAGCTTTTCTTGAAACATGTTAGCCCAAACTTAAACATCTGCACTTTTACTATAAAAAAAAAAAAATTGTATAAATGCATAGATATGTACCCTGTCATTTTTAAAAAGCCTATGCAGTATGTATTGGCACACCATTATTTAAAAAAAGTACGCAGTGTGTGTTCTCGCTAAATTGCTCCCAAATGTGATAGCAGTATCACAATAGTAGAAGTACCCCTTAGTTCTATACTTACAGTATAATTTTCTTTTTTTAATTCTCCTGGTTGTTAACCCTTTATTCCCCAAACTTTACATATTGTTCCCTTAGACTTACATGCAAATACTTTATAGGTACACTATAATTACAGAAAGTTACACTGTAAATTCCTCTTACAGTGAGGAAAATAAGTATTTGAACACCCTGCTATTTTGCAAGTTCTCCCACTTAGAAATCATGGAGGGGTCTGAAATTGTCATCGTAGGGGCATGTCCACTGTGAGAGACATAATCTAAAATAGAATATCCAGAAATCACAATATATGATTTTTTAACTATTTATTTGTATGATACAGCTGCAAATAAGTATTTGAACACCTGTCTATCAGCTAGAATTCTGACCCTCAAAGACCTGTTAGTCTGCCTTTTAAGATGTCCACCTCCACTCCATTTATTATCCTAAATTAGATGCACCTGTTTGAGGTTGTTAGCTGCATAAAGACACCTGTCCACCCCATACAATCAGTAAGAATCCAACTACTAACATGGCCAAGACCAAATAGCTGTCCAAAGACACTAGAGACAAAATTGTACACCTCCACAAGGCTGGAAAGGGCTACAGGGAAATTGCCAAGCAGCTTGGTGAAAAAAGGTCCACTGGAAGAAGCTTAACATGACTGTCAATCTCCCTCGGACTGGGGCTCCATGCAAGATCTCACCTCGGGGGGTCTCAATGATCCTAAGAAAGGTGAGAAATCAGCCCAGAACTACACGGGAGGAGCTGGTCAGAAAGAGCTGGGACCACTGTTTCCAAGGTTACTGTTGGCAATACACTGACGTCATGTTTTGAAATCATGCATGGCACAGAAGGTTACCCTGCTTAAACCAGCACATGTCAAGTCCCGTCTTAAGTTTGCCAATGACCATTTGGATGATCCAGAGAAGTCATGGGAGAAAGTCATGTGGTCAGATGAAACCAAAATATAACTTTTTGGTCATAATTCCACTCGCCGTGTTTCGAGGAAGAAGAATGAGGAGTACCATCCCAAGAACAATATCCCTACTGTGAAGCATGGGGGTGGTAGCATCATGTTTTGGGGGTGTTTTTCTGCACATGGGACAGGGCGACTGCACTGTATTAAGGAGAGGATGACCGGGGCCATGTATTGCGAGATTTTGGGGAACAACCTCCTTCCCTCAGTTAGAGCATTGAAGATGGGTCGAGGCTGGGTCTTCCAACATGACAATGACCCAAAGCACACAGCCAGGATAACCAAGGAGTGGCTCTGTAAGAAGCAAATCAAGGTTCTGGTGTGGCCTAGACCTAAACCCAATAGAGAATATTTGGAGAGATCTCAAACTCCGTGTTTCTCAGCGACAGCCCAGAAACCTGACTGATCTAGAGAAGATCTGTGTGGAGGAGTGGGCCAAAATCCCTCCTGCAGTGTGTGCAAACCTGGTGAAAAACTACAGGAAACGTTTGACCTCTGTAATTGCAAACAAAGGCTACTGTACCAAATATTAACATTGATTTTCTCAGGTGTTCAAATACTTATTTGCAGCTGTATCATACAAATAAATAGTTAAAAAATCATACATTGTGATTTCTGGATTTTTTTTTTTTTAGATTATGTCTCTCACAGTGGACATGCACCTATGATGACAATTTCAGACCCCTCCATGATTTCTAAGTGGGAGAACTTGAAAAATAGCAGGTTGTTCAAATACTTATTTTCCTCACTGTAATTACACAGTACTTTCCGGGCTGTAATCTAAAGCGTTACCAATACTTTATATTAAAAATCTTTATATGAACTCTCTATTATATGGACTCTCTATTAATGCAGTACAGGTAATTACAACTGCATGTGGTCTTCCAGTGGTTTATGTTACACAGTTTTGCATTCTGTGATTAATTTACAACAAAACAAAAGAAAACACAATGCCTTTCTCTCTAAAATCTTTTTTGCATTGCGTAGAGAAATTGGGTAAACACTGGGTTTAAATGCACACAGGGTATCAAGCTGACAATACACACACGGGAACAAACAATGACTAATTAGCAGGGAAAACTACACAGGACTACAACAAGTGGCAGAGGAAACAGGAAACTAGAATTACAACACAAAAGTCTAAACAAACAGGAAAAATAACAGAACAACAATGTGGCGCAGGAAACAAGAACTAGAATACAACATAAAAAATCCCAAACAAACCGGGAACGTGTAACACTTCTGATTGAGAAGAACCCAATAATTGACAGTAAACTGCCAAATAAACTGTTAGAAATTCATTGTAAAAAAAAAAAAAAACAGTTTAATGTATGTGTCATGAGTCGTGTATTTCGCCTGTCGGCTCCTATTTTCTGTTTTTGCCAAGCGGCCTTCTGAGTTATTAAAGAGACATTTAACCTGCCTTTGGGTTTGGGTTCTCTCTCTACACTCAACTTGACAGTATGATTCTATTCATGGTTGTCAGGGTTGTGTTTAAGTCTTTAGTTTCAATGTGTTTTGGTTTTATTTTCCCTGTTCCTGTTTTCGCAGTGTTCCTGGTTATTATTAGTTTCCATAGTTACTCATTAGTTCCTCACCTGTTCTTAGATCAAATTATGAAAAAGAAATACATACAGTAGGCTAAATTCAATTGCATATTAAACATCATTTCTAGACATTAACTCTTGAATTTGAACTCATTGAATTTGTTTTCTAGTATATCATTAATGTCTAAAATGTAAATGTCTCTCTATATTCACCATTGATTCTTTAACAAAGAAACTTGCCATGTCCTCGCTCTTGTAACACACGACTTACATCTCATTGCATTGTCTCAGGAGACTAAATAAATGAGCCGAGTTCACTTGCCAGTGTTGCTCAGGGCAACACATTGTTAATGGCAACAATTTTCTGATGGCAAGAGGTCATGTCTGTGTCCACAGGAACATGCAATATGTGATACAGATGACACATCATGTTGTTAGATGCTTTATTTTTGTCTTCTTGGCTCTGTCACATTCACACTCAGTTTCTCAATTACCACATTCCTGGTCATTAGTTTCTATTAAAATAATATGCACCCCACTCTTTTTGACTTCAAGGAAAGTATGTAGGTGTGAATGTTTAGACTGCAGTTAAAAATATAAATGATTATATGGCTCTTCCCCTTTCACATTAAACAAAAAAAGATTAAAATAGACAAGAAGAGTTAATTTCTATAATAGAGAGATAGAGTGTTTCTATTAGTCACTGACTCAACTGTGCCTTTCTAAATGCTTCACACAATTACACAGAAATCATTGTCTGAGTCTCATAATTCTACCTACTAATTACTTCATTATACATTTCAGGTAAATGGGAATTCCTGCAATATTATTATTAAGAGTACAAAGTAACAGCTGTCTGTAGTTGTTAACCTGATTGTATGTAAATAGACAACCAGAGAGTTGCCCTTTCAGTCAATCAAAATTCATTTCCTGACCTTTTCAGTAGAATATCAAATTCACAGATTTTTTTTTCTTCTTCTTTTGTGAGACTTTCAGTCAGTGTTGTCAAGTCAAGGGTCAGCCCTTCAATGGACCTACTGTTTTTCTTGTCCATTAGGCTAACAAATAGATTCACACCAATGCAATGTATTTTCCTCAACTCTTTCCTCTGATCAAAGAAATCCAAAGAATACACCATACAAATAAACCTACTTTGCTTGTAAGTGCAAGAGAAAAGTGTTTAAGTGGGCAAAAGAGCTGAGGTAGTTGCAAAATCCTTTGTGTGGTTTTACATTATCCAAACGAGAAACTTTAATTAGATTTGACAGCAATTATCCAAATGCCAGTGCCGCCTCTGCCAGTGCAGATCTCCTCTGTAACCCTTAACACCCCCCTGTCCCTGATGAGGGGCCCAAGTAATTGGGGCACTATTGTAAGACTAAGGTCAATTACTGGCTAATTAGTAAATGGACTGTGTCACACAGAATCACAAGTGTTCACAAAATGGTCTTCACAGTTAATATGATCTCTGGAATATCTGAGAGCAGAGTTTGAAGGCAGGAAAAGTGTTGATTTTAGTGAATTATTCACACCAAGAATAATAACTATAAAGATAAATATAACAATAACAATGATAGCATCCACACCAGTGCACAATATTGTATTTATTATAAGCGTTCTGCAGTTTTGTCATCTGCAGCTTTAAATGCACAAGCTCTTTAAAACAGGAAGGATTCTGATAGGCTGTCATGGTTTTTATTGTCTAATGTGACATTTATTTGAACATCTTCTGGTCAGGTATGACAAATATTTAACTTTATGACAAAAGTTATAGCCTAAGCCATAATGAAGCCAAAATGACTTTAATGATGAGTAATTGATTTCTGCACTCCTTGAACATGCAGTGACTAAACCGTGTAACCTTACTTTTTGCACATTAATGTTTTTTCCTCTTTTTTTTTTTTTTGGAGAGGCACAGAGAAAAAAAAAGTGTTTGTAACCGCTCGCACATCTGTTTATTTTTCCTTTGATTTGTTGTCTCATTCTTTTCTTTGCTAGATTTTCTCATGTCTGCTCATGCTAGTTAACGTTAGCCACTCCCTGTATGTTTTTTTTCTCACAAATGTATGACTTTTGGAAGTCCAATTTGATTACCATATGAAAGAATAGGAAGTATCATCAATGGCTCAGCGATTTACTGCAGAGCAAGTAGGCTAAACGCAATCAAATACACAGTACCAGCTCACCTCGGCTCGACTCGCCTTTGTTTGGTTTTCCACTGTGTAAAAGTTGTGCCCGTACCTGCTTCTAGATACTTTTTTTCGTATCACCTCCGGCGAGGTTCTGAGCGAGCTGAGGTGCGTCATCATTGCACGCGCCAGACGGAGTATCCTGAATAACCCCGCAATTTTTAAATAGTTTGGCCAGAGATTGCGTGATATAACCATTACTAATATTATGGCAACTTGGAAGAATACGCAGTGGTAAAACGAGGAGGTGCAGACTTTCCTTTGTTAGCGGGTGTGTGTCGCGTAGAAGATTACGTCACGGAAGGTTCCTGCGGCGTCGCTATGACAACCAGGTACTATTGTGGAAAGCGAGCCGAGTTGAGTTCAGTTGAGTTGAGCTGGTACTGGTAATGGAAAAGCGCCAATAGTGTCACTGACACTTGATGGTGGATCTGGTGAAAAAGCTGTCAGCGATCAAAATTATAGTTTTGAGAATATGTTTGAGATTGCGAAAATGTGCCAGATATAATGAATTTGAGCTCTGACAACGCTATCTCACGACCAATTCGTACGAGTGAGTAAAAGGTGGCTAAATTGTTCGAATTCTTAAACCCCAGTGATAACGGGGCGGGGTCAATGGTAGGTCATTCCTTAAATTTGTACAGTGATGGTATAAAACATCTACTCCAACGGAATCCTTCCAGTCTCTGAAAGGTAACAAAGTATGTTGTATTTTTTTTCTTCTGTAATTGTTCCTCTAACATCAGGAGTTTACCCTATATCGCGACAGGTATCCATCCGTTCTCAGATATCCGGTTCGCTAAAGACCCGAATATGTAATAATGATTGGCGAAATTCATGCATTTAAGGGTTACATTTAGAACATTTTAAAGATATATCTTATTTGTTATGGCTACATTTTATAGTTACCTTGGTGTGAACGGGCCTTTATGGGACATTCACACAGAACATGGTTGCTCTAAGCTTTTTTCCCGTTTCACTTACTTGAGTGTCGATTATTTTACTTGAAACTGTGCTACTTTTGAATTGTTTTTCTATGTAAACATGCACCAGATACAGATAACTATGTTTGACCGTTGCGCTCGCATCTCGTGATTTGCAGCATCTCGCGCATGACACTGCATTCTAAAAACGCAGTGCTCAAGTTTAAAGAAATTCTAATTTACTCAAATAAAACCGCATCTTCTAGACCTTTCATTTCTTTCACTCCACAGCTCGCATCTACTTTTCCATTGTTTTTTAATGTAAACGTGATAGACGGATGGACATGTCTGACCGTTGTGAAGGTTTGCAGCTTCTTGCATGGCATTCTAAAAACACAGTGTAAAAAGTTAAAAGAAGTTCAACTTAAAAAAAAGTGCCTCAAGTTAAATTTTTTGAAATTCCTCTGCCCTTATAACCGCAAACATTTGTTCCGTATAGCCAAGTACTGTGTTCTATCCCATTTATTTTCGAGAAAAAACAGTGGGCTACAATCAACACCAAAATGAAGACAAAATATATTACTGCCCTCCTCATGGTCTGATATTTTTTAACCTACCAGAAGCACATTTCTCTCTGCTGCCCTGAGCTTGCCAAAACAACACTGACAGTCAGCCAGCTGTCTTAAAGATTAATTTAGTATAGTATTCGTAAACCATGGTTATATGACATAATATTCTTTAATATTGACTTATGCACCAATAATTATAGAATGGTGCAAAAACGGCCTATTCACATTGCAACAAGGGCATCGATAGGGCAACTAATCAATATACAGTCTTCAAGGAACATCTCCATGGCAACAACATGGAAAAATCTTGAGCATTCACTATGCAGCATCTTCTGATCCTCAACATCTTATTATTCATCTTAATGCTATTAGGTGCTTGCTGCTTTAGCTTTTGAAATCCCCAAATAATAATTTATATTTTAACAGAGAAATTGATTATCATTACCTCTTGTATACGCATGGCAAATCTCATAGAGTTGATCTTCAGCGCACAGGGAAATTACATCCTAATGTCCCTTTGATTGAATGAGCGTTTCTCTGTATTTTAGGTCACTGAAAGATCTGCAACATCTGTGATCTTCTACACACTCAAATCTATTACTCATTTTCCCCAAATATGCTTTACTACATGTTTGACCTTTTTTGTTTGTAAGGGAGACCTATGAATGAGTTCTCCAAAATCCCAGAGAGGAAATTGATTTTGTGTTGTGTTCAAATAACTGGAGAATAGGATCACAACAGCCTCACAATAAAGCACAGCAGAAGTAAAGCAACAAAAATGTGCATTTCAAATAGAACACTGCGTATAAGCTTCTGAACAATCCTTTGTCTCTTGAACTTCTTAATAAATACATTGTTTTTATTACCCGCACATGATCCTAACACTGTCCAAGACAATAAACAACCTCCTGTAAGCACAAATGTACCAATAATTGGACACAGCTGCAGTGCTTTCACTACTGGAAAATCCAAATTAGGAAATAAAAGTGGTCTCTGAAAATATCAAGTGTAGACTTATCAGAAATGGAATATTTCCCTGTCATCTCCAGTGCATGTTAATGGCAATTTGAAAAACAATTTTACAAGGTATGTGCAGATGCAACCAAATGTGAATGTAATGTTTCACTTTATCTTTAATGTGCAACAACAGTGCTGTGAAGTTTGGACCTGAGGAGAAAAAAACCTTTTGTTATTCAAAATAGCACTGCACATTTCTCAGTCTGACAGTGTACAATTACAACACAATTACAGCGATTATTCTCTGATAAAGGCTGGGATTTCAGCTGAGTTTCTTTTACACAAAACACCGTTCTACATTACACACATAATGCACTGCATAATGAAAATGAATACTGAATACTGACACTGTGCATATTCATTAGTCACATGTATTCCTTTGTTTGAGTTTCCCACTACTAATCTTCATCACAGCTGTTCGTCATTTAGTTCATCACCATGTGTATTTAAGTTCCTCATCTTCACTCAGTGTTTGTCCAGTCTCGTTTGTGAATGCGTTTGAATCCGCTTTGGGTGCCTGAAAACGCACACTTTTGAAACCGGGTTTTAAAGTGCAAGTTTTTGAAAACGGTCTCCGCGTAAACTACAAAAATGTGAACCTCTGAAGACGATGACGTCATGCATATGCATATTACGTGTTCACTCTACAGCGTTTCATTGCCATCTAACGGCCTGGCAGCAGAATCAACGTTTTTAGTTGTTTTCGTGATCGTTTTGACAAAACGTTTTTGAGAAAACTCGAAGGAAAAACTTCGCAGTTTTGAGCATATCGTTGTCGTGTAAACGTACCCTCACTTTCATTGTACAGACACAAAACAGTTGGAACTTCATTCTCAAATATATATTTGTGTGTGTTCTGCAGAAGAAATAAAGACTTAACAATCCCTATACTATGAGCATATACCATATCTAATATTTTAACATGGATAGCCTTATAGGTTCTGGAATGGTAACACATAGCAGGTTCTCAGGGACTGAAGGAGATACTGAGCCCTACTTCACACATCCTCAGGAGCTTATTTCTGATTCCACTTCTGACCTATACATCCAATTTCTGCCCTTGAGCGAGCTGCCTTATGCTGGCGTGCTCCAGGGCAGCTATTCAGCAAACTATTGTATCTCACTTCAGATAAAATGTGTATTGATAACTACAAGATACCATAAAAATACAGAGGAAATTAAAATGATATAAAATATTTCTAAGTCATCAATATGCAAGAAGCAATATGTTTTCCTCTTTTTCCAGTCTCAATGGCATTACGCAATTGTCCTTTCTTTCACCCTCATTTGCAACGTCGCTGTCAAAACAGTAAGTGCATGCAACCAGACACCTCTCTAAATAGACCATTTCTCACTAAATAAGTCTGGTTTATATTAAAAAAAATATTATGCTGCCATCTACTACCCTTCTTCCTTTGTTCAGTTTTCTACTTTATTTTCGCTCACTGTTCATTTCTGCATCACAGTTCATCAGACTGTCACGCATACATTAGGATGGAAGCTCACTCGTTCTAAACAGCCTTTGCTGTGACAAGCTGAGGTCTGGTGGGTCAGAGTTGCATTGTTCAATCTCTCAGATTCAAAACATGCCCTGGCATTCCTCCAAGATCATCACCCCATGATCATTTTTTTTCCAGGGACAAGTGAAATAAGATATTGTCTGTATTTGTAAAGCTGAGTTTCTATGGGGACTGTGAGGCTTAATTTGAATCAAAATGAGGAGGTGGCAGAGAGGGAAGAAAAACAGGAAGAGAAATATACAGATGGAAATATTTCTGTCTCCCTCTAAAGTAGCAATTACTTATGTATTGTATGTATGTATGTATATACGTACGTACGTACGTACGTATGTGAGAAGGTCACAGTGGCCTCACTAATTGGTTGGACTTCAAGAGAATGGAAATTGCATCAGTTTAAGGGTCAATTAACCATGGTCAATACAAACAATTGACTTCATCAATATAAGTTTCTGAGCAATATTTACTTTGATGTAACCCTTTTACAGTGATAAAAAACACATTGTAAGTCATCACACAAGGGTCCACCAATAAAATAACTTCATAGCTTTTTTGCAAATTACAATATGGATATGATACATTTATCTAGTTAAGTTTCATTTTATTATCACAACAAAATTAACAATTCTTCTGACTCTCGCATGCTTTTCAAAACCTTCTCCTCTCTTTTCAACCCTCCTCCTCCATCATAAACCCTAACAGCTGACATCTTTTGCCACATTCTTCATAAATAAAACAACCACCATCAGCGGCCAATTTACCAATCCACAAACTGACACACATATTTTACCAGCTAACACACAGATTCTACCCTCATTCTCTCAGCTTTCAGAGGCAGAAGTCTCCAAACTCCTCCTTTCCAATCACCCTACTACCTGTCCGCTTGATCCTATTCCTACTTCAAGCCATTTCTTCCTCAGTTACATCCGCACTCACGCACATCATAACACCTCTCTTCACACTGGTACCTTTCCCACAGCATTTAAGCACTGATTAAGAAACCTACTCTTAATCCAGCACATCTGGAAAATTACAGACCAGTATCCCTTCCATTCGTTGCAAAGACACTTGAACGAGTTGTTTTCAACCAGATCTCTTCCTTTCTTACACAGATCTGGAGATTGCCACTCTTTAAGATTGCCCTGCTGAAGAAGTGTCCACTTCAAATCCATTTGGATCTTGAGTGAACTTCAAAGCCTGAGAGGCCTTACTGGAGGAATCAAATGCTGTTTAAGGGCCAAGAAACAGGGCCTGAATGAACTCTAGCCACCAGCTTTCAAACTAGAAGAGACAAACAGCTCAAACAGCTGCTGCATGACAGCATCACACATTAAAAAGAGCAGCCATGAAGTTCAGTAATGTAATTTTTTATCATCTAGAGGACCTCTCGTTCTTTTTAGGGTCATGAAGGCAAAATACTTAAACATACTTTCTGTGAACCCATCAGTGCTCTCTTTTGATTGCTGCCATTGCTTTCACACACTCAAAGATTTCAAACACTCGTATTCACACACACACACACACACACACACACACACACACACACACACACACACACACACACGCAAACAAACACGCACACTCTGCTTGTCTCTCCGTCCCTCTCCTTTTCCCATACTCCTCAGCTATCGCTGCTTCTTCAAATAAAAAATGCATGTTACCGTGGTAACCACACATGGTAACATGCAATATTTCACACCTTTCAATGAGGCATCATAGAGAGACATCCACATTGCAGATATGAATTTTAGATAGATACATACAAACATACACACATGCATACATACATACATACATACATACATACATACATTAAAGAATGGTTATTGGTTACACCAATAAAAATAACTGAAATGGTTAGATCAGATAAAGCTGCTCCTTAAGAATGAACAATTGCAGGAGCTAATTAGAAATTAACTAATTTTAGCAAAAACTATTTTAGATGAGGGCACTTAATGAGTCATGCTGGCTAATGGCTAATGTTGATCAATTAAGATTAACAATATAAGATGTTAGGGTGACAGAAAATGTTACACTCTCCAAACTGAGCGGCTATGTCACTCTGAGAGGCAGAGACAGCTTCCCAGGAATTGGCGACTGCGTTGTTGGTTCTGTTCAGACATCCACCCTCTCAGAGCAGAGCGGGCATCCCTATGTCACTCTGAGAGGCAGAGAAGAGCTTTATCTGCTCTGAGGAGTCCATTTCTTTTTTTGCTATGTGCCATGACTTCACTTTTGTCTCATATATGTATTAAAGCAACTGCAGGAGATTGACTCATCAGTAGTTGGGTGTGTAGGAGGACAAGACAGAAGGGGACACTCATGAAAAATAGAGATGGATACATAGGCTAGAGAATGGTGTCAAATCCAAGTGCAAAGAGCTTTACCAGTCTTTCCAGCTGAGTTTTTTTTTGTCTTTCTACTGTCATTTTTGTGTCCTACTGCCTATCACTGTTTTTTCACAAAATCTTACTCAAATTGCATTTACTGTATATTCACTTACCTCAAGCTCCACAGTAACCGGAAATAAGTTTATGTAACCTTGATTTTCTTTTTTTAATAGATATAGTGCTAAACAAACTACAATCTGATGTGTTTGTAACTGAATTTACAAGGCCTAAATAATTTTGAGTTGAAGACGTTTAGGCTACTAGACTATTTATATTTCAAATCTGCATTATTATTATTTTTTTGGATTAACCCTATACTATTTTTAAATTTGGTCTTTACATTATTTTAAATACATTATTATAAAACAAGGTAGGTGTGTGTGTGTGTGTGTGTGTGTGTGTGTGTGTGTGTGTGTGTGTGTGTGTGTGTGTGTGTGTGTGTGTGTGTGTGTGTGTGTGTGTGTGTGTGTGTTAGCTGAATATTGTTTGCGCTGAATCCGGAAGTCTTGGACAGTAAGTTGCAGGATACTTTGTTGAAATGTTGGAAATTGTATTAACCCTCCTGTGGTGACGTAACATGATCGATGAAATGTTTCTCCGGCCGCTGTCCAGGGTCCTGAGGCGTTTTCTGGAGGAGCTATGCCCACTGCAGCGCAGCTGTCTTCGGATATGGGTCAAGCATGAGCTGAATAGTGAAATCCCAACCCGATCTCAAATCCTAGTGTGCACAGAACAAAGGTTAATGCGGTATTGTTATTTTTAAACAAAATACTAAATTACAACATTTTTAAAATACTCTACACCAAACCTTATGTAATGTATTTGTAATGTATTTGTAATTTTAAGAGGTTTACTTTTAATAAACTGATAAATAATTACAGAACGTTTGCAAAAGAAAGCGTTAAGCCGAGAATCCCGCGATGGTTGCTATGGTTACCTCCTCAAGCGAACGTGTTCAAGTCTTCGAAGTTCGAACTGTTCTCATCTTCTGACTTTTGAAGTATTATGGCCTGACTAAGCCTATATATGTGCGTGTAAAAAAAAAATACTCAAGATATAGGCTACTCACACCTTTGACTTCCTTTGACTTCGATTTCTACGACGCTAGACTACGTAAACAGCCTTCAAACACGAGAGAGAGAGAGAGAGAGAGAGAGAGAGAGAGAGAGAGAGAGAGAGAGAGAGAGAGAGAGAGAGAGAGAGAGAGAGAGAGAGAGAGAGAGAGAGAGAGAGAGAGAGAGAGAGAGAGAGAGAGAGAGAGAGAGAGAGAGAGAGAGAGAGAGGGTTAGGGTGTTTGAGGGGATTCATCAAAATGCGCAGCGCATATTAGGGATCATTGTGAGTCTGCGCGGATAACCGCTCGGCAATGTTACAACACAATACAGCGAGTTATCCAGAAAACATCCCTTATACTTCAAACCTTGACTTTTCTATGTAGCCTATGCATGTGCTTTATTTTTCATTCGTTGCATAATTAGACGTATGTAAGAGAGGCAACTGTTCCCTCGTTTATGCTAGAGAGAGAGAGAGAGAGAGAGAGAGAGAGAGATACTACTGTCCGCTGAAGTTTTTCGGGGCGTCTAGGAATGTTTGTGCAGCAACGCGCGCCGCGGCAGTAAGAACGCTTGCTGACAGCCAGCGCGAGACTCTCCATTCTGCATCGTGTCACGTCCTCTTGCGAGACCTCCTGCTTACTGGAACGGTAAGATTCATGATTCATTGTATAGCCCTATCCATTCCTGTAGTGTCTTATAGTAAATTTTCTATTGAAATGCATTCCATTCCTTTTCTGGTTGTTTGGCTATTGAAATGGAATGTAGGCTACACGGATCAATTAGCTCTCGATTGGAAGAATTATGGATGCAATACAGCCATTTCATATGTCAGTTTTTATACTATGTATTTTACTATGGAATTGGTGGTCGAAATGCTATTCAATTAATGCGGTTGGTTGGAGAGTGGTTTGAAGACGGTCTGCGGTTTAGTGGATGTTTCAAGCCAGCTGGGAGTTCTGCGGTTTGCACGAATTGTTAATAGGAAGATTTACCGTTTTAGTGCAATATGCATGATAAAGGAAAAAAGCGTTGAAAGCACAACAAGAAAAATAAAAATCAGCTTCCAACACAGCACCGTTTAAGGACACATAACTGTCATAGAGCTGCTGCACATGTTATTGAAACACGTTAATAATATAGTAAGAGCTTGTATGAATATCACAACTTAAAGCATTATATATGCTTTTAATGTACAGTTCGTCCACCGTATTGTCATGATTTCTATTTCACGTTATTGCTGTATTTTTAGTCAATGCCTTCCAAGACTTTGATTACATTCATTCTACATGAATTATAAATGTTGAAACCTTACTATATCCACGCCACACCCAAACTACAGTGAGATGATTATGCCATAAAATGGTACCAATTTATAGCGTAATATATGTGGGCATATTAGTTTATGTCCATCTCATGTAGCATAATGCAGATATTGCAGAAATTGTTATTACAGGCCTACACTTGAACTATTGCATTCAATGTGTTGAATTTATGTATTGTGCCTTTACTTTTATGCATTTTTAATTTATATTTCCTACTCACTGCAAAAAGAAACCAGTCTTTTTGCATTTTTCCAGTAAAATATCTAAACATATTTAAAACAACATTTAATTAAGATGGGTTTTTTTTATTGTTCTTACTCCATTGCTTATTCCCCGTTTTAAAATTAAATATATTTAGGCTAAAAGTGTTAAAATATATTTTCCCATCTTCCACATTATTATTATTATATTTTATTTATTATTATTATTATTATTATTATTGTATACTTTATCTTTTTTGTGTAAAAATTAATTTTCCATTGTGTGAAGTCACGTTTTACACATGCACACCACCTTTAAATAAACTTTTTTGCAGTTTTTTTTCCTTATCACAGTTAAAATAATGTTATTATTACATGTTGATCTGTATTTTTATTTAACTCATCATAAACAAACCTTTAATTGACTGGAGTGAATAGGAGATTAGTCTCTCTCCTCCCTTCCTCTTTCCTCTCCCTGATTGTGTTGGACAGTATAAAATATCCACTGCAGAGCCTCTGTAACTGTTACAATCGGGATTCATTTCCAGTCTTGTTTGTCTTGGATGTCTTCTGAAGCAGAACCCCCAAAGTTATTGCATGCATCTGCAAATGAGCTGTTTTACAATTTTACACTCGGTGTAGTTCTGTGTGCATCTTTTGTGCACCATTAACAATTACACCATGGTGTTCAGTTACAACCACTCACCTCTAATAATATAAGAATTGAAGATGTACATGTTTATATCTGTTTGATATTGAGAATTCAGTTCAACACGTCCAAAAAGAGGCAGGATATTAGCAGAGCAGGCCTTTCTGAGCTGCAGTCAATGTGACATTTAGGACTAATTGAAATTTGAATCGATTATGGCATCACTTTTATTCTACATAAAATATTGGTCTATATTTTCTGCATATAGTATGCCTCAATAAAAAAAGGCCTATTACTTTATGAAACAGTGCATGCATTCTCGTGCATGTTCATCATAAACATGTGCAGCTCAAAAAACGATGTACATTCTAAACAAACATATGTAAATATGAAACTGCATGTGGATGAGATCAGGTCACTGAATCAACCCTGCAAAATTCAGCGTCAGACACCAGTGCTGATTCTTCTCTACTGATTTGCCATTAGTGTGTATTGTACTCACAGCCACACACAAGCAGAACAGGGCATAAATGTACTTGCACACACACATTTAGTTCACTCTCACTCAAAAACAATATTTTTGCCTCTTGTTAAATTTAATTAATTAAAATAAGCAAAAGTAACATGACTGTTTTATATTTTGTCACAACTTAATTTAATTGTGTTAAATCAACCTAATATATTTAAAACTGAAGTTTACTTAATTCATTTTTGTGAAAACTACCTGAATCTTTTTTGTTGACAACTAACTGGGCAGTGGATCTGTAGTTCCCAGCATGCTTTGCAAGAGACTGCATTAGGAGGGTAAATTTAGGGATTAAAGTGTTATTTTATGTGTTTTTCATTAAATGGAAAGATGTTGTTAGTTAATGTTAGCATTTAATGTTCAATTATGTTAGAAACTTAGAGGACTTTCTGTAATGTTTTTGAATTTTGTGGATACCATTATGCAGAAGAGTGACAACTGTGTTTAGACTGTGCCACTCAATTTACAAATTCATTAAACTTTCCACTCAGACCAAGACATTTTCAACATTATTACTGTGTAAAAAGTTGTTTTAATTAAATTGAACATTAGTAGCTTCTTTCATTGGAAGTGTTTGCAGAGTAAAAATGAGCTAAAAATATAATATTGGTGATTTTAGACAGGACAAAAATTAAATCTAGTCAACTTGACAAAACTTTTTCTAGTAGGAATGACAATAATTTTAGTAGTCTTGACTACATGCATTTAAATTCATACAGCATAATTACAACAAATAATTTCAAACAAATTAGATTTTGTTGGTAAAATTAAATTCAATTTCGTGGAAAAGCTTTCCTTAATTTAAGTTTGTTTAACAGCTTTTTTTTGAGTGACTTTGTGACAGACCAGATTTGTTGACCTCACTTTGTTCTGTGTGTTCAGCATTTTTTGACATTGTGCATAAATTCTACATTCACATTTTGCCAGCTTGTTGTCAGCAGCTGACACTCTGTTTAAATTATGTGTGCATATACACACTTACACTACAGTGCTGCTTTGATAATAACAAATCACTCTGTTACCTGGGGGCTCATGGCACAGTAATTGAAGTCACCCCATGCAATCCCTTCTGATTAGTACTGAGAAAAAGGGATAAAGGAAACTCCAAATTCCCTAATTCCTGATTTATGCCATGTATTTGCTCAATGTTATAAAGAAAGAAATATGCTAATGGTTCCTTTTCAAACAACAATTGACAATCCAAATATAGCTGCGCAGACTTTAGTGTCTTATTTCCCTATTGGTCAGTGGCATTAACACACTCTAATAAGATTTATGAGGAATATTCAGTGCAGAAACGAGGCCAGAGATCCATCTTATGCTTGTGCGACAGATTTAATCAATGGATGAAAATGAATATATCCATTGCATATCCCCTTTCTTTCATATTTTTTCTTTCTTTCATATTTTTCTTTCTTTCATATTCTTTCATATTCTTTCATATTCTTTCTTTCTTTCTTTCTTTCTTTCTTTCTTTCTTTCTTTCTTTCTTTCTTTCTTTCTTTCTTTCTTTCTTTCTTTCTTTCTTTCTTTCTTTCTTTCTTTCTTTCTTTCTTTCTTTCTTTCTTTCTTTCTTTCTTTCTTTCCACACACTAAATCTTTACCTTGTAAATAGTATGACCAGTCTGGACATATTGTGAGTGGTATAGTGTGACAAATTATTTTAGCTTCCGATGACCACTAGCAAGTGGAGCAGGGCAGATCTAATACAGCTATACAGCAATATTGGAACATTGCAACATTGTCTTTGCGCTGTGCGTGCGTTTGATAGATATTATTGTAGGGAGTTAAAAACCAGGGTTGTCAGCTGGTCAGACTGACATGCCTTATTACCTCTGCAAAGTCATTTGGAGTGTGGTAATAGCTGGACCACTGGCCACAGGTGCTTGGGGAGAGCTGGATTGATTTGTTTTTGTTTACACCGGCATGATATTTAGCACAATAATTCTGTACTCATTGTGTATATATATATATATATATATATATATATATATATATATATATATATATATATATATATATATATATATATATAACGTTTTTATTTAATATTATTTTATCAGGCTCCTGGGTAGAGGTTTCTACCCAAGTACCAGCATTTCTGAATGGGCTGAGGCTGGGATTTAGTGAGTTTGAAGTGAAAGTATTTGATGAGTGTATAGTATGCGGAGAGCATTCACTCAATATTATTATCTAATTTTTAACAGAGGTGGCTTTTAGAGGCTTTTGCATCGGAGGTCTTCAAATACTTTTGTATTGTTACAAAATATTTAAAGGAAAAAAAAGTCTATATTCATCGAAAAATTTATTTTTCATTTTTTGAGCAACAAATCAGCATATTAGAATTTTTTTTGAAGGATCATTTCACACTGAAGACTGGAGTAAAAATGCTGAAAACAAATAACATTCAAATAGAAAACAGTTATTTTAAATTGAAATATTATTTCACAATATTTCTGTTCAGTATTGTTGATCTCATAAATGCAGCCTTTGTTAGCATTAGAGACCTCTTTCATATAAATAATAATAATAAATAAATAAATAAAACCAACCCCATTTTTTGCATGGTATTGTATTCAATGATGTGATGCATTTATTCAACATATTAACATAATTTCAAATCAGATATGTCAATATTATTAACAAATATACAAAACCAATTGTCTTTACTTCTGCAATGGTATGTGAAAATAAATCACATTTTGGCCCAGAACGGAGTGAAATTGCATTGGATGTCATAGACCTGAAAGCCAGGAAAATAAATGCTTGAGGCATGGCACTAAATCTGTCACAAACTCTAGGCTATGAAGTGCCACCTGTCCCTGAAGTATGTCCTTCAGCTAGCCAAGCTGTCAGTAGCAGTGTTTGACCTCTAAACAGCAACACAATAATATTTCGTCAAAAAGAAAAAAAAATTCAATGCAACTGTATATATATATATAGGATGGCCCATCTCCCATATGTTGTGTCAGTAAAATGATTTGTATCTAATTGTGAAGGCATGCCCATTTGTGGAGAAGAATTGCTGTGGTAAATGTGCCCTCGGGAGTGTGCAAAGGGATAGAGTTTAGACATGCAGCCTTTCTGTGGCCTCTGATAGCTTGAACACACATTCTGGAATGTTGACACTCACACACATGTGCAAATACTGCCATCACCCACTGAGTCCCATAGTCACACTTCAAAGGCAGTGGAAACACAAGCACAGACATACACTTTCAGATACACACATTCCTAGATGACATTTATTGTAAAAATACATTTATTACCCCACCTATATGCCTTTGGATGTTTTGACATTCAGTTGGATTTTTGTTAGAACTTTACTGAATGAATGGGGTAAAACCCAAGTTTTACTTTTTTTTGCGAGCATAAGTTGTTCTGTTATCGTAAACGTACAATAAATGTCACTTTTTTGTGCATGCGTGCATGTTTGTTTTTGCAAACCTCCTAGTCTAGAATGTCTCAGTGTGATCTTGAGGCATCGCTAGGGGAGTTCTCAGCCAGTCAGCTTCATTATACCCACTAATTACAGTTTCCAGAGCAGCTGTTCCTCCCTATCTCCCTCCAGCCCTCCATTCAGCTATACGTATCCATCCATCCATCACACTTATGCTCTCTTTATCTCTGTCATTCTCCCATCTGAGTGTACCAATGTCTCTCCTACCTCCTACCTTCATGTGTTTGGTGCTGTGCTGAACAGAATTGAATAAGTATTTATCCCTAAGCAATACCGTGTAGTTGTCTGAGTTGTGTCACAAGGCTGTAGGCCTACTTTATGATACAGGCCTTTTGGATAAACAACTTAACAACAATCACATGCCCTATCTTTTCCGCTCCACAGTCTGCATATATACTGTATGCGGTCATTGTAATTGGTTGCAAAAATGGTGTAATATATCTAGACTAGTTGTTGAACACAATCTCATGAGAAAACAACCTCATGAGAAAACATAACTATTTCACAAGGTGGTGATTTAGTGTGAATTCATATAATGCTATTCATATCTAAACATATAAAAAGTAAGCACAAAGGTCCAACCCGTCCCTAAACCTAACCATCAGTGGGGTGTAAGTAGATGTTATGAAATGGTATGAATGAGTACAAAGGCTGCGTCCAAAAGCTTAGGCAGGTGACTTGTTGTTTTGATGCTCAATTAGGCAATGACTTTTCAGGCAGCGTTTGCACACGAGGTACTTCACTAATACTTTTGTCTCCTTTGTAATTTGGTAATTAGTATTTGCCAAACTGTTGATTGTGATGGAAATGATGCAACTGAAGGACAGTTTGTATTTTTCCGTAAATGGATATTAACTGAAATAGTGAATTTTTTGTTTTACTTGATGTTAGCATTATCATTTCTTTTTTCATGTATTACTTTTATGATGGATTATCATGACCTTTTGAAAATTTGTGTCTGAAATTACTGGTAGTGTAGAACAACAGCCTATATAAATAGCATTTGAAGATAAATGAGACTAAAATGGCATGGAAAAAAAGTTTATTTGACAATTTTAATTTCCTTCAAGTTGAAGTCCCTGTGACATTAAAATGTATGTTGTCGAAGAAACACCCAAAGCTGCTCTTACTTTTTAGCTTGATATCATTTCTTCACCCGTGTCTTGGTTAGCAGAGTCTGAGCTCATTTTCACTAGTGAGGAAAAGTGAGGTCCCCGCAAGATTACGGAGCTCTTGATGTTTGACATTTTGTCACTGTTTGAATGAACGCCTCAACTGGATTAAGCAGCAAATTAAATTCTCACTTGCATCTAACAATATTTTTTTTTTTACAGATCTGATGATGGTTTGAAGAACTGCAGCAGTTTTCCAGTGTTCACCATCCAGCACTTAGTTGTCCCCCTCTGCTGCTGCTGATCGACGGATATAATAGCATCAGTGCTCCAGACAAAATGGCTTCCACAGTGAGAAAATGTCAGCACCTGTTTTTAGCACTCATCCTTATCCCTTTGGTAAGCTATGTATATATTTTATTATATATATAAACAAGGCAGATCCATTTAATTAATAGATCTGAATTGCATGAAAGTAAACATGATTGAATTGAAAAGCACAAAACATTCCTAATTGTAAAATAAAGACTGACTAGCCTAAGAGATATACAAGGCTTCAGAGAAGAAATATTCTGAAGAGCAGAATAGAGACTGTGTGGGAGAAGGAGGAAGAGAGAGACTGAGCGTGAGAGAAATTTATAGCAGGGTGGGTCTGGGGGAGAAAAAGAGACCCCTGCAAATCCTTTTTCACCCTCTTTCTCTTGTTATTGCTTTCGGTAAATAATCCACATGCAATCTGTCAAATCTAGCTGCCTTTATTGTTTCCTGGATGACTGCTCGTTTCATACACATGGTATCCTCTTGTTACTGAGGGGAGAAGTGCCATCTTGGTTTACTTGAAGAACCATTCTCTCTTTGGTCTACTGTCTGTGCCTCCAGCTGAGGAGAAATACACGTCCAAGGGCAATTTACGTCACATACACACTGGCACTTAGATGCTTCCTGGCATCCAATGATCATTGGCACCAGACAGGCCAAATGTAAACTGTCCAAGAGCCAAAACAGTTATGGTACAGTGAGTACTTCAAGCAACAAAGGCCATGCTGTTTTATTTCACTTTATGTTAACACTACAAACTGGCAGTGGCATTGCAATGGAACATTTACAAAAGGTTATATTCCTGTTCTGTCTCAGTTAACAGTTTTAAATATGACCATTACAGGATAGATTTTTTTTACCTCTGTTGAAAAAAACTGCTTAGAAATATCTGCCAGTGACTTTTTATGAAAGAAAGTCAAAAACATGCAAAAACTAAAGGCAAAATTAACCTTCATTATAATTAAAAAATGTGTAAAGACACATAGAAAATGAAAAACGACAATTGAGCAATTAGGTGGAGCACAATACCATATAGCCTACAACACATTGAAATGACTAAAAATATAAGAAACTATGCACAATAGGGATATAGTATCCAATTCATTAATATGAATATGATTTTGCCTATATAGCAAAATCTAGGCCATTACATATTCATATATAAAGTATTTATTATTTTATAATAGAAAGTCATTTATAACTGGTATAGGCCTAACTACGAATTAAAGGATTAGTTCACTTTAAAAAAAACTTTTGCTGATAATTTACTCACCCCCATGTCATCTAAGATGTCCATGTCTTTCTTTCTTCAGTCGAAAAGAAATTAAAGGGATACTCCACCGGTTTTTCATATTAAACTATGTTATTCCCTTAACTACGACGAGTTGATACATACCTCTCTCGTCTCAGTGCGTGCACTATATCGCTCTGTATTGCCGCAAAACTATGTTAGCACTTAGCTTAGCCCAGTGCATTAAATATGGGCCAAAAAGAGAAGCGACCAAACATTTCCTCGTTTTCCCTATTTAAACACAGTTACTCGAGTACAGTAGATTAACTCGACCTAGGCTGGTGACACAAAATAAAACTTTGCGCTTTTCTAAGCGTTTAAAATTGATGACTATATTGTATGGCGGAATACCATAACAAGTGCTTTAGAGCACTTCTACTTAGCGCAATAATATCTTCACTCGTGAAAAGTCCTCTTACCGGCTCCCGCTTCCTCTCCCCCTCCCTCTCATATCCGTCAATACAACCAACGTGACATGTGCCGGTAGTAGTAGTTTGAGCGGAGTTGACGAAGTAACAGGTTGTTGGAAGCTAGTTTGTGTTCAATCATGGTTAAAACGTGCATCGTAAAGGGTTGTGAAAATAAGGAGAATGTACATAGTGCTGTCATTTTTCACCGAATTCCAACATCTGTTCGCAACAGTCACACTTGCACCACCAATTGCTGTTTGCCCGTGGTCTTTCGCCAGCTCCGGTCTGTTCTGGATTATATCTTTCTTCCCTCTAATGGTCCATAAGAGCTAATTCCTCCTCCGTGTACTCGGGTTCAAACAGATATGGCTCTGGGTCTGCTACAAAGAAGTCATAAGCATCTACAAAGTCCACCATTGCAAATGATCTGCAGTTTGCTAATAGCACAGGTAGTAAAAGTCACGTTGGTTGTATTGACGGAAATGAGAGGGAGGGGGAGAGGAAGCGGGAGCCGGTAAGAGGACTTTTCGTGAGTGATGATATTATTGAGCAAAGTCGAACTGCTCAAAAGCACTTGTTATGGTATTCCGCCATACAATATAGTCATCAATTTTAAACGCTTAAAAAAACACAACGTTTTATTTTGTGTCACCAGCCTAGGTCGAGTTACACTACTCGAGTAACTGTGTTTAAATAGGGAAAACGTGTTTGGTCGCTTCTCTTTTTGGCCCATATTTAATGCACTGGGCTAAGCTAAGTGCTAACATAGTTTTGCGGCAATACAGAGCGATTTAGTGCTCGCACTGAGATGATAGAGGTATGTATCAACTCGTCTTAGTTAAGGGAATAACAGTTTAATATGAAAAACCGGTGGAGTATCCCTTTAAGGTTTTTGATGAAAACATTCCAGGTTTTTTCTCCATATAATGGACTTCAATGTACCCCAAACGGTTCAAGGTCCAAATGACCGTTTCATTGCAGCTTCAAAGGGCTTTAAAGGATACCAGACGATGAATAAGGGTCTTATCTAGCGAAACGATCTGTCATTTCAAAAATAAATAAAAAAGTTTAAGTTTTATAGGCACAGATAAGACCCTTATTCATTGTCCGGTATCGTTTAAAGCCCTTTGAAGATGCACTGAAACCGTCATTTGGACCTTGAACCGTTTGGGGTAGGCCTACATTGAAGTCCATTATATGGAGAAAAAACCTGGAATGTTTTCATCAAAAAACTTAATTTCTTTTCGACTGAAGAAAGAAAGACATGGACATCTTGGATGACATGGGGGTGAGTAAATTATCAGCATTTTTTTTTAAAGTGAACTAATCCTTTAATAACACTTACCCCCATACATATAATTTTTTATCCCACAAAATTCTGAAATACAGGTTTAGATGGTTTAGGTTTGATTTTGATTCCCTTGTTTAATACTCATGTTAATCTAAGCTTAAAAAAAGAGTTTTCCTACAGACTAAACTAATCCCACAATACAGTCCTTCCAATTCCATTTAATCTGGGGATTACTGAAGTGATACAATGTATGGGATTATTGTTATAGAAGAAAAAAAAACTTGCATTGAGTAGCTACTCTTTCATTTCCCTCTATACTCTATGTTTTCAGCATAAAATGACATTTGCTGTTTCATTAAATTTGAAGTATGTGTTAAAACACCTCCTATCAACTTATATCCCTTATATGCAGAAACAACTATAAATAAAACTATAAACTGTATAGAAAATATTTTATTTATTTATTAATTGTTTGCTTGTCTTTCAACTGAGTGTAAATGCTATGTGACATTCTCAGGCAGTGATAGCAATACTGAAGAACAAACACACAGAAAAATACGTCACCTTAATTTCAATGATGTGAAACATCATTTCACACCTTCCAAAAAAAGTCACTGCCAAATCAAAAACACATTTCAGTTCCATAAATGAATGTGTTCATCATTTTAGTGAAGGACAGAGGGGAAAAAGGGGAAAGAAAAAATATAGATGGACAGCAAAAACAGCAGGAGGAAAAAAGACAGAAAGAAAGAAAGAAAGAAAGAAAGAAAGAAAGAAAGAAAGAAAGAAAGAAAGAAAGAAACTGGGAATAAACTAGTTCTAAGGATTTGCTTTTTTGTTTGGGATTTTTTTATGTTGCTGTCATGATGTAGGAGTGAATTGCGTAGTCTCTTTATGATGGAAATCAGCTCTGTGTTGCAGCCAGGGTGAGAACTTACACAGTCCTCATGAATATTAATGCAGGTGCTCAAGTTTATTAAATGTTTCTCATGTTTTCAAGGCAAAACACAAGGAGCATGGTGCTCTGAGACCAGTTATCACACTAACTACAATCTCAGGGGTTTAAATCAGCAGTAATAGGGAGGGTTTCAACAGTAATTTGTTCCCTTTCGATGGAACTCGCGTTGCATCGATGACGCTTTGTGTACGCCCCTGAGTGATTGTATCTGAAGCGCTTGTGTCAACTAATCCAATGGCGAGAGTGAACGTCACGGGAGGTTGACGTTACGGCCAGGAAAGGATAAAAGTACATCCGGTCTGACCGGTGTTAGCTTCTGTGCCTCAGTAAGCGCTCTGTGTTCATACTGTCTGTCTTATTTATTGTTGTCTATATCACTTTATCAGTCACAAGTATAGATATTATGGCAGACAAACAAACGTTAGATTGATGTGCTGTTTGTTTGGAACGGAGCATGATCTGTCAGTGCTCGAGGGTGCTGACTATGAGCATTGCGAGTTACTTTTGCTTTAAACGCTCCGTTCCCGCCTGTTACTCTTTGAGGAGGGTGTTCAGGTTTGTGTTCCTCGCAATACCGGCCCAGTGTTGCCGAGGCAGCACGGAAGCTGGTATTATGGGGTTCGCAAATAGATTCGCGGAGGGGCTAGAGACGGTCTCCGCTTTTTCTCTGCCTTCACCCGGGGGATCAATGTCACCATGATGCTGCGCACTGTAGCAAGGTTTAAGTTTCAGGGAAGAAGGAGGCAGGAACCGGCGAACATTTAAACATTTTTAATAAAAATAAAACAAATACAAAATTAAAATAAAAGCCAGCAGCCCCTCACGGACGACTGCTGGCACACAATAAACCACAAACAAAACAAAACAAAACACAGGTTCAGGCCTGTTCCTCTCTCGTTCATCACTGTTTTCGCTCCTCCTTTATGCCTCCGCTCCTCCGTGAGAGATACGAGACCGGTGCTTCTCGCAGGTGTTGCTCATTATCAATCACGCACCGGCCTCACGCTGTTCTCTCACGTCCCTCGGCCTCGTCCTGCTCGCCACAGGCACCCTCTGAGGGGGGTTCAAAAACAGTCAGTTTGGTGGTTTCCTGCCAGTATACTTCAGGTCACCGAAGTGGCTGTTCCAATTACACCAGAGGCCAGTCTCGAGAGGCTGGTACCCTTAGTAGACTACCTGACAGAATGGAAGAATCTGCCAAAAATATCTCAGTGTTTCCTACAGATCATAGAGTAATGCTACAGAATCCCGTTCGGTTCTCGTCCGCCACACTACAACGAGGTGTTGCTCACGTTAGTGCATCCCGAGCAAGCCCTGATAATGGAGCAAGAAGAGAAAACTCTGTTAGCAAAGGAAGCTATAGATCAGCTGTTTTCACCCAACAAAGAATCAGGTTTTTACAGCCGTTACTTCATTGTTCCGGAAAATTATGGGGGGTTGCGTCCTATATTAGATCTCAGTTGAATTGTCCAGTCAAGAAACTCAAGTTCAAAATGCTGACACTCAAACAGATCGTGACTCAAATCAGATCCGATGACTGGTTTGTCACGATAGATTATAAAAGACGCATACTTCCATGTCTCCATCCTCCCTCAGCACAGGAAGTTCCTGAGGTTTTCTTTCGGGGGCAAAGAATAGCAATATCGGGTGCTTCCATTCGGTCTAGCTCTTATCACCCCGCATGTTCACCAAATGCGTAGATGCAGCTCTGGCCCTGCTCAGGCTGCAGGGCATACGCATTTTGAACTAGATAGATGACTGGCTGATTCTAGTGGAGTCAGAGCAGTTGGCGGTTGGGCATCGAGATGCCATCCTCGCAAACATCCAGAAATTGGGGTTGAAACTCAAGGCCAAGAAGGGTGTACTTTCTCCATTACATTCAGTCATGATGCAAGTTGTTCTATTGCCCGCTCATGTAGCTGCTATCCTCAAAGCCACGAAACAGTCTTCAATGCGTTGAGACACTTCCTCCCAGACCTGAGGGGCCATCATGTGCTTGTCCAGTCAGACAACACATCGGTGGTCTTCTATATAAATCATCAAGGGGATCTGCGTTCACGTCCACTATGCAAACTGGCGCACCAGATTCGTAGCGGTATAGACATGGCCTAGGCTACGTCCGTACGTTTTTCCCCTATTACTCTGCTCCCAGGAGTTCTGGAGAAGGTCCGCCGGGATGGAATAAGTCTACTACTGGTTCTCGGACCTGGTGCCCCTCCTTACCGGCTCTCCCTCGGAGATTCCGGTCAGGAGGGACCTTCGGTTTCAAGTGGGAGGGGTGACCCTACAAGATCACCCCAGCCCAGAGATATGGAACCTGTGGGTTTGGCCTCTGAGGGGGCCCAACTCATATACGTTGGTCTCTCAACTGAGTTTGTGGAGACCATTCTTTACTCCAGAGCTCCCTCCACGAGGAAACTGTGTATTGAAGTGATGGGTTTTCACTTCATAGTGCAGATCTCGGACAGTGGGACCCAGTTACCAGCCCAATTGGAACAGTGCTGGAGTTACTGCGGGTTTGTTTTTCCGCAGGGTTATCCCCTTCCACACTGAAGATGTACGTGGCGGCCTTAGTGCCTACCATGTCCCTTTTGGTGGTGTATAAATTGGGGCGCTCACCCTGGGGTCTGTGTGGGTCCTAACGCCCCAGTATAGTGACGGGGACACTATACTGTCAAAGAGCACCGTCCTTCAGATGAGACGTAAAACCGAGGTCCTGACGCAATGTGGTCATTAAAAACCCCATGGCATTTCTCGTAAAGAGTAGGGGTGTAACCCCGGTGTCCTGGCCACATTTCCTCTATTGGCCCTTGCCAATCACGGCCTCCTAAAAATCCCCATCCACTGAATTGGCTCTATCACTCTCTCTCCTCTCTCCACCTGTAGCTAGTGAGTGGTGAGCGCACTGGCGCAGTTGTACTGTGGCTGCTGTTGCATCATCCAAGTGGATGCTGCACACTGGTGGTGGTTGAGGAGAGATTCCCTAATATGATTGTAAAGCGCTTTGCATGTACAGTAGTACATATGAAAGCGCTATATAAATGCCTCATTCTATTCTATTCTATTCTATTCTACCTGTAGGAAGTGGTCTGAGTTCAGTTGCACTGGAACTGTGGCGTGATTCACGTGAATGTGAAAGCAACTCGGACTCAGGTGTGAGCTTGTTCAAAAAGTAAAGTAACCTGCACATACATTTTAGCTGATGATGGCATCACTAGTTCAACAAAACACATGTTATGGATGACAGTGGTGATGGTTTAATTTAGATTCAAGCAAAAGTGAGTGTGTAGTTTAATCGCGCATAGTGAGTGCAATAAAAGCGGCAAATTAATTCCCTCTCCTACATTTCCTTTAAGTACTGAGACTCAAACCCACAACCTTTGGGTTACAAGTCCGACTCTATAACCATTAGGCCACAGCTGCGCCAAATGCACCATGGCTCGATAGAATCAAATTGAGTGTGAAATCATATAGTGTTATGTGTGCGCTATCATATAGTGTTAGTGGCAGCAGCGCTGCCATGGCCTCCCGAAGTGTCTGGTCCGCCCTGGCCACCTGAAGGGTCGTCTACGCCCTGGCCGCCTGAACAGTCGTCTCCTTCCTGGCCGCCTGAAGTCTCGTCTCCTCCCTGGCCACCTGGAGGATCGCCTGCACTGCCTGCTACGCCCTGGTCGATTGCTCCGCACTGGTCGCCTACTCTGCCCTGGTCGCCTGTCTTGCCACAGTCGCCAGGTCCTTTTCCTCTCCATGGGCCTGGCCCTCCATTCCGCCCCCGGGTCCGCCTCTGCTCCACCTCCCTCCCGTCTGGAAGCCACTCCTTTGAGGGGGGGCTATGTAACGGTTACCAGCTGGAGTGCCCTTGAGAGACTCCAGAGGGCACTTCACCCTGGACTATTGTCACTCTCACAAACCACATGTCCCAGAACTCACTGCCCGGACTCATCATCACTGATTGCATTCACCTGTCTCTCATTGCCTTGTTAGTATCAGCCTATTTATTCCATGTTCACTCATTCACTCACTGCAAAGTTTTGTATGTTGTTGCACTGCATTTCCGAGCGTTTTCCCTGGTTTCATGTCTCTTGGTTTTTTGATTTCTTGCCTGTTCCGTTGATTACTCTTTTGCCTCTGACCCCTGCCTGTTTTGTTTTTTGTTTGTTTGGTCTGCCTTCCTGTGTTTTGACCTATTGCCTGTATATTGGATTACGTGTCTGGATTGCCCCGTAATTAAGGCTGCATTTGGATCTCAACCTTCATGTCTCTGAGCAGTTCGTGACACACTGAGTGGGTGAGATACGAAGGAACTGACGTTTGGATTGGTTCAGAATTTCATTCGACCCTGGGCTAAAGAAATTTAATATCTTGTGTGCTGTGTGTGGATGTGTGTACTATTGTCTCTATTTGAAAACTGTTTAACTTAAAGATAAGCAATATTCAAGAACTGCTAGGAGTGGACAGCAGGTTATGTATACAGGTCCTTCTAAAAAAAATTAGCATATTGTGATAAAGTTCATTATTTTCCATAATGCAATTATAAAAATTAAACTTTCATATATTTTAGATTCATTGCACACCAACTGAAATATTTCAGGTGTTTTATTGTTTTAATACTGATGATTTTGGCATACAGCTCAAAAAATTAGCATATTTCATCCGACCAATAAAAGAAGTGTTTTTAATACAAAAAAAGTCAACCTTCAAATAATTATGTTCAGTTATGCACTCAATACTCGGTCGGGAATCCTTTTGCAGAAATGACTGCTTCAATGCGGCGTGGCATGGAGGCAATCAGCCTGTGGCACTGCTGAGGTGTTATGGAGGCCCAGGATGCTTCGATAGTGGCCTTACGCTCATCCAGAGTGTTGGGTCTTGCGTCTCTCAACTTTCTCTTCACAGTATCCCACAGATTCTCTATGGGGTTCAGGTCAGGAGAGTTGGCAGGCCAATTGAGCACAGTAATACCATGGTCAGTAAACCATTTACCAGTGGTTTTGGCACTGTAAGCAGGTGCCAGGTCGTGCTGAAAAATGAAATCTTCATCTCCATAAAGCTTTTCAGCAGGTGGAAGCATGAAGTGCTCCAAAATCTCCTGATAGCTAGCTGCATTGACCCTGCCCTTGATAAAAACAGTGGACCAACACCAGCAGCTGACATGGCACCCCAGACCATCACTGACTGTGGGTACTTGACACTGGACTTCAGGCATTTTGGCATTTCCTTCTCCCCAGTCTTCCTCCAGACTCTGGCACCTTGATTTCCGAATGACATGCAACCACTGAGCAACAGTCCAGTACTGCTTCTCTGTAGCCCAGGTCAGAAGCTTCTGCCGCTGTTTCTGGTTCAAAAGTGGCTTGACCTGGGGAATGCGGCACCTGTAGCCCATTTCCTGCACACGCCTGTGCACGGTGGCTCTGGATGTTTCTATTCCAGACTCAGTCCACTGCTTCCGCAGGTCCCCCAAGGTCTGGAATCGGTCCTTCTCCATAATCTTCCTCAGGGTCCGGTCACCTCTTCTCATTGTGCAGCGTTTTTGGCCACACTTTTTCCTTCCCACAGACTTCCCACTGAGGTGCCTTGATAAAGCACTCTGGGAACAGCCTATTTGTTCAGAAATTTCTTTCTGTGTCTTACCCTCTTGCTTGAGGGTGTCAATGATGGCCTTCTGTACAGCAGCCAGGTCGGCAGTCTTACCCATGATTGCGGTTTTGAGTAATGAAACAGGCTGGGAGTTTTTGAAAGCCTCAGGAATCTTTTGCAGGTGTTTAGAGTTAATTTGTTGATTCAAATGATTAGGTTAATAGCTCATTTAGAGAACCTTTTCATGATATGCTAATTTTTTGAGATGATGGGTTTTCATAAGCTGTATGCCAAAATCATCAGTATTAAAACAATAAAAGACCTGAAATATTTCAGTTGGTGTGCAAATCTAAAAATATATGAAAGTTTAATTTTTATCATTACATTATGGAAAATAATGAACTTTATCACAATATGCTAATTTTTTTTGGAAGGACCTGTATATACTTATACGTTTTTTTTGTTTGTTTATTTTTAACACAAGTTTAAATACTATATTATAAAACCTCATAGTTTTAAATGTTGCAAGTTTCTAAGTCACAACTCTCTCACAACATAATAGAGGTGTAATGTTGTCGAAATGCGTTTGTATACATGGCAGTCAAGTCTAATTTAGAGCTCATCAAACAATCCAACACTGAGACTTAAGCTTTATCTGTTAATTTGACAAGCGATTGGCAGGAAAAAATATCATTTAAATGTTCATTTAACAGTTTTTGAATAACACTGGGACTGTTTAGGATGTAGATCATCTTTAGTAGCCTTGCTACAAATTGTACATTTATGCTCTTGAAGAGCCTAAACACTGCACCAGCAGAATACAGTTGTCAGTCCTGTATTTGAGTGCCAACCTTTATGTTCTCACACAGTTCAGTTATTTATGAGAGTGACAACCCCATTTTATAAGCAAACTCATACATTTTTCGGACTCACAATCAGTATTTCTCGGCAGTCCCCATGTGAGAACGGAACTATGTAAAACTACATCTGAAATTATACTCTCCCAAGTACTTATGGGACCATTAAAAAGTATGCAAAGAACAGCTCTGTCTTACATTTTACTTACTCATTCACATTTCACTTGTGTTTGAAACATCTTTCAGATCTACTGCATGCATCCAGACTGTGTCATTCATTTAGAGAAAGAGAAGTGCATGGAAAGGATGGCCATGGATGACCCCAGCAGTGAACCTGAATTAGGTAAGTGTACAGTCTGTGTGTGTGTGATTTTACTTAGCAATAGTTCAGGCTATAGACACATTTTTCTCAGGAACTCACGCAGTCACCAATAATTCTCACCATTATTGAAAAACAAACAAATATGTGATTCTATGTGAGCCTTGGTTATGTGGAGGCGGTACTTATTATTTTTCAGACTGTGTATGCATACTATTTCGATCCACAAATTTTTCAATTTAAGAGCCACACATAAATGTTGCATGTTTCTGTTATATGCAGTGTAGAGCTATTAGTGTTTAGCTGTAAATGGAAGCAATAGATATACCTGAAATTACTGTTTTAGTAAATATAGAATACTTGCAGTTATTCATAGCTATTATTAGAAACTTTTCAAATAAGTTATAAATTAGTTTCAGTTTAGATTAGGTATTTCACACATGATCTGAAATAAATGGGTGACGGAATTAAACCTAATGCTGTCAGACTTTAAGCTGAAGAATTTAAGACACTGTGATGGTCGGTTCGCAGGAAATGGTGGGAAGATCATAAGCTCAGAGCTCTACCAGTTCTGATTCTGAAACCCCTCCAGTGCTGTCTGCATGTGGCATTGATCATAATCCTTTGGGCAGTCACAATCACAGACAGTAATGAGATACTGACATTTTGATTTGACAAGGAGCTATCCTTAGGGAATGGACTCATGCGGTAATATGTAACTAGAGCTGGCCACAGTTTTAGGCTATAAGCTGAACGGAGTGCTTAGATGTACATAGAGCAAATAAATACAGAAAGCACACAATACACAATACTATTTGCGACTGTCTGTGGATTGTATGGGCTACACGCTTATTTACATTGCTTCATCTTTATCCCATTATTTTGCCTTAACTTACTCATTTACTTTACCTATTTTAAGCAGCTTAAAATAAGCACTGATTGGACCATTGGCTCTTTGAATCATATATTTCATAAGTAGCCAAAAATTCTCCAATATGGAATGCCTGAGATGTGTTGTGTTTCTGGAAGATTCTGGAGAACATAGACAAACAGCCCTGCCTTTTATCTAATCATGCATCTGTGTTTAATTTACACAAGTAATTAAGGCTGCCCTCAGGAGAGGAATCATGATTTGTCATTTTGTGTGAGCGTTGCAATGTTTTCCTGGAAGAAAAATGTCCTCCTTTCATCCCCCAAATAATTGAACTTTGTTTGTTTAAGTTCTTTCTCATGGATATAATGTTCCCTTTCGAGAGGTCTCTCCTATTGCGTAAGTAGCTTACGCTATGGGAAAACTCCTTTTCTCGAGAAATATTGAAGTCTTTATGTAAAACGCATTGCAGCTGCACAGCATACAGCAGTGAGCGAGGCAGCTCGGTCATTGGCTGTGCTGCGGCAACTGCACGAACCTATGACGGGGCAACTCTGAACACGCTTCCAATGAGCGTGCTTCGCGCCCGCGCGCATCAGAGCCCGCCAAGATGGGCGTGGCCAAGGGTATATATTGGGCGCCCCGTCGTCTGAGTTCTTTAGATTTAATCTCCTTCAGCAAAGACCATTCTCTTCGCTGAATCCTCCGGATTTTTGGAGTCTTTTCGCCGCCGCCGTCGACAAGCCTACAGTAGGACTGCTACGAGGACGCCGGCGCCTTCAGCCGCCTTCGAACGCCTTCTGCTAAGCCATCCGGCGCGCATCACCTCATATCCTTTTCAAAAAGCTATATCAAGTGTTCGCTCCACGCAACACTTTCTAAAAGAGCAAATTAAGGCGTTGTTCCAAATGCCTTCCTGCGCCTCGTGTCGAGGCCTTCTTCCGGACGGGGATCGTCACATTATCTGCTCTCGCTGCCTGGGTCCGGACCACGCAGAGGCTGCCCTTACTCGAGGCAGATGCCCCGAGTGTGACTCCCTGGGCCTCACCGAGCTGCGCGCTCGCCTCGCCGCTTTCGCCGCGAAAGAGCCTACTACCACCGTGCCACCGTTCCCTCTAGTTGAGCCGCGCAAGAAGAAGCGCCGCTCACAGAGGCCGCCAGAGCACGCGGATTATAGTGACGTCACGCTGGGCCAATCCCCGCGTGCCTCACCGCCACCCGAGGACTCCCCGCCGCCAGTTCAGTTCACGCAGGCAGACCAACACCCCCCCAGCGGAGCGTTGGATCTCGTCTCGTTTTGCGCGTCAGGGGATGACGACGGAAAGGATGACAGCCTTTCTTCTGATGCTGCATCCGACGACTGGCCGGGCTCGTCCTTCGACCCCGCGCCATCGACGTTAGCGGGCACAAGTGTGGGCTCCAGCATGGACTCGGAGATCGTCCGCATCCTGTCCAAGGCCGTGGAAGACCTCGGGCTCGATTGGTCTTCCCCAGAAGAACCCGCCCGCAGCCGACTAGACGAGTGGTTCCTGCAGGGGCGCCGGCAGGCCCCTCGACAAAGGCCCTCCCCTTTCTTCCCGGAAGTTCACGACGAACTCACAAAGTCGTGGAAAGCCCCTCACTCCGCTCGCCTGAAGCCTTCTTTCTCTTCATCGCTCTCCTCTGTGGACGGCGCGAAAGAAAGAGGCTACGAGGGAACTCCGCGCCTCGAGGAGGCTGTGGCCAACCACCTGTGCCCACCCTCCACCGCTGGATGGAAAGCCAAAGCTTCTCATCCCTCGAAGCCCTGCCAATCTACCTCAGCTCTCGCCGGTCGCGCATACGCCGCCGCCGGCCAAGCTGCGTTAGCGCTTCACTCAATGGCTGTCCTCCAAGTTTATCAAGCCAAACTTCTCCGCACCATGGACGAGTCTGGACCTGATCCTGAGGCGTTTAAGGACCTGCGCAGCGCCACCGACATAGCTCTGCGAGCCACAAAAGCCACCGCCCAATCCATCGGCCGTGCTATGGCTAACCTAACTGTCCTTGAGCGCCATCTGTGGCTGACGCTAACAGAGATGAAGGATGCAGATAAGGCGTCGTTCCTCGATGCGCCTATCTCCCAAAGCGGCCTGTTCGGACCGGCGGTAAGAGAGTTCGCTGAGCGCTTCACCGAAGCCCGGAAGGATTCACAGGCTATGCGTCACTTCCTACCCAAGCGCTCTAGCTCGTCGCAGAGCCGCCAAAAGCCGCCTCAGCAGCAGCGAGTCAAGACGGCACCTCCCGTCTCTCAGCCCAGACCTGAAACTGACTTCCGACACCGCTCGCGCTCCGCCAACAGGAAACAACCGCCCGAGCGACGGGGACCTCGGCCCAAAATTGTGCTGAACCCGGAGTCTCGTAAGTCTTCCTAGCTATAGGGAGAAAAAGAGAGAGCGCGTGTCTCGCAAAAGCCGGACCACTCTCTCCAAAACGTTTAAAGCATTACCCAGTCCCCTTACAGGCGGCTGGAAATGTCTGTACAGCAGCCAATGGGCCAGCCGCACAGCTCGCTCACCTGCAAACAAACGCCGTTTTAACGGCGACACAGAAATCACATAAAGAGTCATTTTCTGCCTGTGTCATCAAGGGGTCACGTGTCCACACTGAAGTGCGCATTCCAACATATCAAAACTGTCAAAGCAGTGCCAAATGCTTCCCCAGCTCAGGCTGGACGCCCCATAAATGTAGATTGTGTGCCCACTGTCATGTATGCACCACTACACATAAGCACTGTTCCCACAGTTATAAACACTTCCCCAGTAAAAGCGGGAAATTCTATCAGGGTAGCGCGTGTGCCCGCTGTCATGCACGCACCCCTACTCACAAACACTGTTTACATGGCCAAAAACCTCCCGCCATGAGCGGGAAGTTTTATGAAAGTGGCGCGCGTGCCTACTACAGTTTATGCACCCCCACCCATAAGCACTGTCCATACAGTCTTAAACATTTCTCCAGCCCACGCTGTGAGCATTACAGATGTGGCGAGCGTGCCTGTAATCTCACACGCACCCCTGCACTCGGCACTCAACAAAGCTGCTCAGCGCGCGCCCGCGCCTCTGAGAGCTGTAAGCTCAGTATTAGCACGGAGCGATTCGCCGGCGGGAGCCATACGTCACTGCGACACGCCCCCAGCCAGCATTCAGCCCATATCTGTGCGAGCGAAAGCTTGGGAAAATATCCCCGACATGCCGAAGTGGGTGTTGAACATAATAAAACACGGTTACTTGCTTCAATTCGCTCGCAGACCACCCCGCTTCTCAGCGGTGGTCGAGACGAAAGTGAGAAAAGATGTTTCACATGTTCTACGCACCGAGGTGCTCAAACTGATAGAGAAGGGCGCTGTAGAAACTGTTCCTCCCTCTATGAGCGAGGCGGGTTTTTACAGCCGCTATTTTCTCGTCCCGAAGAAGGATGGTGGTCTCCGCCCCATCCTAGATCTCAGACATCTGAACAAAGCTTTAATGATTCGCTCGTTCAGAATGTTAACAACCAAAAACATCCTCGCGCAAGTTCGCCCGGGGGATTGGTTTCTATCAGTGGATCTGAAAGACGCTTACTTTCACATTCCGATAGCGCCTCATCACAGGCCATTTCTGAGATTCGCTTTCGAGGGACAGTAATACCAGTACACAGTACTACCATTCGGCCTATCACTGGCACCCCGTACATTCACGAAATGTATGGATGCAGCACTCTCCCCCCTGAGACAGCGGGGAGTGTGAATACTGAATTATCTCGACGATTGGCTAGTCCTAGCACAATCAGAGAGTCAGTTAATGACACACAGGTCTTGGATTACCAGCCATCTAAAATGCCTGGGCCTAAGAATCAATTTTGCAAAGAGCATGCTATCTCCCAGCCAGAATATTTCTTTTCTGGGAATAGTGCTAGCCTCTCATCAGAGCGCGCGCTCACTATTCGGCGCCTAGCAACATCGTTCAGAGCGGGCGCGCGCGCCCCCGTCAAGCGATTTCAAAGGATGCTCGGTCTCATGGCCTCGGCATCAGCTGTACTCCAGCTAGGATTGTTGCACATGCGTCCTCTCCAACGCTGGCTCAAAAGCCGTGCCCCCACTCACGCGTGGCGCTCGGGCCATTTTTTAATCAGAGCGAATCACGGCTGCATAAAAGCCCGGACGCCCTGGAAAGCTGTCGACTGGTATCAGTCCGGTGTGAGTTTGGGCGGGAACACAAGGAGAAAAATGATCACGACAGATGCCTCCAAAATAGGTTGGGGGGCCCTTTACGAGGGCAGGCCTGTCTCCGGCTTGTGGTCAAACCCGGAGAAGCGCCTACATATAAACTGTCTGGAATTGAAAGCGGTCGCTTTGGCGCTCAGAGCCCTGCTTCCGTACCTGAAAGACGAGCACGTCCTGGTCCGAACGGACAACATGACGGTAGTCTCATACATAAATCGCCAAGGTGGACTCAGGTCGAGCTCCCTGCACTCGATGGCCAGGGAACTCATCCTATGGTCCCAGTGCAACCTGCGCTCGCTGAGAGCAGCTCATGTGCCAGGTGTCCTGAACCAGGGAGCGGACATGCTGTCCAGAGACAAAGTTCTCCCAGGAGAATGGTCTCTCCACCCCCTGACGATTCAGTGGTTATGGCAAACCTTTGGCAGAGCAGAAGTCGACCTCTTTGCCTCCAAGGAAAATGCACACTGCCCTCTCTTCTTTTCAAAGAGCACAGATGCGCTCGCCCAAGTCTGGCCGAGCCGCCCATTGTATGCCTTTCCCCCGATCGCGATGCTACCTCAGGTCATCAGTCGGGTCATGGAGGAGAAATGTGCAGTGCTCCTGGTAGCCCCACTCTGGAAGAACCAGACGTGGTTTCCAGAACTGATGCAGATGATGCAATCTGCCTCATGGCCGATTCCGCTGAGGCTAGATCTCCTCAGGCAGGCCAACGGGATGATCCTTCATCCCCGCCCCGATCTGTGGGCCCTCCATGCATGGCCCCTCAACGGGTTCCCGGGAACCTCCCCAGTGGAGTGTTGAGAACCATCACCTCACCAAGCTGCGCGCTCGCCTCGCCGCTTTCGCCGCGAAAGAGCCTACTACCACCGTGCCACCGTTCCCTCTAGTTGAGCCGCGCAAGAAGAAGCGCCGCTCACAGAGGCCGCCAGAGCACGCGGATTATAGTGACGTCACGCTGGGCCAATCCCCGCGTGCCTCACCGCCACCCGAGGACTCCCCGCCGCCAGTTCAGTTCACGCAGGCAGACCAACACCCCCCCAGCGGAGCGTTGGGTCTCGTCTCGTTTTGCGCGTCAGGGGATGACGACGGAAAGGATGACAGCCTTTCTTCTGATGCTGCATCCGACGACTGGCCGGGCTCGTCCTTCGACCCCGCGCCATCGACGTTAGCGGGCACAAGTGTGGGCTCCAGCATGGACTCGGAGATCGTCCGCATCCTGTCCAAGGCCGTGGAAGACCTCGGGCTCGATTGGTCTTCCCCAGAAGAACCCGCCCGCAGCCGACTAGACGAGTGGTTCCTGCAGGGGCGCCGGCAGGCCCCTCGACAAAGGCCCTCCCCTTTCTTCCCGGAAGTTCACGACGAACTCACAAAGTCGTGGAAAGCCCCTCACTCCGCTCGCCTGAAGCCTTCTTTCTCTTCCTCGCTCTCCTCTGTGGACGGCGCGAAAGAAAGAGGCTACGAGGGAACTCCGCGCCTCGAGGAGGCTGTGGCCAACCACCTGTGCCCACCCTCCACCGCTGGATGGAAAGCCAAAGCTTCTCATCCCTCGAAGCCCTGCCAATCTACCTCAGCTCTCGCCGGTCGCGCATACGCCGCCGCCGGCCAAGCTGCGTTAGCGCTTCACTCAATGGCTGTCCTCCAAGTTTATCAAGCCAAACTTCTCCGCACCATGGACGAGTCTGGACCTGATCCTGAGGCGTTTAAGGACCTGCGCAGCGCCACCGACATAGCTCTGCGAGCCACAAAAGCCACCGCCCAATCCATCGGCCGTGCTATGGCTAACCTAACTGTCCTTGAGCGCCATCTGTGGCTGACGCTAACAGAGATGAAGGATGCAGATAAGGCGTCGTTCCTCGATGCGCCTATCTCCCAAAGCGGCCTGTTCGGACCGGCGGTAAGAGAGTTCGCTGAGCGCTTCACCGAAGCCCAGAAGGATTCACAGGCTATGCGTCACTTCCTGCCCAAGCGCTCTAGCTCGTCGCAGAGCCGCCAAAAGCCGCCTCAGCAGCAGCGAGTCAAGACGGCACCTCCCGTCTCTCAGCCCAGACCTGAAACTGACTTCCGACACCGCTCGCGCTCCGCCAACAGGAAACAACCGCCCGAGCGACGGGGACCTCGGCCCAAGATTGTGCTGAACCCGGAGTCTCGTAAGTCTTCCTAGCTATAGGGAGAAAAAGAGAGAGCGCGTGTCTCGCAAAAGCCGGACCACTCTCTCCAAAACGTTTAAAGCATTACCCAGTCCCCTTACAGGCGGCTGGAAATGTCTGTACAGCAGCCAATGGGCCAGCCGCACAGCTCGCTCACCTGCAAACAAACGCCGTTTTAACGGCGACACAGAAATCACATAAAGAGTCATTTTCTGCCTGTGTCATCAAGGGGTCACGTGTCCACACTGAAGTGCGCATTCCAACATATCAAAACTGTCAAAGCAGTGCCAAATGCTTCCCCAGCTCAGGCTGGACGCCCCATAAATGTAGATTGTGTGCCCACTGTCATGTATGCACCACCACACATAAGCACTGTTCCCACAGTTATAAACACTTCCCCAGTAAAAGCGGGAAATTCTATCAGGGTAGCGCGTGTGCCCGCTGTCATGCACGCACCCCTACTCACAAACACTGTTTACATGGCCAAAAACCTCCCGCCATGAGCGGGAAGTTTTATGAAAGTGGCGCGCGTGCCTACTACAGTTTATGCACCCCCACCCATAAGCACTGTCCATACAGTCTTAAACATTTCTCCAGCCCACGCTGTGAGCATTACAGATGTGGCGAGCGTGCCTGTAATCTCACACGCACCCCTGCACTCGGCACTCAACAAAGCTGCTCAGCGCGCGCCCGCGCCTCTGAGAGCTGTAAGCTCAGTATTAGCACGGAGCGATTCGCCGGCGGGAGCCATACGTCACTGCGACACGCCCCCAGCCAGCATTCAGCCCATATCTGTGCGAGCGAAAGCTTGGGAAAATATCCCCGACATGCCGAAGTGGGTGTTGAACATAATAAAACACGGTTACTTGCTTCAATTCGCTCGCAGACCACCCCGCTTCTCAGCGGTGGTCGAGACGAAAGTGAGAAAAGATGTTTCACATGTTCTACGCACCGAGGTGCTCAAACTGATAGAGAAGGGCGCTGTAGAAACTGTTCCTCCCTCTATGAGCGAGGCGGGTTTTTACAGCCGCTATTTTCTCGTCCCGAAGAAGGATGGTGGTCTCCGCCCCATCCTAGATCTCAGACATCTGAACAAAGCTTTAATGATTCGCTCGTTCAGAATGTTAACAACCAAAAACATCCTCGCGCAAGTTCGCCCGGGGGATTGGTTTCTATCAGTGGATCTGAAAGACGCTTACTTTCACATTCCGATAGCGCCTCATCACAGGCCATTTCTGAGATTCGCTTTCGAGGGACAGTAATACCAGTACACAGTACTACCATTCGGCCTATCACTGGCACCCCGTACATTCACGAAATGTATGGATGCAGCACTCTCCCCCCTGAGACAGCGGGGAGTGCGAATACTGAATTATCTCGACGATTGGCTAGTCCTAGCACAATCAGAGAGTCAGTTAATGACACACAGGTCTTGGATTACCAGCCATCTAAAATGCCTGGGCCTAAGAATCAATTTTGCAAAGAGCATGCTATCTCCCAGCCAGAATATTTCTTTTCTGGGAATAGTGCTAGCCTCTCATCAGAGCGCGCGCTCACTATTCGGCGCCTAGCAACATCATTCAGAGCGGGCGCGCGCGCCCCCGTCAAGCGATTTCAAAGGATGCTCGGTCTCATGGCCTCGGCATCAGCTGTACTCCAGCTAGGATTGTTGCACATGCGTCCTCTCCAACGCTGGCTCAAAAGCCGTGCCCCCACTCACGCGTGGCGCTCGGGCCATTTTTTAATCAGAGCGAATCACGGCTGCATAAAAGCCCGGACGCCCTGGAAAGCTGTCGACTGGTATCAGTCCGGTGTGAGTTTGGGCGGGAACACAAGGAGAAAAATGATCACGACAGATGCCTCCAAAATAGGTTGGGGGGCCCTTTACGAGGGCAGGCCTGTCTCCGGCTTGTGGTCAAACCCGGAGAAGCGCCTACATATAAACTGTCTGGAATTGAAAGCGGTCGCTTTGGCGCTCAGAGCCCTGCTTCCGTACCTGAAAGACGAGCACGTCCTGGTCCGAACGGACAACATGACGGTAGTCTCATACATAAATCGCCAAGGTGGACTCAGGTCGAGCTCCCTGCACTCGATGGCCAGGGAACTCATCCTATGGTCCCAGTGCAACCTGCGCTCGCTGAGAGCAGCTCATGTGCCAGGTGTCCTGAACCAGGGAGCGGACATGCTGTCCAGAGACAAAGTTCTCCCAGGAGAATGGTCTCTCCACCCCCTGACGATTCAGTGGTTATGGCAAACCTTTGGCAGAGCAGAGGTCGACCTCTTTGCCTCCAAGGAAAATGCACACTGCCCTCTCTTCTTTTCAAAGAGCACAGACGCGCTCGCCCAAGTCTGGCCGAGCCGCCCATTGTATGCCTTTACCCCGATCGCGATGCTACCTCAGGTCATCAGTCGGGTCAAGGAGGAGAAATGTGCAGTGCTCCTGGTAGCCCCACTCTGGAAGAACCAGACGTGGTTTCCAGAACTGATGCAGATGATGCAATCTGCCTCATGGCCGATTCCGCTGAGGCTAGATCTCCTCAGGCAGGCCAACGGGATGATCCTTCATCCCCGCCCCGATCTGTGGGCCCTCCATGCATGGCCCCTCAACGGGTTCCCGGGAACCTCCCCAGTGGAGTGTTGAGAACCATCACTGAGGCACGAGCGCCCTCTACAAGGCGCTTATATGCTCAGAAATGGAAGGGGTTCAGTGACTGGTGTAAAACCAGGAACTTGAATCCTGAGACATGCGAAGTACCGAGCGTGCTCGTTTTCTTACAAGAGCTGTTGGAGGCAGGCCGCACTCCCTCCACGCTCAAAGTATATGTGGCTGCCATAGCGGCGTCACACGATCCTGTGGAAGGACGCACACTAGGGAAAAACTACCTAGTTGTTCGTTTCCTGAGAGGCGCCAGGAGGATAAAGAGTATTGCGTAAGCTGCCGTGCTTGTGCTTGGTCAGTTCGCTTCAGTCGATTGAACCTAAAGAACTCAGACGACGGGGCGCCCAATATATACCCTTGGCCACGCCCATCTTGGCGGGCGCGAAGCACGCTCATTGGAAGCGTGTTCAGAGTCCCCCCGTCATAGGTTTGTGCAGTTGCCGCAGCACAGCCAATGACCGAGCTGCCTCGCTCACTGCTGTATGCTGTGCAGCTGCAATGCGTTTTACATAAACATTTCAATATTTCTCGAGAAAAGGAGTTTTCCCATAGCGTAAGCTACTTACGCAATACTCGTTCCCTCCTCTCAGGGAACCGAGGTTACGTTAGTAACCGAGTCGTTTTATTTCTTAAACTATAATAATAATAACATATATGTTTGTAAGATAATCTCCCAGCAGTAGCTATCTTACATCAAACTCTTCACTTTTCATACTGTCTTTGGACTGTGCTATAGCCATGCTTATGGCCACCTAAACAAACAAGACATTGGAATATAGTTTTGGGCCATTGTTCATCGATTTCCTTTATTCAGCCCTTTTATAAGGGCTTTATGAAGTTTCTAAAGCTTGCTCAAGTATATTACAAGCTCATTTGGTTTGGCACTGCTGCAAAGAAACTGAGATTGATACTGTATAAATACCTAACATGACAGACAATAAAGAGTGTTTAACAGTTATCGGTCTTTAATGGCTTCTCAGTGCCAACTCTTGAGTGATACACGTCAATTTGCTTTAAGCAATCAGATGATAGTGCTGGGGGTCCATCAATTATTTGTCTAAAACTATTTTCAAAATATAATTATGTATTAAACCAAATCTTATTTTTAATAGTTAATAGTTAACTTCAATATAGCTAAACAGAATATGTGCAATTTTTATAATTATTTTAAAGGCTCTGCAATGTAAATATCATGACAAAGTATAGAAATACAATATGTTGGTGGCGCATGTTATTATGCATCTGGATTACAGTGCAAGTTTTATATAATATCTCACAGGGGTTGATCGTTCTATCCATTAAAGCAGTGATTCTAAACCACAGGACTGAGACCCACTGGTACTCAGCAGTTCCAAGGTGGTCGCGAGATAGCTTTAAATTATTTAAAATAAGACTAAACATGCTTTAAAACAAGCTAAAAAGCAAAATATTACAATTTAAGTGGATGTCATATCTCTCATTTTAATTAATTCCCTCAACTACTTGTAATTTCTAGACCTGGAAAATATGAATATAAAAAAAATAAATTAAGAAAATGTTATAAAGTCAAGGACATTTTTATAATGAATATCCTTTTTTCAAGTTATCTTAAGCTCTAAATAATATTATCAGGTATAAATTTCTATTTGTTAGGAAAAGTAAAAAAAAAAAAAAAAAAAACTATAATCACAAATTACTATAGAAAAGCCATGTAAATTCATAATAAACCTTGAAAAACATTCAGTTGAAACCTCCGGAATTTATATAAGTATTATAAATATAATAGATACATTTTATATACATATTTAAATATTGTAAATAAAAAGTTGAGTAAGTTTATTATTTCATTAGAAATATCAGAAATATCTCGAGGGGCTTCAAATATCATCTTTTACAATGAAGGCCCTCGGAGTCAGTAAGGTCGAGAGCCCCTGCAACAAAAGGTCGTATGCTTGAAAAAGATTGAAGACCCGTGTTTTAAATGAAAGGAACGCTAAAGGCTTTGGAATAGAAAATTCCATCCTTGACATTCTAGAATTTTCCTTTTATGGAACTACAAAAAAACAAAACCAAGATATAAACTCAGTTGATTCTGTGAGTGCCATCATTATCGGGTACCTTTGTTGCAGACTGTTATAATTCATGAAGCAAAATGTTTGAGTGGTTGGCTTGAGAAGTAGAGTGTTTAAAACACTTGCTTGGCCTTTTGTTATTATAAATATTTGACATTTACGCAGACCACCAAGAAGCAAATGTCAAGCTCACGTTGTTTGAATTTATGCATGTAATTTAGAGTAAACACTTGGGCAGTTTATTAGGCTGCAGTGAAGGCTGTTGTGTGCAAGCTTTACTAATAAGAATGTACGGCTGCAAATGGAATGGAAACAGAACATTTCCAATTCTGTAAATAACTGTGAAGTGACTAGATTTTAATGAAGTTTTTACGAGAATGTCTGGGTAATATTTTGAAAGCACTGTGAAGACATAATAATATTTGCAGCTGAGGAAAAACACAGCTAGCAGATGCTGTCCTGTCCATGCAAATCAAGATCAGCAGTCCACACACACACACACACACACACACACACACACACACGCGCGCGCGCGCGCGTGTCTCTTTACTATGTCTCTTTGGGTCCTTAATCCTTGATGGAGACGATAAGATGCTTTAGCATCACATGGTTAGTTCACTGTAAAACTCCCCCCCCCCCCCCCTCAATGAAGAGGGATTTATTGAAAATAAAAATAGATAAAGGGATAAATAAATAAGATAAGATGTTCTGCGTGCTCATATACACGAACACACAATAAAAAAATGCATCACAGAGCGATGCTGACACCTTTATCTGCGTAAAGAAAGAGAGAAAGAAAGAAAAAAAGAAAGAAAGATCAAACATGGCTAAAGTGTCTAATAACATTGAATTAGAAAAAAATATATATTAATTTAACTATCGAAAAACAACTCTATTTTTTTATGTATTTACTGAATTTGAGCATTTTCTTCAACATAATAGACCTTTTTATTGCATGCATGCTAAAATGCTGTGCCATTGTTTTGATCGAATTCCTACAATCTATATCCTTACTGGAGCAGATGGAAGTCTATTTTTGTTGCTTGTCATTTGCACTGATTTCTTTAAGAATGGCTGTCAAGTAGCACACCTAAATATATCTTAAACTAGGCTGTTCTATTCTCAGGTCCTGTAAATACCCCAATAAAAACTGGTTCAGAAGCAGAGTTACCAGAGATTTCAACTAGTTATGATACTCCATGTCTTCTTTTTTAATCCTCTAGTCTGCCGATGGATGTGGGACAACCTTACTTGCTGGCAGCCAGCACAAATTGGACAAGTGGCCTGGATGCCCTGTCCTGAGCTATTTGAAGTCATGAATGAAGAATATAACGGTGAGCATGAATTAAACCTCAAATTGTTGGACTTATTGAGAAGAGTTGTGCTTATAAGTAATATATACTTAAAAAGACTATATACATAAAGTTTTTTTTGCCTGTTGGAAAATAAAATGGAGGGTAAGTAGGGAATCAGGCCTTATCTAGAGAGCCGGATTATCGTAAAGACGGGGGGGTTGGCCTTTTTTGACTTTTTGAGTTAGGAACCACCCAAAAACACCCTGGCAACTCTATAATGCACTACAAACCACTCGGAATACTTTAGCAACCACATAGTCACACTTTGGAAATATTTATAAAATATTTAAATTGAGATTAACGGTATGAATTCGCTTACTCTAATATTTAAAAGCAGGGGCGCCGCAAAGGGGGGAAAAGTTAGGACGATTCTAAGGGCCCACACACTCTTAGGGGTCCCGAGATCGATTTTATTAATTGAACGGGTGCAGTAGTAGGGGCGTTACCTCATATTTTTTCATGGGGCCCAAAATCCCTGACCGCACCCCTGTTTAAAAGTATAAGCAATTAAAATGTATGAGTACAAAATAAAATTCTGCCAGTTCTGTTCAACTTTGAATTTCAAAGGGCAACATTACTAATTTGCGTTTGACGTTTTCATCTACAGGTCCTTCTCAAAAAATGAGCATATTGTGATAAAGTTCATTATTTTCCATAATGTAATGATAAAAATTAAACTTTCATGTATTTTAAATTCACTGCACACCAACTGAAATATTTCAGGTCTTTTATTGTTTTAATACGGATGATTTTGGCACACAGCTCATGAAAACCCCAAATTCCTGTCTCAAAAAATTAGCATATTTCATCCGACCAATAAAAGAAGTGTTTTTAATACAAAAAAAAAGCCAACCTTCAAATAATTATGTCAGTTATGCACTCAATACTTGGTCGGGAATCCTTTTGCAGAAATGACTGCTTCAGTGTGGTGTGGCATGGAGGCAATCAGCCTGTGGCACTGCTGAGGTGTTATGGAGGCCCAGGATGCTTCGATAGCGGCCTTAAGCTCATCCAGAGTGTTGGGTCTTGCGTCTCTCAACTTTCTCTTCACAATATCCCACAGATTCTCTATGGGGTTCAGGTCAGGAGAGTTGGCAGGCCAATTGAGCACAGTAATACCATGGTCAGTAAATCATTTACCAGTGGTTTTGGCACTTTGAGCAGGTGCCAGGTCGTGCTGAAAAAGGAAATCTTCCTCTCCATAAAGCTTTTCAGCAGGTGGAAGCATGAAGTGCTCCAAAATCTCCTGATAGCTAGCTGCATTGACCCTGCCCTTGATAAAACACAGTGGACCAACACCAGCAGCTGACATGGCACCCCAGACCATCACTGACTGTGGGTACTTGACACTGGACTTCAGGCATTTTGGCATTTCCTTCTCCCCAGTCTTCCTCCAGACTCTGGCACCTTGATTTCCGAATGACATGCATAATTTGCTTTCATCCGAAAAAGTACTTCGGACCACTGAGCAACAGTCCAGTGCTGCTTCTCTGTAGCCCAGGTCAGAAGCTTCTGCCGCTGTTTCTGGTTCAAAAGTGGCTTGACCTGGGGAATGCGGCACCTGTAGCCCATTTTCTGCACACGCCTGTGCACGGTGTCTCTGGATGTTTCTACTCCAGACTCAGTCCACTGCTTCCGCAGGTCCCCCAAGGTCTGGAATCGGTCCTTCTCCAAAATCTTCCTCAGAGTCCGGTCACCTCTTCTCGTTGTGCAGCGTTTTTTGCCACACTTTTTCCTTCCCACAGACTTCCCACTGAGGTGCCTTGATACAGCACTCTGGGAACAGCCTATTTGTTCAGAAATTTCTTTCTGTGTCTTACCCTCTTGCTTGAGGGTGTCAATGATGGCCTTCTGGACAGCAGTCAGGTCGGCAGTCTTACCCATGATTGCGGTTTGGAGTTTTTAAAAAGCCTCAGGAATCTTTTGCAGGTGTTTAGAGTTAATTAGTTGATTCAGATGATTAGGTTAATAGCTTGTTTAGAGAACCTTTTCATGATATGCTAATTTATTGAGACAGGAATTCGGGGTTTTCATGAGCTGTATGCCAAAATCATCAGTATTAAAACAATAAAAGTCCTGAAATATTTCAGTTGGTGTGCAATGAATCTAAAATATATGAAAGTTTAATTTTTATCATTACATTATGGAAAATAATGAACTTTATCACAATATGCTAATTTTTTGAGAAGGACCTGTATATTTATTTGAGCGTTGAATAATGAAAACAATTTTTAATCAATTTAGTTAACCAAAACAACAATGCTTGTTTATGTTTATTTGATTTATTATCATTTGGTCTCCCTTTCTCAAAGAAATGTATTGGATTTTTTTGCACCTTTTGTAGAGTTTGGAAAAGTGAGTCGTAACTGCACTGAGTATGGCTGGTCGGAGATGTTCCCTCACTACGTTGATGTTTGCCCTTTTAATGAAAATGGAACAACTCCAGTAAGCACCCTTCAGCTTTCCTGCATTACTTCTTCTTCTGTATCCCCATAGAAGATTCCTAACCCCCTTAGCCTCTAAAGAAATCTCTAAAGAATTATTTCTGTATTTAGTGTAAAGTAGGCTATTCATTAGAGGTGGGCTTTATCATTTACTGTATCATGTTTTTACTCCTTGTTGCAGGACATATATTATGTGTCTGTAAAGGCTCTGTACACTGTGGGCTACAGCACTTCACTGGTGTCTCTCACCACTGCCATGGTCATTCTCTGCAGGTTCAGGTGAGAGGTCAGAAAGAGGTCTACTAACATGACGTGTTTAGAAAAACACCTGCATCTCAGTAATATAGTGGTTTCACTAACAGGCATTTTAATACACAATTATAATTATTGATTTAATTATACTATTATTGTATATTTGGGGCATAATGATTTAATAAACTAAGCCCCTGAAATTAGAATCTAATTAGTATGCAGATTTTTTTGAATATATAAATGTATGTGTATGTCATAATACGATATTGAACCAATATACCAAGATTTACAAACAAGATGCACTAAAATACATCCACAAGTTTGGATGGAGTCAGTTTTTGTTTGTTTTTGGAATAAAATCTTATGTAGCAGATTACATTTATAGTCTTATATTTCAAATAAATGCTGTTCTTTTGAACCTTCTTTATCAAAGAATCCTGAAAAAAAGTATTATGGTTTCCACAAAAAGATATTAAGCAGCATATCTGTTTTCAAAATGGACAATAATAATAAATATTTCTTGAGCACCAAATCAGCATATTAGAATGATTTCTGAAGGATCATGTGATTGAAGACTGGAGTATGAAAATTCAGCTTTGCAATCACAGGAATAAATTATACATTTTAAAATGTATTTAAATAGAATGTGAAAAAGTTATGCAAAATTGTAGGCTTAATAAATGTTTTGATCAGTCATAAAAGCAGATTTGGTGAGCACAATAGATTTCTTTCAAAAACATTAAAACACCTTGCCAACCCCAAACATTTGAATGGCAGTGTACATATATATAGGATGGGTTTTTATTTTAATGTAATATTTTTTTTTATTTCGATTTTACCCACAGGAAGCTACATTGCACCAGGAATTTCATTCATATGAATTTGTTTGTGTCCTTCATCCTGAGGGCCATCTCAGTCTTCATTAAAGACGGCATTTTATATGCAGAGGAGGACAGCAGCCATTGTTTTACACACACCGTGAGTCTGTCTCTCTCCCCTTTACATCGCACACAAATACCCAAGCAGTCATGGTGATGGGCCCATTAACATCCCGGGTTGCCCATGTCATTTCTTTGTGGAAGGAATTAGTCTCAGAATGACACGTTTGTGTTGCTGTTATGTGCTTTAATTTGCTTCAGATAATGAGGTCTCTGTAGTCACCTCAAATTTGCTTTTTGCATGGCCAACTAGCTAAATGTGCTTTGAATGTTTCCCAGGGAAACCTTCCCCTGTGCAACAGCTTTTCTGTTTTTAAAGGGATAGTTACGGTGGCCGAGGGAGCTCAACGCGCTGCAACTGAAGAAAACACATGCACATAGAAAAACACCCGCAAATTAAGAAAACATCTTCATCAGTTTTACAACACATGGGTGCTCCAAATACTCACACAACCAAATACAGAAACACGCTGCAAATAGAACAGAACACAACGGAAATGTTTCCAGGTTAGCCACATAAGTGACGAACCCGGCTGGGACTATACCTCAAAGTCAACTTTTTTTTTTTTTTTGCAAAAATACAGAGAATACTTTAACTCTTTCCCCGCCAGCATTTTTTTTTTTACCTTTTGTATTCTGCCACCAGAATACTTTGTTGAATATCTGAATATGCAATATATCAAAAGAGAGAACAAAGATCTCCTTTGAAAAAAAAAAAAATATATATAGGCTATATAGGCCTATACGGTATATATACATATATATATATATATATATATATATATATATATATATATATATATATATATATATATATATATATATATATATATATATATATTCTAATTTCTTTTTTTTAATCAACACTTGAATGTGGGTATAGTTTAATAAAAAAAAACAAGATTTCTCATATTCATGAAAAAATCACGTTTTTGTCAAAGACTAGGCTACATCCAGATGGGATTCGGAACGATCAAAACAGATGTTGTAGATCGAGTCCATCAACGCCCATGCACAGTCCTATCTCGTCCTGGGTCGACATTTCATTCATTTTCATTCATTCATTCATTTGACAGTTTTCATTTATATGCTGTTTAATGTAGGTGGTTGAGTTATTTGATCCTCGATCCCTCGTTCCTGCATCTTCGCAGTTCGCATGTGTTTTCAGCAGGAAATGCAGTAGCTACTCAGTCACTCAAAAAGAAGATGTGTAATTGCGCCCCCTACCGTATAACAGTGAAAACATTTTCTCACGAATGACATTCAAAACATGAAAACATGAAAGCGTTTTCTCTCAAACTACGGAACTATCCAGTGAGAATATGTAAATGCAAATTCATTTTGATGATGCGGTATTCACCCCGAGTTTTTCTTTCTACAGGTGGAGTGTAAGGCGGTGATGGTATTTTTTCATTATTGTGTTTTGTCAAACTACTTCTGGCTGTTCATCGAGGGATTGTATCTCTTTACTCTGCTCGTTGAGACATTCTTTCCAGAGAAAAGATACTTCTACTGGTACACCATTATTGGCTGGGGTACGACCCAAAATGACACATTTTAACACATACAAGTGTTTGTAAGTGAAATTAAGTTTTTTTCGTTTGCCCATGTTTTCTCAGGTACTCCAACAATATGTGTGGGTGTCTGGGCTGTCTTAAGAGCTCATTTTGATAACATTGGGTAAGATGAAGGATTTATTGATCATATCTATAATGATGTTATTTAATAAAGAAAGAAAAACTGATCAAATTGGCTAAATATCTGACGTCGCTTGCAGTTGCTGGGATATTAATGACAATGCTGCCATCTGGTGGGTGATCAAGGGTCCTGTTCTCGCCTCCATCATGGTACGGCTAAAATATTCCCTCTCAAAAGAATGTTGACTGTAATATTAAGCTATTGCATTATTGTATTGATTCAAGAGGACAGAACTAAATTACACACCATATCTCTTGTCTTTTTTTTACCCTCAGATCAACTTTATACTCTTTATTGGCATCATTATAATCCTGGTGCAGAAGCTGCAGTCTCCAGATATTGGAGGGAATGAGTCTAGCATTTATCTGTTAGTAATATACATATTGTTTTTATATATTTACATTGCTAAGTTTAGCACCATTCTATTGAGTTGTGGAGTCACATGATTGGTGTGTTGTGTGATTGACAGGCGTCTGGCCCGTTCCACTCTTCTCCTCATTCCTCTATTTGGAATCCACTATACCATATTTGCGCTCACACCAGAAAATGTCAGCAAGAGAGAAAGACTCGTGTTTGAACTTGGTCTTGGTTCTTTTCAGGTATACACCCCCCCCCCCCCCCCCCCCCCCCCCCCCCCCCCCCCCCCCCCCCCCCCCCCCCCCCCCCCCCCCCCCCCCCCCCCCCCCCGCTCTCTCAGATGTGACATTTCAAATACTTGCAGTGACCGACAACATTTTATTTTTTTATTTCATGTATATTCTGTACACTGTAGTGTATGGTCTGTTGGTTAACATTAAGTATGAACTAAAAAAAAAAGTATTAATTTGTCCACTTTATTTTATCTGATGATATATTATTAGATTGACAAGATGATAATAATTGCAACTTTTGCCCAACTAAACCTCATAGAATTTTACTGTTTTAAGGTGCTTTTTTTTTAGTACTTTATTTTTTCTGATAATTGAACGGCCTGTCGCCAATTATTCCTTACTTAGGCTAAACAACTTTTCTTTTCAGGGCTTTGTTGTAGCTGTTCTTTACTGCTTTCTCAATGGAGAGGTAAGTCCTTTACAAAAGCTACTGAAAAATAAAGAGTCTTGTTATGAACTGATACTGTTAGCAACATTTCATTCTGATTTAGTGATTAATCGCATCTAAAATAAAAGTTTGTGTTTACATAATATATGTGTGTGTACCATAATTATTTTATACACACATGCATGTAGCATATATATTTAAGAAATATTTGCATGTATATACTGCATATATATTTATACATTATTTTATATTTATTTATTATTTATTTATATTTATACTATATTTATATTATATATAAATATTTATATTTAAATAACAAATTTTTCTAAAATACATACATGCACGTGTGAATATATTTATATATACAAAATAATTATACACAGTACACACACATATATTATGTAAACACAAACTTTTATTTTGGATGCGATTAATCGCGATTAACCCTAATTTTATTATAAAATGACAATTTTTTTATTAAATCAGATTTGTTGTAAATTGTAATAAAGATTCTGTTTGCATAAAGAAATGCCTCAAGAGGCCCTTTCACATTGCAGGGCTCATTATACCAGCATTACGTGTAAATTATTAACAAGATGACTTAAAATTCAGGCTTGTCCATGACCAGCATGGAAAGAGATCTGCAGATGTCCTCCTGTAGGATCCAATCAGTTTAATAACCCAGTGAAGTTTCTCCCCAAAGGTGCAGTCAGAAATCAAGCGAAAATGGCGCAGCTGGACGGTGAACCGGTATTTTGCCGTGGATATGAAGCACAGGCATCCGTCCCTGGCCAGCAGTGGTGTGAATGGAGGCACGCAGCTCTCAATCCTCAGCAAGAGCAGCTCGCAGATACGCATGTCCAGCCTGCAGGTGGAAACACCAGCCACATGAGCGCTCAGAGGATCAGACTGAAGACCAAACTCCTCAAAACTACAGCTATCAATAATCTGTCAACATCCAAGTCCTGTTTCATCTTCTTTAAAGTCTGTGTTGTGTCGGTTGAAGCTGTAATATCTGTCAACCGTCCATAGATGACAGGCTTTTGCTATAACCAATGATCTATTGTGAGCCAAGCAAACATGGATACTTTTGATGTGGACGTACTGGATTTGATCTGAACTGAAAGGAATTGCAGGCCAAGAGGAGGTAAAGAATCCATAGCGATCCAGTGTTTAGGAGTGTTTCCATCCAGCAAGCTGAAGGTCTTGAACAAGGTGGATATATTTGTACATATCAACATTACAAGAGTCTCTCATGCTTTCTTTTCTCCGTCTGTGAAGATTCGTGACAGTTTGAGATTCTCAATATTTCATCGTCAAAAAATAAAGCAGCTGAACAGGATGACGACATTTTCCGGCATCATTGGGATGCGAGACATGAAAAAGTCCCTTTTGAAGGGGAAGAAACCACATATTTCCCACGGGAGCTTAGTCAGTAAATGATTCCCAGTTCCTAAATTTAATTTAATATGTAAATATTTTCATAAGTTGTAATTGTAGAATGAAGGACTGCAGGAAAATCAAGTTTAAAGACAAACAATTACACACATTATTTGGTGGACATGCATTGTGGATGCTTCTTGGGCAGCGTTGATATATTTTACAATGTCATGTGACACATTTCCAAAACTAACGTTCGTAAAGCAGACTTAACATTTAAAACTTTCTTAAAACAGTAACTTAACTTGTTAACTTGTTTTCATGAGTAGATTCCTCTAGTACTTCATGTGCTTCTGTTTTTTTTAAACAGCCGCTATACAGAAAATGTCAATTGGAATATAATAATGCAAAAAAAAAACTCATGCCACAATATTTGGCATGAGCAGCAAAGAATTATTACTCTTTATGCTCATTTCATTGAATACATTTATTTGAACTACGCTAAATTACTTCACTCTTTGAAAGTTGATAATTGTCTTATAGCTTTTCTGACTCATAATTGTTTATATTTTGCTCATTTTGTAATTGTCATAAACACATTTTAAAATAGAGTACTTTTAAGATTCCAAAGATAATTTTTTGGATATTTGACCCCTTAAGACGCTGTTTGCCGTACTAGTTTGCAATTCTTTGCAACTGATGTCACTGCATATGAAGATTTTGTTTTTCTTCTTCAAAGTGCCTTTATTTGCACAAAAGAGACAATTGTTTGGTTTTGCAACAACAAACTGCAACAAATAACTGCATCACTGTATGAAAGTGCTTTTATTATGCTTCAGCAAACCAAGAGGCCTTCAGAGATTTTAAGCTATAGTTCCCCTCCCCTTTGGCATAACTTTCTACGGGCCTTCAAATTTCTTTTTGTAATGCTAAAAAATAAAAGTAATTTGATATGAAAAACTAATTCCAAAAATTGAGAAAAGCTGATTTAGGGAATATGGGAAAGCAACAAACATCTAGCATACATCATGATACATTACAGCTTTTCTCCCCAATTTAAGAAACGGTTTACATTTATATATTCTCCCTTTGTGAAGCATATATATTAGCGTTTAAACAGATCTATCACAAAACAAATGCCTTGTTTTTCAAATGATAACTGCTTAACAAAAATGCACGCAAGGTCAAAATTAATTTAATATTTTATATGATCAATATGTATTTATATATAACATTACACTGTATTATAGATTATAATTGAGCATTTGAATTAGACTTTAAGTGGAAATTTCAGTGTTTACAATTATTATTATTTTTTAAATGTGACAAGAGTTGAAATTTAAACTGACATAATTCAGATCTAGGATCAGTTATTGAGATCATGTATTCAACTTTTTCCAAGATGGATTGGTTCCAATAAATGTAATTTTAGCATTTGACAAAGAATTGAGAGTAGCCAATAATAAATGTTTTACTAATAATTCCTAATATTATGAATGTTCTTTATATTCACTTTAAACACTGTATAATGTTTAAACACTGTCTCTTTAAATGTACACTGTACATTTTAACAAAACTGCATGCATTTTGCGGAGGAACATTGTTTTGGTTGTGCTCCGGCTCTGTGTGACTGTGCGGATGAATATGACCCTTCATATTATTTCAGATAATGCTTTACAAATTACAATTAATGTTCTATAAAATACCTTACCTGTTGATAAATACCTTATCCGAGTCAGTTTTACAACCTTTCAAATCCCCCGGTTTTCTACCATCTCTTAACAGCCAAGCCAGTGTTGATTCTTGATTTATAAGAGCTCTGTCGCATTCTATTTTAGCCAACAGACTTTCTTTTGTTCAGCGTTGGGTTATTCCCCGGAGGGTTCAAGGTTAGCGTGCTCTATATCAACCTTTCTAGACTCGTTGTGACAACTAACCTATGCCACTCCCTCACCATAAATGCATCAAAGGACTGGAGCTGGAGCAACTTTTCTCAATTTACGTATATGACGAGACTCGCACGAGCGAGTGATGTATGTAGCCTACGCAATTTCCCGCGAGATCCATCCCGACAGCCTGTCGGCGATGATAAAATATAAGCACTTATAATAGGTTTACCATAGGGCAGGGTCAGACGAAACACGTTTTGGAAGAATGATTGATTATGTATTTATTAAAAAGTTACATAGTGTACCTTTCATTCAGTGACATGATCAGTGTGTGTTCTCTGTTCTGTTCTGTCACATTGAGTGAACAAGCTTTAGAAATACTGTAGGCTACATTGTGGACACTTTAAAGCAGAGAAATAATTTGCAATACTTTTTAGTGTAAATGTCAAAACAACAAAAAATAAATAGCGCGTACCTGTAATTTCACAGAACGTATGCAGAAGTTTTATTTATTGATTTAGAATTTTGCATTTAGATTTTTTTCAGTTGAATTGTTACTAAGTAAAGAGCTGATCATGTTGTTTAAATGTGTAGTTCTCAGCATTGCTGCCTATACCTCTTAAACGATGCATGCATTTCCTGTGATCTAGTGGCTGCTAAAGCATACAGAGAAAGTGGGTGGCTTATAATGTACAGCAATATTGTTGTTTCAAGAAAAAATACCACAATGACAAAAAATAAGTGAGTCTTCTGTACCTACAGGGCAACAAGCATGTGCACTTTCTTGAAAACACATCATGACTATTTTTAATATCCTGTTAATTATTACAGTGATTTTTGTATAATAAATTAAGACCATTTAAAATGACATACTCTACTCTAAGAGCTCTCTAATACCTCTCGTTCAAAGTAGTGGAATTGCAGTACTGGCACAGATTCTAAACGTACCCAGAGCTAGAAAATCAGCACATTTTATACCTCTTTACAACATTCAACAGAATATATTGACCTTTCAGCATACGTGCCTACAATTACCACTCCAGATTTCCACTACTGATGACCAGAATATACATTAAAACGGGCTGATGGGAAATTAAGTAAACTGTCAGCGTTACACGGGTATAGAGATAAAAGTGTGTGGGGTTTTACACAGAAATTACATTATACTTTTTTCTTTCTTGTAAATTTAAATTGTGTGAAAATGTATGATAACTAATACTGTATGTAGAATAAGCTATGGATTTAGATGTAATATATCAAATGTTTTAAGATATTTGATTTTTAATGGAGGGGTATAGTACATATAATGTCACTTCACACAAACTACATGTGGACTAAACTTTGAGAGTTTCTTACTTTAAACTCAAGCATATCACTGAAAAGAAGAATACTTATATTAAAGTGTTTTGGGAGACTTGTTATGACAGTAGATTCATTTGAATGTTCTAGATTATGTTAAATGCAGCTAAACTTGCTTTCGTAAAGAGTTGCTGGCTTTTTATGTTTCTCTTTTTCATTGTGCATATTTTATGTCATATTGGATGTATGTTATTGAATGTATGTTTGGTAAATGTTTTGTATATTATAGACTATTGGTTTTGAAACATCATTAAATGTTTTTCACAAGTAAAGGTCACGTTGCAATTAATAATCCCGATCCATAAAGACACCAGTAAATATGTTGGAGGCTGTAATGTAGATGTTAAAAATGTAGGCTATTAATGTATCCTTAAGATGATTCAGAATTGTTTTATACAATTTCACCATTGTGGGAAAATACAGTAACAAGTGCACCTGGTTTAATCAATTATAGTAGAAATGCTGCAAAAATGTTGAAATTTTAGGAGGCGTTTACAGATAATGTTTTTAACTAAAATGGAAAACTTTTTTTAATGCATTTTGGCCATTCATTTACAATGACGTTTTGGGGGCCTGAAAATACAAACTATTAAAAAACAGGTGCAAGATAAAAACAATGTCGTTATTGTCTACAAAAATGCGAATTTGTGATTTTTTTTAATAACATTGTCCTCTGTATACTCGAAGAGAAACTTTCCTGTTTTTAGTACATCGTTGTTGCTCAAATTAAAGTTCCATGACCATTGCCTATGGTAACTGGAGTCCATTTACATATAACAATACAATGTCACAAAGTACAAAATAAAGATATTTACTCCACACATTTAACAAAACTAATACGCATCTGATAACTGAATATGTTAAGACAGGTTGGTGAATGACGCAACGACGCTTACATTTTAGACAACAGAAGTCATCGGAATGGAAATCTGTAACATTTTGACAACCAGAAAAAGACAATATACAACACAATATTAAAAAACAATTAGAGAATAAATACATTTTAGCATAGCATATGCTATAACCATAATGTCAGAAAGTGACAGGCTTATTCCTGATTCACAGTCTTTTTTGTAATTGGATGGTTTTGAATTCATGATCCCTATAATGTGTTCTTGTCTGAAATAATGTTTGAGCAACAATAAATGCTGCAATAGAAATAAAAGTGCATTTGGGTTGTTCTGAGTTAACACTATTGCACATTTCTATGGCACTGACATAACTATATAATATATATTCAAACTTTATACAGCCTATACGGTCTCCGACATACAGTATGTTTAATTATGACAAGTATCCAGACTGAAAATGAACATTAACTTTCACATAAACTCATATTGCAGAAAAAAAATGTGTGTGTGTGTGATAGTGATTGAAATGAATAGCACTAGTGATGTGTTACAAATATTATTAATGAAAACGAACACTATAATCAAACCACCAAATAACTGAGCACAAATGTCAGTAAACATAGTACACATCAAATCAAATCTACTACTGTACATACAGCAAGGATATTTACAAATACATTTAGCAACTACAAAACCTGTTGAAACCAGATAACATTTCTACCAAACAAGAAACTTTACAGTCTAGTGCTCCAGATGTGTGCACAGCAAATGATTCTTAAATAGGCCATTTTCAAAACAGTAATATTCATTATAATAATTATATCTACTCATATCATGACTATTAATCAACTTTACGATTTGTATCTACTTTGTAAGGTCTCTTTGTACAGAGACTGATTAGTGTTTAATAATTGTTTTATTTTATTTTCAATAACTCCTAATGATTTAATTAAAGCAAATAAATTTGATTCAAAATGAATACATTATTTTGAAAATACCTGCCATTTAAGAAAAATACTTTGTAAGCCCTGTAGAAATGTTATAATTCTTTACACATAAAGGGCCAGCGCACTGTGCAATATAGTGCCTTGAAACACAATTTACAAACTTAAAGATTAAGAATTAAGAATAAGAATATCTTTATGAATATAAAAATACCTTCTTTCTTTTTTTTCCATTAATAGCTATTATTTTGTGAAGGATCCAAAATGAGGTCTGTTAACTGTAAGGCAATTAGCTGTATTTAACATCTATGCATTATGCACTCTAAACTTTCAAGCAAGGCAGACCATAAGTCTCAAGTGACAAACAAAGGAGTGATAAATACAAATAACAGAGCAAAACCTTTAACAGTTAAATCACGATCATCATTTAAGCTGCTCTTTTCCATATATAAAAGTTGATGGGGATTACAAAATGAGTAAATGACAGTTTTTCGGTGAACTGCCCTGTATTGGAATTTGTTCTAGTCAGTGCCAACCATCTAATTTAAACCAGCAGTAGGGCAAACTGAACAATATGATTTGGGCTTTTGGGTTATGAATAAATAGTATTTTTATCAGTAAAGAGTTGAATTGTTTCAGTGATGTGATGTGTAGAATACAGAAGTATATCTTTGGATTGTTTTAGCAACCATTTTATATCCTTAACACAATGAGTTTGCATTAATTTGAACGTTTTCAATTATTTTTGCCTTGTGTCTTATGGCATAGTCCAGGATTCTTCAAATCTGGCTCTCCTGTCCTTTAGCTCCAACCCTAATCAAACACATCTGAACATGCCAATAAAGATATTCAGGATTAATGGAAAATTACAGGCAGGTGAGTTTGATCAGGTTTAAAAACTAAACCTGGCAGGACAGCTAACCTCAAAGACCAGGGTAGAAGAACCCTGGTTAAGAGGTTTCATGAAGGAGAAAAAGGGAATGAGATGAATTGTAAAGAATTGGTTTCAGACAGTGGACACACTGTTGCTTAACTCCGTTAAGGGCAGCTCCTTAGGGCTGGATTTCTCTAAAACTGAGATTTGTGTGACTGTGCTGCTCTCAGTAAAGAGGGTTCGTCTTCTCTTATTGTACCTCAAATAATTTTGTGTCTGCCACTTCCACATTCTCTTCTTTAATTCTGCTTGTACCTGAAATGCAAAAATATGAATGTGAATTTTTGAAAGCAGCATGTGTTTCCTGTTTTACACACATTTACAATTAGGAAAAACTTGTGGCTTACCTCTCCATTGAGAAAACAGTATAACAGAGCAACAACAAAACCCTGAGATGTACAGAAACACAATATTACAGTCAGTCAGTAAGGGTGCATTAACAAATCACAGAACAGCTCAATTTAAATATATATTTATTTCCCATAGGTTTTATTATTTCCCATAAATCATTTATGACATAATATTATGTTAAAGTGACCCTATTATTATTTTCCGGATATTACCTGTGGTCAAAAAGTGCACGATAAATGTTATCGTGAGTTATTGATAATATTATGAGTTATTGTCTCCCAAAAGAAAGAACCGATTCTGAACTGCCTGAAACAAGTAATCAGTAATTCCAGCCTTACTTTCAGTTCAAATCTACGGAGGTCTTTAACAACTTTGCGTAATGCTCATCTATTGTCTTCACTATTGTGAACAATGTATACTTTTTAAACTGTAGTTGTAGATGAGGCATAGAAGTGTTTGGTTTGTGTTGTTGACAAGTTAAGAAGACACTGTTTTCTGTGCTGCCAAAGCAAATCCACTTTGCAGGCACTTCCAAAGAATGAGGATTGACTTTGAGGCTTGAAATTGACACAGTAAAACCATCTGTATCTGCATCTTTGTTCTTTATAACTGCGTCTACAAGTGCTGAGGAAACCTCCAGAGCTGAAATTAAGATATGGTAATGGACATTTCGTTTCCAACACACAATGAAAGCAGTAGACCAGTCACAACAGAATGGGCCATCTGACCAATCAGAGCAGATTAGGCTCTTGGTGAGAGACGAAGCTGTGTCTCATTTCGGCCTCATACCTCATTGAGGCTGCCTCATTTCAGTAAAGTAACCATTATATTTAAAAGTTACAACTATTTATATACTTCAGAAGGAATAATTGTCAAATTTATAATGGTTACTTTTCTGAAATGAGGCAGCCTCAATGAGGTATGCGGCCGACAAATGCAACCTCTTGAAAAGACGCAGCCTTCGAGTGAGTCGCAGCTAAAGACTAAATCCTACATCACACTGGTTCCCAACCCAAGTCCAGGGGACCCCCAGCACTGCACAGTTGAAATGTCTCCATAATCAAACACACCCGATTCAACTTATCAGCTTGTTGGTAAAGACCTCAGATGGATGTGTCAGACATGAGAGACATCCACAATGTGCAGTGTTGGGGGTCCTCCAGGACCAGGGTTGGAAACCTCTGCTTTATTGAACCGTTTTAGACACTGTGAGAAAATGTAAGTGTTTTTTGACCTTGGGTGCATGTAAACCTATTGTAGGAGACCTCCAAAACAAAATTAGGAACCTTTAAAAACAGCATTATAGGTGCACTTTAATATACAAATAACGTATATAATGTAACCACATCGTATTGTACATCGGAAAATCGGAGCACGGAGAATATCAAATCAGACGAGAAGATGTCAAAGAAGTGTGTGTAAATTTAATGAGGATCTAAAAAAATTTGTGAAAAAATAACTCATTGTGGTATAGCGCTGAATGACACGCATCAGAAGCACTCTCTCAGACAGCATGCAATCCCGAAATCTGTTTTTTTTTTTTTTTTTGCTGACCATGCTGTCCTGTATTTCACCATGATAAATCTGGTCACCCTAGCATTAGTATTCTGTGAATTTCACAGATGGTTGGTTGTACACACCTGAAACGGGCCCAGGCCAAGCTCAAGAAAGTGGCGAGCATTTTCTCCAGTGTTCTCGGGCAGGAAGGCAAATACCATGTAGTGCATGCCAAACAGAGGAATCAGGAAAAGAGTTGACTTGGCCAGTCTCCTACAAGAATACATAAAGATCAGCATCATTTCAGATTAAAAACAAACAATTAAATTATGTTTTGGAGGGGAATTTATCATGAGAGAGTAATGAGCATGATGAGCTGTGATGGCTGTAAATAAAAGCAGCCTGAAAACAGCCTACTGTGATACATGAATCTTGTGAATTTCAACAAGACAATAACACACTACTTCAGTAACATGTGTGCAGCTGATCCACAAGTATTGTACAATTGTCTGTGAATCAAACATTGACACATCTTTGTGCATTTCAGGCCTACATGAAGTGGTTGGTATCATTGCCACCCATTCCTCGAGACTTCAGCTTCTGCACAAGAATCCGGATCACATTTATGAAGATGAAGAAATTGATCTAGATAAAAAAAAAAGCAAGAATGCGTCTCTGTATAAAATATAAAGGAAAAAGCTCATATACTGTACACATAAACAGACTGTGTGTTCAAATACATACTTGCATCCAAAAAGAAACAATGATGATGACTAGGGCAAAGCAAAGTGTAAGTGTCATTTTGATATACTATGTAATTGTATTGAAGTACACAATAATGGCACATGAAAAATACATTAATAATATATATTTTGAAAAATACTATTGCAACCAACAGCTTCCACTGTATTCCAGATGTGGCCTATATATATATATATATATATATATATATATATATATATATATATATATATATATACATACATACAGTGTTTCCTCTAGAATTTTTTCCAACTGTGGTGGCAGGCCTATAGATACAGTCGGTTGGTCTGGGAACGCCCCCGGGAACGCCCCGTCACGTGATGTGAATTTACCCCGTGGGGAAAACATTGCCATTGAAATACACGCGACAATCATGCCGAAGAGTTGTTTTGTCGTTTTCTGTACTGCCAATATAAACAAAAATTATAAATTGAAGTTCTACATTCAACAAACCAGTTGGTAAAAAAGGTGTGAGCCTCCAGGGATTTGTAATTTTTTAGATTACTGTGTGAGTAGATCCCTGTGTGATATAGAAGTGGGTTTTAAACTCGTATTAGGCAGTGCCAGATTTGTCTACTTCCCCTACCAAAAAATAATTATAGTAATCCTATAAGATTTGTATTATAATACTTAATAATTCCTATAATATTTGTATTATAATACTTCTGTGATGTTCTGTAATACCTCTACTTCTATAGTTTGTCCCAAAATACTATAGTATTCCTATAGGATTGCTATAATATTTTATCCTAAAACACTACAATCCAATGGTTGTTTTTCATAAGGGATGTCTCATTCACATTAGTGTTATCAGCTGAAGATTGGCTTGATAGGCCAATCGCTAATGACCATAGACAGTAAAAGAAACCATGACGCCAGCCGAACCTGTCAGTCCCTCGTACTACTGATCATCACCGTTTTACACAGGCATTATAGTTTGGAGTGACGCATACGTATTGGTAAGTGACAAGGTTTTATGGAGTTATAGTGTGCAACATATGATTGAGTTATAGGCTAATGTTACAGGTAGCTACCGCGATGTCTTACCTGGAGATTCAACCAACAGAATATCTCGAAATGACACCTCCGGCCATTTGGTCGGGTCATTGACCCAGTTTTTAATTAAATAAGGGCAATCATATCATATTACAGTTAATTTTGCAATGTATCATTGCCGGTCGTCAGGCGTCAATGCCTCACAATAAGACATTTTTGTCACTCAAATACACACGATGCTCATGGCGTTTTCCCCCACGCCGACCACGCCCCCAACTATGACGCTTTGCCGACTGTATTTATTTCCCCAGGTGAGGGGGCCTGGCCCATGAGGCCATATTCCCATTGGCCACGCCCCCTTGCCCCAGGTGTTTAAACCTCCCCTAAGTTTTATAACATGGAAGTCTCCAATAAGAGCGGCAAAGCGATTATGCTCATCTTCTAAGTGGGAGAACTTGCAAAATAGCAGGGTGTTCAAATACTTATTTTCCTCATTATATATATAAAATCAAATCAGCTGTGTTCTTCTGTGAATCATACCAGGAGAGATACTGTGATTGGTCCTTTGATAATCCACCAAAAGTAAGCAACATCTGTGTCATCCCAGCACCTGCAATGATTATATGAGTACACCTGCATAGAATCTGCACTTTCCCAATAAGCGCAAAAATGTTTGTACAAAAATATATAGTACTACAAATCAAACGAAATCAGATGAAAAACGTAAAGTTTTCTATAAGAGCTTAGATCAATCTGGACTTACCCTCTGTTGTCAAAAAAATTCCTTGCTAGAACCCAGATGGTCAGTATTAGTGTTGGTAGACCTACAGGATACAGACAGAAGAATTCAATAAAATGTCATCAAATTGTAAAACATGTTTGTTACTCTGCTAAAACATTATCAAGAATAGGTTTCTGAATATCTTCTGTAAGTGCAATAATTTTGTGTATATTCATATACCGAATATATATATAGAAATGTAGAGGTATTTTTTCCATCTGATGCCTACAGGTGTCACCAATGGAACACAATACACAAGGCCACACTATCATGCAACTACACTACAAATCCTTGAAATAAATATTATATAATAATATACACTTCCAGTCATCATTACGACTTTTTTTATGTTTTTGAAAGAAAAAGCTTATAATCACCATGTCAGGATTATGTCATGTTTTATGTGTTTGTGTTTGCTTGACTTTTCTAGATCAGTTTCCTTTGTGTTCATTAGTTACTAGTTTAGTTACTGATGGGTTAATTAGTGTTTTCACCTGATGTTTCTTTAGTTAATTGGCTTGTTGACTGCATTTAAGATTAGTGTTCATGTCTACCTTTGCAAAAATAAAAATACACAGGCTTTCACGTGCTCACGAGAAACTTTTCTTGTGATAGAACTTTCAGTTCTTGGTCTGTTTTTCATTCATTTTACCTTAGTTGATTCTATTCCTGCCTAGTGTTTTTTTTTAGTTCTTGTGTAAATGAAGTCTAGCAGCTGTATTTAGAGCCTTTTCATTCATCTTTATTTTTTAACAAGCTGTGACCGTGACACACTAAGGCTGTATTTATTGAATTAAAATACAGTAAAAACAGTGATTTGTGAAATATTATTACAATTTAAAACAACTTTTCTATTTTAATGTAGTCATGACACTTGTTTGCTCCCTGCTGTGTGCGTTCATGTGTTTTGAAGGAGGCGATGCTTTGCAGATGCTCTAAAGGAAGGGTGGGATCTTATGCTTTAAAAACTAGCTTGCTATTGCTAACCTCTCCAAAAATTGCCTAACCTACCTGTGATGAATTGAATGCTTACAAGTTTTGCATTTGAGACAATAGAGATTGCGTAACTGTACTGCTGGGAATGTTGGGAAATGTTCGGGGGTGCGCGTTTACGTAGATTGCAGAATTACAGAGTAAAGTTGTGGCTAAAAGACAGAAATGCTGTCTTGTGTATTATTTTGACTAGATGCATCACACTACCATTAATAACAATTTTTTTGTAATCTTACTTACCCAAACCTTGTAATTGTTCCAAACTTTTGAACAGTAGTGTAGTAATATTTAATCATATTATATAATAATATGTTCTCAAGTCTGCTATAGTACCCACTTACCCCAGCCAATAAGAATGTACCACCAGAAATACTTCTTCTGTGAGACAAAGGTTAGCGCTAGAAGAGTCTGTAGATACATCCCCTCTACCAGCAGCCAAAAATAGTTAGCCAGGACACTGAACTGGAAGAAAGCCACCGCTGCCTTGCAAGAGGTCTGAAGAGGAAGACAGTATTAGAGATTGTAAGTGTTCCATCTAGATGTATGTATATTCTTAGAATACATATCTTTCCACTGAAGATACAAGACCAAAGAAATTAGCCACAGCGTGTAGCAAATTTCAAGACCTCTGTATTGCAAATTAAAGTATGAAATTATTGCAGTGCTCAGACATTTCAGCACAGCATAATGTTAGAGATGAGATTTAGGTAGTGCTAATAACAAACAGCACAAATACTATCGCAGAGGAGGGGGGAAGAAGAGTGTTAGCTATGAAGACGTGTTTTTTATACTTCAAAGAAGGCGTTTCAATTCTAGCGGAGGCAGATCTTGAAAAGTGTGCCTTAAAGGCACAGATGAGTTGGCTGATACTGACAGGGGCGAAAAAATGAATGCAAAAATGTGTGAAGTTAGTGTCACTATGCTGACAGAAACTGGTGTGAAGCTTTGAAAGTTCTCTACTATTCCAGATTAATATTATGCATTGTGACCTAATATGTTCACTGACCGCAAGGCTGATGGGGAACATGAGCATTGACATGTTGAATAGCATTCATTAGCTCATTATTTTGAATGAAGTGTATAAAGCAAAAAAAATATATAATTCTGCATGAGCCTGTGACAGTTGGCGAGTCTCACTGTTGACATGAGACAGTGGTCCAGATTCTCGTCGGCAAAGAGAACTGCATCTTTGATGAAGATTGCACTGGCTCGCAGGATGAAGGACGCGAACAGATTGATGTGAATGTAGTTTCTGGTGCAGTGGAACTTCCTGTTTTGAGCAGAGTAAAATTGATTTGGAGATTATTCAACAAATTGTCACAAAACTCTCACAGATTAAAATTTCTACTGATCTTTGTGAGGCTACATGAGCTTAGTGAGGATTCTTGCAGTACCTGAAGGCTGTAAACACAAAGATGGCAGAGATGAGGGAAATCAGAGAGGTAGCGTAGCCTGCAGTGTACACCTGCCTGAAAGTGGAGTAATATGTGGTCTGGAATAGAGGGGAAAAATAAAACATAAAAAGTAAATTATATTATTATTTTTAGAGAATAATGTCTTTTCAATTCGATTGGTGCACTTCAACCTTTTTGTTTCACATTTCTGTTGTTATTGGGCCTTATTCTTGACACACATAGAACAAATTTCTGTGTAGATTGTTTACAAATCTATGCTTACATACACTCTCCCACTGTACTAAATGTGACAATTTGATAATTCAAGTTGAATAATTCTAATAATTTCAATTCAATTTGAATAATTCTAAACATTTCATGAATCATGGAGGGTATGAGGCTGGATGGAGAAAAGAACGAAAGTCTCTCATTATAAGGTCTGAAAAATGGATGTTATAATATGTTATATTCAACCAAGGATAGAGTGCAGCAAAATGCATAAAAAATGTATGATAAAATAATAATATTTCTTCATTCAGTCATTTGTTATTTATGCCACAACCTCAATGCAGCTGCCAAGCAAATATGGTGTTAAAGTGTTAAAGAATATATATAACAAAAGTCAAATTTGTTATTATTTTAAATTATTTAAACATGTTCATGGAAAAATGGAAACGTATGAATAAATGTAATGCTCTATCAGAGGCCATTTTTATTCTTGCTACCAACCTGTGAACTGCACACAGAGGACTGAGGGATATCGTAGGCAGAAAAGTCCAGCTAACAAAGAACATTCCCATAACTTTGGCTAACATTCTGGCAAGGTTCTCTCAAAGTTATGAGCAAACATTCTTCCATTAACATTAATAGAACCTTTGTTCAGAGTTATCTGGTCTTATATAGCCGTTAGCAAACATTAGCACAAAAACAAAACTTCATTCATGGAACTTTTTAGTTTGACGTTCATCTAAAGTTTATTAAATGTTACTACTTGTTTCAGAACATTCAGAGAACATTCCATAGTAACATTCCTATAATGTTTGCAAAATGATACAAATATATATATTTTTTAACATTTAAAAAACTGGATGTTTTTAATATTAAGAACATTCATAAATACTGTAATACAGCTAAATGTTCTTAGAACATACTTTTGTCAGCTGTGGTTTGCTAACAATGCTGTCATCAAAATTCAAAAACAGCATCTTAACTGACAGAATGATATGCAAACATTCCTACCTCTCTGCATCCTGCATTTTTTAGTCTTAAGACAAAGCCAAGACATTAAAAGCAGGTCAGCTTGTTCTGGGATTACAGCATATGCAACTAACTATACACTTCATGTGCATCTATACCCACATTGCTACTTCCCCTGATGCAGACACAGCTGAAAGTCATTATGAGTTATTATAGAAATTTAGCACTCATGGGAGAGAGAGAGAAAGAGAGAGTATTATGTTCTTGTCAGGCTGATTCAACTACTGTTAATTGGTTTGTTCACAACAGGAACAGTCTCATCTATTTTATTCAAAGTATTGTCTCTATTCTCATTAACATTTCACTGTGGTCTTCTGGCACAAAAAAAGATAATATAAAGAAATTGTCAGGCAGAAGAGAAGATATTCATGCTTTGAGGAGAGTAAATCATTTTTAATTCGCTCCCATCAACTATTAACAAAACCAAAGTGATCTTTCAAGTTCTTACCCCAGAGAGTAAGAAACGTGAGAGATGTTTTCGAAAAAGTGGTAAAGAGCTCAACATGTGTGGCACGAAGTGAGCGGGCGTTTTAATTCATTCTCTATGACATCTGCATAAATGCTCGAGTAACAGAATGTGGGCCTGACAGCAGAGCAGAGGAAGCTGTGACAGTACAAAGTCCCTTTAGACAATGTTTTAAAAGCTAAGAAACTCTCAACATTATGCAAATACAAGGCGAAAAATCCAGGTCAGAATCTTGGAAACGTAACAACACCCCTGCTTGCTTCTGTGCCATTGAACACAAACTGAAATTAGGGTAAAATACTGTATATAACTATATTGATGGAGACCTTAAGCAAACCAAAACCCATGAGGCTCCATCTAATTTTTAACGTTTTGGAAAAAGATCACAGCATTTGTGTTTTATTTCTACAAAAAAAAAAGAGAGAGAAGAGTACAAATACAGAATGGTTATGGGGAAGATTCTTTGTGGATTTCTAACACTAAAAAGTTGGAATAGAAATAATTTCCACTCAGAGATTGATAATAGTTTTCACCTCAGTTTCTGATTCCACGTCCTCCACAATCACACAAGCATTCTTATAGGATGGGTAGATTTTCGTCCAGCCATTCTTGGTGCAATTCCTAAGTATGAAACCTGCATTCAAATAATGTTAAACATAATTATCAGCTTGCAACATTGTATAGGCAACATCTTGATACATTATTTGGCAAAAAGAAACGGATAAAACTCCAAACACTAACAGCTGCTCATTACATTTCCTGTGTTAGACAGATACACCTAGTACTTTTCTGTAGAATTATTCACAAAAACAAAACACATGTTTAATTTGTCCTAGATTTTTCCTCACTATGAAATGTTCTATGAAGCTACTGTCTAAACTCAACTAAAAAAACATTAAATACCAGGATGACACTGTCTCTGCAACAGATCCACATGTCCTTCCTCTGTAGCATTTGACAATAAAGGGATAATGTTTTATAAGTCTCCTTATACCTTTTGTTGTATTTCATGATATGTAGATGTCTGGATTGAGAGCTCAGATAGATATATCAAACCAGTCAGATTTATAAAAAAATATTTGATCAGCTTGCTCCGGCATGGGGTTTACTGTATGTCATATAGGTCACAGTAAAACAAGACTGTCTGACTGAATATCATCTCTGAAAAACACTCTCTTTGACCAAAGCACTTAAAACCGAATTGGTTAGGGAGCACTAGAATTTATTTGCTCACAAAAACAACTAGGGTTCAATGGTTCAATGTAAGCGGTTAATCAAAGGCCTCTTTCTCTTGAGAACCTTGTGATTGCACATTATAGCTTCTGGGTTCTAAAGCCCACTCAAACCCTAATACACTGTGTGCTAAGGGAATTAATCATGTGCTCCAAAGACAAACACTCTCTTCTGTTATATCATTTTTCAGTAGAAGAAAGTTAATTTGAGCAAAATGGTCCATTTGAGCATTGAGCATTTCTGAGAATCAGATGTTCCCTCTCTGATTACAAAATAAACTAGCATCAGGAGTTCTTTTGGACTTTTGATTGGATTATCAACCAGTGTTCCCAGTATTAAAACAGAACTTAGTAGTGAGGCAACCTGCCATTAGGAGACACATACTGTAAAAACCTGGTCAACCATATAAATCTGATTCCATTGAGTCCGTGTGAACAACGAGGTTATGTCATTGTTTAAGTTGTAGAAATGCCAGTCATCCATGATTCATTTATTCAGTGAGTGCAGTGTCCAATTACAGAGAGGTTACTGAGAGAAGTGAAATAAAGTATTAGGCTGGTCATGCAATCTCAACTAATCAGCAAACACGAGGTGATTAATATCTTGTGAGAATAAAGGATTTCCAACATATTTTTCAAAATTGCTATTTATTTCTTTGAAAATAAGACTTTTTAATGAGTGAGCAATTACTGAGTGCACCTTTAAATAACCCAAAAATGTATATTCTGTTATAATTGAATCATCTCCATGTATGATGCCAGACAAAAAATGTCAAACAAATGCATTGCATGCAATATTGGTCCGTGTAAATCCGTGTATCATTCGTTCAGTCGTTTTTTGATTTAATATTGAAAGTAAAAAAAAATAGAAAACAGCTCCTTTTTCGTTTTTTTTTTCATTTTTCCCAAAAAAACTAAAAACAAGAATTCAGCTTGATTTTTCAAGGTTTTTTTTGAGGTCGAAAAATGAATAAACAGCTTAAATATTCGATTTCTACACGTGGGCGGGAATGAAACGCCCCTTTCCTCAGATTTGCTGAAGATCAAACTGTTGTCATCACTTCTTCCTCAGTTCGGCTCAGCAGAATAAGAGTCCTCCGCTGCCGCAACTGATGTGCCGATTCTTATTTTGTTCAATGCAACTACATTTCATCTTTTTTTGTTCAAACAGCCAGACTAACAAATAGCTCGACACAAACCGTAGGCTACCGGGGAAGAGACCGGGCTTTCTTCTGTAGATATAAATTCAGCTATTTGTATCAGCTTGGTTTGGCAGGGTAAATGACGGCTGTTAGCATGGTGTCCCTCGTAAATTAAATATTTTAAACACTAATACAAAAAGGAAAGAATAATGTATTGACAAGCCTATATAATAGGCCTAACATTCACACATGAACTGTCATTCAGACTGACTGTCTACAACTGGAGAACAACAGAGATATTAAAATACACTGAGTTTTCATTTATTAGTTTTTTCATTTAGTTTAATAAATGGAAAATGAGATTTCGGGTCGATTTCTCAATTTTCGTTTGTGGTTTACAAATCGGTTTATGACTTTGAAATTTTGTTCACACATGTGGGCCGCGCTGAAATGCCCCTTTCATCTGATTGGTCAAACCGCTCCGTCTTCAGTACAGCCAGAATAAGAGTCCGTACACCACACTGACAAATCCCACTTTAATAAGCTTTTGCACCACTCGCTGACATTTGATGCAGAAATATGTTACTGGGGACACAATTAGTGCTGCTTCGAGGCTTCACTTCTAATGTACGACATTTGAGAGATCGCAAAGCCATAGAGACAGAACGCAACGCGTCATAATCTGAAGACCACACCCACCGGGGGGGGGGGGGGGGGGGGGGGGGGGACGACGACGACAATCCAACCGTCTCCATTGACTTTGCATTGTGAGGGGCTGCCTCATTGTCATTTATGACTTATAACAAAATACTTTTCATTCATTTATACAATATGCTGACATGGTGTTTTATATATTGTTTCTATAGACTCAAGAGCAACGTATGATTTTTTTTTTAGTAGGTGAGGTCCTATGTGTCCCTTCGATAAATGAAAATAGTTCAGATTCTCTAAACTTAAAATGTAGGCTAAAAAAACTTTTACTCTAGGCTATAATTACTGTATGAGCAAAAATAAAATAGTACACACGACCATGATAACATGTCTAACCTTTGTGTCTTTGTGTGTGTGTGTGTGTGTGTGTGAGTGTGTGTGTGAGACACCTGAATAAATAATTGTGATAGATAGAAATGTAACAGTATGACTGTAAGCGTTGAGTACTCAGTTCACACCAATAGAATGAGATAAAAAGATAATTGAATCAGTTGAACTTGTAGGCTACTGAATACCTGACAAAATTAGCAGGGTTGGAGAGTAACAGTATTATGGGCCTTAAATTGAAATATGAATAGGAACTGCACTGTTAAAGTTAAAGGCTAGAATACACTGTAATTATTATTCTTTAATTCAGACCCATGGGTCCATATCAAAAAAGAAAAAAAAAGAAAATAATAAAAAAAAAAAAAAAATATATATATATATATATATATATATATATATATATATATATTTTTTTTATACAAACAACAGACAAATGTTAAAAAAAATGTACAAGCTTTCATTCCAATCCTTCCAAAAACAGGAAAATACCTTGTATCACTTAACATATTATTATTTAAGACCATTATGGTACTATTTTTTTAATCACTCAACCGACACATGGTATTATACATTTACTTCCTTAAGACAGCATGCAAAGTGGGTACATACACATTTGGCTTGCACTTGTCCACCTTGGGACCTTAAGCAAAAATCTTAGCGCATCATTAAATACCACCTGGAGCTTTTTCATTTTAGCTTTAGTATATTTACATATTTATTATATTTATTTAAATGGCCTATATAAAGATAAGTACAGTATGCCCTAAATAGAGCTATTTTAACATCATCTGTACACATAAAATTTACGAGCCAGCATATTAGCTTGCCCATACAACTTACAGCACTGGCGCTGCGCATCATTGTCATCATTTAAATCATTTCTAATGATGTGACCCAAGTATATAACTTTAGTTACCACATTTAAAACTTGGTCATCTATATAGAAAGAATGAAAATGTAGCTTAAGGTCCTCTTTGGTTTTAACAATCATGACCACACTCTTTTTAATATTAAATTTAATATCATGCTGCACACCATAACTTGAACATACTCGAAGCAGCTGTTGTAATCCTGCACTATAAGGAGACATAATAACTAAATCATCAGCATACATCAGATTATTAAGACTAATAACTCTTATTAAGAGTTAATAAGACTATCACCTATTACACATCCAGTCTTACAATCATTTAACTCTATAGAAAGACCATCCATGTACAGGTTAAAAAGAAGAGGTGACAATATACCCCCTGCCGAACCCCATTCGTCATATAAAAGGGTTCCGATACATTCTTACCCCACTGAACTTTTAAGGTTTGATGTTTAACAAAAATGTAAAATTATTATCAGATATAGGGAAACCCCTCTTTCTTGCAATTTTATAAATAATTTAGTATGATTGATTCGATCAAACGCCTTAGATGCATCTAAAAAACACGAAAACTGTGGAATTATGTCCATTATACTTAATAACCACTTATTTTAATGAATATATACTTAGATCAGTGCCATGCTTACTTTTGAAGCCAAATTGATTATCCGTAGTTATTAAATATTCTTTGAGCCTATCGATGCGGATTCGCTCAAATACAGTGAGGAAAATAAGTATTTGAACACCCTGCTATTTTGCAAGTTCTCCCACTTAGAAATCATGGAGGGGTCTGAAATTGTCATCGTAGGTGCATGTCCACTGTGAGAGACATAATCTAAAAAAAAAATATCCAGAAATCACAATATATGATTTTTTAACTATTTATTTGTATGATACAGCTGCAAATAAGTATTTGAACACCTGTCTATCAGCTAGAATTCTGACCCTCAAAGACCTGTTAGTCTGCCTTTAAAATGTCCACCTCTACTCCATTTATTATCCTAAATTAGATGCACCTGTTTGAGGTCGTTAGCTGCATAAAGACACCTGTCCACCCCATACAATCAGTAAGAATCCAACTACTAACATGGCCAAGACGAAAGAGCTGTCCAAAGACACTAGAGACAAAATTGTACACCTCCATTAGGCTGGAAAGGGCTACGGGGAAATTGCCAAGCCGCTTGGTGAAAAAAGGTCCACTGTTGGAGCAATCATTATAAAATGGAAGAAGCTAAACATGACTGTCAATCTCCCTCGGACTGGGGCTCCATGCTAGATCTCACCTCGTGGGATCTCAATGATCCTAAGAAATGTGAGAAATCAGCCCAGAACTACACGGGAGGAGCTGGTCAATGACCTGAAAAGAGCTGGGACCACTGTTTCCAAGGTTACTGTTGGTAACACACTGTAGAGAAGTTCAGTGTGATTGAAGGAAGAAGAAGACGAGGTCGGCGAAATTGGGACTCGCACTTTATTTATCAACAATAAAAATCAACAGTTAGGGTGCGCTCGTGCGCGGCCGCCGTGACACTTCCCACGGCAAAACAAAGAACAAGTAGATAGCAAAACAGTCAGTCACGGGCTCAGCTTCACTCAGCCACACGGTCTCGTGCGAGTCCCAGGTCTCTCTCCCTTCTCTCTCTCAGCCGGCAGCTTTTATGCAGTCTCCACGCCAATTACTGCAATCAGACACAGGTGTTCGTCATCTGCACTTGACCCACTTACTCACCGCGCGACTCGCTGATTCCTCTCCCGCTACAGACTTCGCGAAACCACGCCCCCCTCGCCACACACACTAAGACGTCATGGTTTGAAATCATGCATGGCACGGAAGGTTACCCTGCTTAAACCAGCACATGTCAAGTCCCGTCTTAAGTTTGCCAATGACCATTTGGATGATCCAGAGGAGTCATGGGAGAAAGTCATGTGGTCAGATGAAACCAAAATATAACTTTTTGGTCATAATTCCACTCGCCGTGTTTGGAGGAAGAAGAATGATGATGAGTACCATCCCAAGAACACCATCCCTACTGTGAAGCATGGGGGTGGTAGCATCATGCTTTGGGGGTGTTTTTCTGCACATGGGACAGGGCGACTGCACTGTATTAAGGAGAGGATGACCGGGGCCATGTATTGCGAGATTTTGGGGAACAACCTCCTTCCCTCAGTTAGAGCATTGAAGATGGGTCGAGGCTGGGTCTTCCAACATGACAATGACCCGAAGCACACAGCCAGGATAACCAAGGAGTGGCTCTGTAAGAAGCAAATCAAGGTTCTGGCGTGGCCTAGACCTAAACCCAATAGAGAATCTTTGGAGGGAGCTCAAACTCCGTGTTTCTCAGCGACAGCCCAGAAACCTGACTGATCTAGAGAAGATCTGTGTGGAGGAGTGGGCCAAAATCCCTCCTGCAGTGTGTGCAAACCTGGTGAAAAACTACAGGAAACGTTTGACCTCTGTAATTGCAAACAAAGGCTACTGTACCAAATATTAACATTGATTTTCTCAGGTGTTCAAATACTTATTTGCAGCTGAATCATACAAATAAACAATTTCAGACCCCTCCATGATTTCTAAGTGGGAGAACTTGCAAAATAGCAGGGTGTACAAATACTATTTTCCTCACTGTACTTTTGAGATCACACTTGCCAATGCAATTGGCCTATAGTTTTCTGTCCCAGATATTTTACCTGTTTTATCTTTAATTACTGGCACTAGTAAAACTGTTATCATGGAATTAGGTAGCACACCATGGATTAAAAATCCTGTAAATAGATTCAGGAAGACCACACAGCAGCTTCTAGTGTATCACACACACACACACACACACACACACACACACACACACACACACACACACACACACACACACACACACACACACACACACACACACTGATCTCATTAAAAGGCGACTGGGAAATGTTATGGACATGTTATCACGGTCATGTTTATCATTGTGTTTACGTCCAATCCTTGTTGACCGTACAATATACAGTAAAACATTTTACTTTTATCCATATATATAAAATATTTTCATTGCATTTTTCAATGGGACAATGAAACACAGGTTGGACCAACTTCCAAAATCAATGCTCTTAAATAGGCTATAAAACACCAAACTCCATGTCAAGAAATCGACCCGAAATCTTATTTTCCGTTTATTAAACTAAACAAAAAAAACCCCGAATAAACCATCCGTCTTTTCATTTCTCGTTATTCCATTCCAAATAGGAAATGAAATGATCAGATGATACACGGACCAATATTGATTGCTGTTGGCCAAAAAGTTAAATCAACCAATGCAAATCAAATTTGGACTCAGGGTACATTTGAAAAAAATAAGACACATTGTTATTTTACATAGTATAAGAGAGCAGGAATAATCGAAACACATTTGACCTAAAACTTGTCTGCAAGTAATTTAATTAGTTGTTTTGCTAAGCATTCTAACTGTTAAGTTAATTAATCTATTGAGGTACAATATTTTTGACTATACTGTTTTTTACTACACTATATTGTGTTGACCAACAATATACTGTATATATATATATATATATATATATATATATATATGTGTGTGTGTGTGTGTGTGTGTGTGTGTGTGTGTGTGTTTGTGTGTATAGCTGTGTGTGGTTTTTCATACATCAACCAACATTAAACCATTTAACATTCAATGACATTATATAGACTCAGATAAAACCTTTGTTTGTATTTATCTGAAGAAAGAAAATCATATACACCACAGATGGCATGAGGGTGAGTAAAAGATGAGATAATTGTATTATTTTTTGGGTGAACTGCCCCTTTAAAAATGTTTGCAAGAAAAAAAAAGAAAAGTTTCAAGAGGATTGAAAAAGGATAGAAAAGATAGAAAATTAATAAAATAGCCTACAAATAAGCTCATATCTCTGTATGCATTTACATGATGTACTTCATTTAGACTAAGCCTCAGTTAACTCTGTAAGACTTGACATTACAGCTAACCTTTGACCTTCTGTCTCCTCACTTATCTCGGCCATTCTGAAGGCCTGCTAAGTGGGTGGTTCAGTGCTAGCTTGCCAATGGGATTTCTTTCCACCCGCTGTTTCTAGCATTACCATAAAACAGAGTTCATCATGTGCTGCAAGTATCTCTCCCAGAAGCCACAGTGGGGGAAGACGAGAGAAGTGAGAGTCTGACCGCTGCTGCTTTCTGTGGTGGAGATGTCAGGCACTGGCCTAGGGGGACTGAAGAGATTGAACAACCAGTGCTAACAGCCCCTGCTATTATGCGTGCTTTAACCCTCTTTGATTTTTAATATTTTTATTATTTCCTTGGCACATTGTCAGCAAGATTTGAAGCAGAGCAATGTAGATATCTTCAGGTCCATTGTGTACTTATGTATTCATAGAGGTGTGTGGGGGGATGGAAAAACAGCATGATGCAGATAGCCGTTGTGTCATGAGTGTGTTGATTTTTCTTAGCCTACACATTGATTTCTCAAAAGCCCTGGAGTAGTTTCTCTAGGTTTGTATTTTTTTAAATGTTTTTCAATACCAATGTGTGTAACTATATTTTCAGTGCCCCATAGGGAATGGGATATTACAGTTGATATTATGGTACATTGTTGTTGTAGCTCTGTGCTATAATTTACTCCATAAAGGAAGTCTAATGGGTATAATGGGTATATTATATATATATATATATATACATATATATATATATATATATAGCTACAGTAACATCTTCAGCTAGTCAGCTTGAGGTTCTTTTACATCTAAACTGGTTATCTCTTAAAGCTACACTGTGTAATTTTTTAAGTTGATTCTTAGAAAAAAAACACTTTGTTCTTTCAAAATGATATGTGCTCATTAATGTGTAATTACTTCTACCAACTAATCAAGTATTCAAGTATTAGAATACAAACGAGTGAGCCGCTCCAAAGGCGGAAGTGTCCCGCATCCATCCATCTTGAAAATACATTAGCCAAAGAGGGACATACCTGGAAATTCAAGCTTCTCCTTTCGCGTTTTTATACTCAGTAGCACCGTGACGAATGCGAGGGGGAGATTTATGAAGGTGTATTTGGTGCAAAATAACTGAACGCCTGTGACAGTGAAATTTGTAGTTGAAAAGAATAGCCACACATGTGTATCAGTAAATCTGAAGTCACAGAGAGAAATGTTTTAAGAGTTGCAGACTTGTAGACTTTTTTTCTCTTCCACAAACACAACACAACAGTTACACCTTCTCAAATTCTTTATTGCAGGTGCACAAACCCTAATCTCCAAATCACAATTTAAGAAACTCGTATGCTCACATTTTTGCTACAGTTGCTGCAGTGAATATTTCTCAGCAGGTTCAATGGATTACTTAAAAAAAAGGTAAATATAGTTTTAGCGCAAACTTAAACTACAATTGTGCATCATTTCATAAAGTTCATGTTTTTATTAGTTTGCATATTTTGTGCATTCGTTAATGACCAGGCTAAATGACTGCTGGCATTCACTTTGTGTAGGCCTATATAAAGCACAGCAAACTTCAACTCGTTCATTTCGATGTGCTTTTCCTTTATACATTGCAATGCTTTAAAACTATCTTTTGTTATTTTGTTGAATGTCACTGCAAAAAAAATATTTACTTTTTTTTTACAAACAAAATATACATTTACAAAAAAATATCACAAGGTTTAAGGTTCCACTTTTACTGTAAAACCAAAAATATCAGAACACCTGAATGATTACAGCAAGTAAGCAACAAAGAGCAGATATAGAATAGTCCAAAATACATGAACCATTACCTTTTAATTTACGTATTGATAAGCTCTTCTGATACCTTACCTTATGAAGCTTTAAATCTGTGTCATATCTGGCAATAATCTCTGGGAAATAACTCCACAACCATATCAATGTCCAAATAAACATTTTGCACCCTACACTGATGTTTCTCTTTGTCATGTTCTTTCTTTGACCTTGTGTGTTTTGCCTGGAAGATACACAATGATGATCATTGATACAAATGCATGATCTATTTTGTTGCACAACAAACACTCATTCAAAAAAATGTAAAAGTCATAAAGTTCCATAAACATGAATGTTCTTAATCAGGCTTCAATTAGAGGCACTTCTGACTTGAACTCTTGAAAAATGAAGCCTTTAAACTTTGTTTGATCGATGTTAAAACACGACATTCTGGCATTTTCATCACTTAAGATTTGCATGATAAAAGTTTGGAATCACTATGATTTAAGAAACGTTATACTTTTATAGCAGGCAAGGTCTGTCACAGTGTCTGGTTGTGTTCCCTTGTCTTTCACTAGAGGTCCTCGTTCTCACGGTGTCCTTCACTTTTCACTTCAATTCCCAGCATTCTGTCTGTCGCTGTCACTCATCAGTTCATTGCACTCAGCTGTTCCCCGTAATCATTGTTCCCAGCTGTTCTGTGTTAGTCTTGTTAGAGTTGTGTATATATTCGCTGTCTTTGTTAGTGTCTGTTACGGAGTCCTTGTTTAATGTCCTAACACCTCTGTGCCTTGCGTGTTCCTGTTCGTGTTCTATGTTTTGGATTGCCCTTATTGGATTTGGACCCCTGCCTCTATGACTACAAGTTTGGATTACCCTATTAAATAGATACTGCTATTCGATCTTCTGTCCCCTGTGTGTTTACGTGACAGAAGGACTCCGTCACACAAGGATCCAGCGGTATGTTTGGCGACATCTCTTCCCCAGCAACCGAGCGGGAGAGAAGGGAGTTGTTTAAGGGGACCCGGTTGGTAAAGTTCCGCGGGACCCGTGGAGGTCGCCGCAGAGGAGGTGAAAGGGAGATGTATAACGTCCCGGCGGCACAGTCAGAGACTGTTCACGTCCCGTCTGCCCAGCCAGAGACTGTTCACGTCACGTCTGGCCAGCGAGAGACTGTTCACGTCACGTCTGGCCAGCGAGACACTGTTCACGTGCCGTCTGGCCAGCGAGAGACTGTTCACGTGCCGTCTGGCCAGCGAGAGACTGTTCACGTGCCGTCTGGCCAGCGAGAGACTGTTCACGTGCCGTCTGGCCAGCGAGAGACTGTTCACGTGCCGTCTGGCCAGCGAGAGACTGTTCACGTGCCGTCTGGCCAGCGAGAGACTGTTCACGTGCCGTCTGGCCAGCGAGAGACTGTTCACGTGCCGTCTGCCTTCTTGGAACTGGACTATCTGGAGCATCTGGTTCGGATCCTGGACATGCCCATGTCTGCTGTTCCAGAGCCGGAGCTAGTGTCTGCTGTTCCAGAGCTGGAGGCTGAGCCAATGCCTGTTCCAGAGCCGAGGGCAGAGCCAGTGCGTGTTCCGGAGCCAGTGCGTGTTCCGGAGCCAGTGCGTGTTCGGGAGCCAGTGCGTGTTCCGGAGCCGGTGTCTGCTGTTCCTGGTCTGCTGTTCCTGGTCTTAAATGATTTGGCCTATTTAAATGAAGAAGAATTTAACAACAATAACCCCAGGATATGTGTAAAAAAAAGTGTTATCCCACAGATGCAATTTATGAGGATTTATTTAATTTATTGCAATCAACAAATTATAACAATTAGTAAATTAGTAAAATACAGTTTTAAAGCTTCGCAAGGTGCGATTTATGTGACGAGTTGAAGTTTGCTGGCCGGCCTACACGAAGTGAATGTCTGCAATCATTCAGTCATTGACAAATACACAAAATGTGCAAATTAATAAAAACATTATTAACAATTGTATACACAATTGCAGTTTAAGTTCGCGCTGAAACTATATTGACCTTTTTTGAAATAATCCATTAAACCTGCTGAGAAACGATCGCGTGAACTAAAATGAGCAGTTCGACAAGTGCATGCAAGGGAAACTCATATATATTCATGTAGGCTCCGCCTACTGCCTCTACAGATACAAAACTCACTTTTGCCCCACATTTCAAGGTGCAAAAGGGAGAGCACGTGAAACTTGTGACTTGAAAGCGAAAAACAGTGTTTGAGATTCGTCGCAGCAGATTCAAGCAGCTGTAGTTATGTACTTGTGTTTGTACTAGAAATTCTACAAGTGTGCAACTCTCATTAGATGAATTCACATACTGATTTGCAGATGAGCAAAATTTCTCTGTGACTTCACATTTTTTGATGCAGGTGTCTAAATGCGTTTTGCACCATATTCACTGCAGAAACTGTAGCAAACGTGAGCGTACGAGTTTCTTAATTTGTGATTTGTAGATTAGGGTTTGTGCACCTGCAATGAAGAAATTGAGAAGGTGTAACTGTTGTGTTGTGTTTGTGGAAGAGAAAAAATAGCACATATTAGAATGCTAAATGCGAAGTCCTTAAGGAGAGCATCAAAGACATATTCTTTATGTATCCAGTGTAGTTGGAGCTGTTATAAATCCGAGCATAACTGAACACTGAACACTATCAAGTCTCCCACTTTTTTCATCTTCCTCAAAAACACAAAAAACAGTTCAGTGGTGGTCGTTATAAATATATTTTTCTTTAGATATAAACCAAAATGTTACTAAATATATTTTTTTCAGGTTTTTACAACTTAATTTCACCATAAACAAAAGCTTAATTGACTATAATATGAATGTTTAATTTAGTTGACTTACTATAAAGACAACCTTAAAAATATCTTGAAGTTTCTGTTTCTTTTATTTTTTATTTTCAATTGGGAGTGTTATTTGCTTTTAGTCAAACTGAACAAAACAAGTTTAAACTAGAAACCCTGTGTTTCAATTAGATCATAAATAAATGTGTGTCATTAAAGATGCAAATAAATAAGATTGAAAAAGTTATCTTTATTGTCCGCTGGGTAGCCCTGCCCACCATGAAATTGATCTAAAATCCCTCTTCTCATAACTTACATTAACCATCAAATATCTTTAGATTGGTGGTGAATGTGTAACGTTCAGGATGGGAAAAAACTGTCATCTTGTTACTGATTAGGACCTCTGGCATGAAACATAAGTTTTGAATTGTAATGTGTAAAAAATTTGTACCAATTTCATGTAGACAACACTTAAAGTCCATCATGAGTACAATTTGCTTGCTCACATGTTGCTAAGACATATTGAGAAATAACTGTAATCTACTCAACCCGTGAAAACAAATACACTCAGTGTCCCTAAGCAACTATTAACAGAGTTTATGATATCCGGATATTCAGAGCTCTAGCTATGAATTTATAGAGCACTCATGATGTTTCTCTGTGTATGTTTGCCTTGTCACTTTTATTGCCCTGGGTTGGTGTGTCAGTAAAGACTGTTTGTCGTGCTTGAGTGCATGCAAGAGACCAACCAAAGGGTATGATCTGGCATGAACCGTGCAAGCTTTTTTGCAGTGGTATAAAATGACATAGCTGTCTATGTATTTGTCAGACTTCTTAAGGTACTCATGATAATGCAAAGATAAAAATCTCCAGCAATTCAATTAATCCTCTTCATTCTATTCAACCAATACATTCAGTCTTAAAAAATTTCCTTTGTTTATCTAAAAATGTGTTCCCTTTCGTAGTTACTCCGAGTTACGTCGGATGACGACGAATGGGGTTTCGCTTAGAAAGCCTATCAACTTCGAGTATTACAAAACGAGCCAATGGCAAAGAAATGCCATGGGTCTGCGGAATTTGCATGACGTAACTCAGCCTCACCTCGTGGGTATAAAAGGAGGACGCCGGCAACATGCAGTTATGTTTTCGTTTCGGAGCCAAGTTTATTCTTCTCTCCACAAGCCATCTCTGAATTGTCAGCTTCACGAACGAGTTCCTCTGGTGTTGGTGTGACGGCGATCGCCAGCGAGCGAACGCTTCCTGCTTATCTGTGCAGTGGTTTGCCAGAGAGTGCGTGTCTCCCCGGGCGCTTCAACACTCAGAGTGTTTCTCTCATAAAAGAGCTTGCACACGGCACGTCTTTTTGAAGATGCCTCGCCCGTGTACTTCTGGTTGTGGCAGATTGATATCGGACTCTGATGGGCACGAGCGCTGTCTAGTATGTTTGGGCAAGGATCATGCAAGAGCAGCGCTCGTGGATGACTCATGTTCTCTTTGTGGGAACATGACCATCGCGTCATTAAGGTCGAGACTCAATGAACTCGCAAGAGTGAGGGTCCCCTCATCCACACCCCGATCTAGTGCTCCCTCGCGGGGTGCTACTTTGGCTGGTGGCCAGGGTGACCTGAGGGTGACGGTCTGGAACAAGGCGCCGACTATGTGTCCGCGACCCCAGCCCCCCTCATCAATGATGGTGCCCGCTAGTGAACTGCCGATTCCCGTGGGTCTACCTTCGGGTGGCCCGCGTGTTTCGATTGAAGCTACAGAGGATGATGCTATGTCTGTAGCAGCATCACAAGGTGGGTTTGAGTCTTCTGGAAGTGAGGGCTCAGCACAGCTGCCACCTTCCGGTGTGCATACGGCTGTGCCCAAGGCTGATCCGGAGATGACGGCCATGCTTTCCCGGGCAGCCGCGAGCATCGGACTAGAGTGGAGGCCTCCACCCTGTCCTGAGCGCTCGCGGCTGGATGATTGGTTTTTGGGTAAGGCCGCCGACCCTCGTTCACGGCAAACCCCAATTCCTTTCTTCCCGGATGTGCATGATGAGATCTCAAAGTCCTGGAAGACCCCCCTGTCTTCTCGGGACCGCTCGCTGGTCTCATCCGCCTTTCCTCTCCTCGATGGGGCAGCTGTCCGTGGGTACACTGGGCTTCCCCCAGTTGAACGCTCTGTTGCGATGCAACGGTGTCCTCAGAGTGCTTCTTCTCGTGGTGAGCCTAAGCACCCATCCAAAGCCTGTAGATTTTCTCTACAGTCTTTTAAGTCTTACAGAGCGGCGGAACAGGCAGCTGCTTCTCTGCATGCTATGGCCACTCTGCAGGTCTACCAGGCCCAGATGCTCAGAGACATGCACGAGGGCAGGACAGACCCAGGGCTCTTCGATGAGCTGCGCGCCGCAACAGACCTTGCCCTCCGGGCGACGAAAGTAGCCGCGCGCTCCCTGGGTTTGGTGATGTCCACTTCAGTGGTCCAGGAGAGACATCTGTGGCTGATCATGGCCGACATGCGGGACACCGAGCGGACTCGTCTGCTTGATGCACCCCTGTCCCAGGCCGGCCTCTTCGGCGGAGCAGTCGAGGACTTTGCCCAACAGTTCTCGACTGCGCAGAAACAAACTGAGGCCATCAAGCACATTCTGCCCCGCCGACCCGCTGCTGCCTCCACGTCGGTCGGGCAGACTCCTCAGCCTGTTAACCGCCGAGGGCGCCCTCCTACGGCTCCCGCCCCTCCTGCTCGGACGAAGCAGCAGCCTCCACCCAGGCCCAGTCATGGAGGAAGCCGTAAGAAGGCGCCACAGCCCTCTCCAGCCCCGCCAAGCACCGGGCCAAGCGCTCCTGAGACGGGCTGCTCAGGGTTGATGGTCGTTTCTCAGGAGATGGTAGCAGGACCACTCCTTCCCCCGGTGGAGGGCCGGGGGAGAATCTTTTGTTCTCCGCCACCCGTGGGTGAGCAGCACCCTAAAGATGTTAAAAAAAGAAACGATCCTCTCTTCCCTGAGCTCACAGAGTTCTCGGGCGACACAGAGCGCCGCCCACAAGCCGTGCTCTCCTCGTCCCTCTTTGTTTCAGAGTCGGTTGACACGGCATGCCGTCCACGGACTGCTTCGACCTTGTCCCCCTATGTCGCCAGACCCCTGGCAGAGCAGGCCCCCGCGGGACGACCTTCCTGGTCCTCCCCTGGCCCCCTCTGCCAGGGCGCGGTTGTTAACTGTGCCCCCACACCGGGTCGCTATGCCGACCACGTCTGGGCCAGTTACTCCACTTCTCTGCCCCTCCACGGGGACGCCTGTGGTTTGCATGACCCCGCAGGTTCAGTTCCTGGGAGCCTGGCTAGAGCTTCCCCGTCTGTCCCGCTGGGTCGCCCGAACTATCAGGCTCGGCTATGAGATTCAGTTGGCACGGTCTCCTCCCCGTTACAGGGGAGTCCGCTCCTCTTTGGTCGGTGGCAATGCCCCCATCATGAGAGCAGAGATTGTCACCCTGCTAGCGAAGGGTGCAATCGAGACTGTCCCTCCAGCCGAGATGAGGTCCGGCTTCTACAGCCCCTACTTCATTGTCCCCAAGAAAACCGATGGGTTACGACGATCCTGGACTTGCGCGTGCTGAACCGCTCCCTTCACAGGATGCCGTTTAAGATGCTCACCGCCAAACGCATTTTCGAATGTGTACGGCCCCAGGATTGGTTTGCAGCGATCGACCTAAAGGACGCCTACTTTTATATCTCCATTCTTCCTCGACACAGACCATTCCTCCGGTTTGCTTTCGAGGGGCAGGCGCGGTTCTCCCTTTCGGGCCTACCCTGTCTCCTCGCGTCTTCACGAAGGTCGTCGAGGCAGCCCTTGTTCCCCTTCGGGTTCAGGGGTTCGCATCCTTTACTATCTTGACGACTGGGTTATCCTAGCTCACTCTCGAGACCAGGTTTGCGAAAACAGGGACCTTGTGCTCCGGCACCTAGCTCGTTGGGAAATTTGGTCAACAGGGAGAAGAGCAAACTTTGCCCCGTGCAGAGGATCTCTTTTCTCGGTATGGACATCGACTCGGTCGCCATGTCCGTGCAGCTTACGAGCGAGCACGCACAGTCACTGCTGACTTGTCTGAGTCAATTCCAGGGCAAGAGTGCGGTTCCACTGAAATATTTTCAGAGGCTCGTGGGGTATATGTCATCTGTAGCCGCGGTAATGCAGCTCGGATTGCTTCATATGAGACCGCCTCAGCTTTGGCTTCGCGACCGAGTCCCGAGGTGGGCATGGCAACAAGGCACGCTCCGAGTACCAGTTACTCCGACCTGCCATCAGACCTTCACCCCGTGGTCGAACCTCAGTTTTCTCAGGGCGGGTGTCCCCCTGGAACGAGTTTCCCGGCACGTTGTTTTCTCAACAGATGCCTCCACCACGGGCTGGGGCGCCATGTGCAATGGACATGCTGCCGCGGGCTCCTGGACAGGACCCCAGTGCCTATGGCATGTCAATTGCCTCGAGTTGCTGGCAGTACGCCTTGCCCTGCACCGCTTTCGGGCGTTGCTCAGGGGTCAACACGTACTAGTCCGGTCAGACAATACCGCCACTGTAGCGTACATCAACCATCAAGGTTGGTCTACGCTCCCACCGTATGTCGCAACTCGCCCGCCACCTCCTCTTATGGAGTCAGAAGCATCTGAGTTCCCTTCGAGCCATTTATATTCCCGGAGTCCTGAACTGTGCAGAATGGCGACTCCAACCCCAGTCGATTCAGCTGATTTGGTACCAGTTCGGGGATGCACAGATAGATCTGTTTGCCTCTCACGACTCGACCCACTGCAACCTATATTTTTCCCTGACCGAGGGTACGCTCGGCATGGATGCACTGGCGGATAGCTGGCCGCCGAGACGCAAGTATGCATTTCCCCCAGTGAGCCTTCTAGCGCAGGTCTTGCGCAAGGTCAAGGAGGACGAGGAGCAGGTCCTTCTGGTTGCGTCGTACTGGCCCACCCGGACCTGGTTCTCCGAACTGGTGCTCCTCGCGACAGCACCTCCTTGGCCAATCCCTCTGAGGAAGGACCTCCTTTCTCAGGGACGGGGCACCCTGTGGCACCCTCATCCCGAACTTTGGAACCTCCACGTGTGGCTCCTGGACGGGACGAGGCAGGTTTGAGTACCCTACCACCAGCGGTGGTGGCTACCATCACTTCCGCTAGAGCATCGTCCACGAGACACGCCTATGCGTTGAAGTGGAACCTCTTCGTCAGCTGGTGCTCTTCTCGCCGAGAAGACCCCCGGAGGTGTTCGGTCGGTGTCGTGCTTTCCTTCCTTCAAGATGGGTTGGAGCGAAGGCTGTCTCCCTCCACCCTCAAAGTTTATGTTGCTGCTATCGCCGCACTCCATGACTCGGTAGAAGGTCAGTCCTTAGGGAAGCACGACCTGATCGTCAGGTTCTTGAGAGGAGCGAGGAGACTGAATCCTCCTTGTTCTCCTCTCGTTCCCTCTTGGTACCTCGCGGTGGTTCTAACTGCCCTGAAGAGTGCTCCCTTTGAGCCTTTGCAATCAGTGGAGCTTAAGTTCCTGACAATGAAGACAGCGCTCCTGGTTGCACTGGCCTCTGTCAAGAGGGTAGGGGACCTGCAAGCATTCTCCGTTGACGAAGCGTGCCAGGAATTCGGGCCGGCTTACTCTCACGTGATCCTGAGACCCCGGCCTGGATATGTGCCCAAGGTTCGCACCACTCCCTTCCGGGACCAGGTGGTGAACCTGCAAGCGCTGCCCCTGGAGGAGGCAGACCCAGCCTTGGCACTGCTCTGTCCAGTACGCGCTCTCCGCGCCTATGTAGACAGAACGCAGTGTTTCAGGACCTCAGACCAGCTCTTTGTCTGTTATGGTGGGAATCTGAAGGCAAAGGCTCTCTCCAAGCAGAGGTTGTCCCACTGGATAGTGGACACCATTGCTTTGGCATACCAGCAGCAAGGTCGACCGTGCCCCCTTGGTGTGACTGCCCACTCCACCCGGAGTGTGGCATCCTCTTGGGCTGTAGCGCATGGCGCCTCGCTATCAGACATCTGCAGAGCTGCAGGCTGGGCGACACATTCGCTAGATTCTACAATCTCCGAGTGGAGCCAGTGTCCTCTCATGTACTCGCTTCAACCAGCTAGTATTGGACCCGCTCAGGTGTCTTCGCTTGCTCGTCATTCCACTCCACGGACTGGATACGTGCGATATTTCCTCAGGTGAGCTTCTCCGCAAGCCCTGAGTACCTCTCCTGACCACTCCTGACGCTGGCCACCCCATCCCCCCCCCCCCCCCCCCCCCGGGTTGGTGTTAATTGCATATTTCCTCTAAACTATGGGATATGCTTCCCAGTGTACCTTGGTATTCCTCTGTTAAATAGGAGTCCTTTGTCCATGCTAGTCTCACGACAGGGATCTCAGATTTACGCAGGCCACTGGAGGACAGCTGTGAAGGTGGCGTGATTAGACTGGTAACCTCATTCGTCATCATCCGACGTGACTCGGAGTGACTACGAAAGGGAACATCTCGATTACGTATGTAACCCTCGTTCCCTGAGTAGGGAACAGAGACGTTATATCTGCCTGCCACTTCCGCTGTACCGCGGGGATCGCCTGAGCTCAGTCTTGGCTCCTCAGCGAAGAAACATAACTGCATGTTGCCGGCGTCCTCCTTTTATACCCACGAGGTGGGGCGGAGTTATGTCATGCAAATTCCGCAGACCCATGGCATTTCTTTGCCATTGGCTCGTTTTGTAATACTCGAAGTTGATAGGCTAAGCGAAACCCCACTCGTCGTCATCCGACGTAACGTCTCCGTTCCCTATTTAGGGAACGAGGGTTACATACGTAACCGAGACGTTTCTCATTGAAATTTGATAACAGCCATAATAAAAAAAATAATAAAAAAGTCTGCCTGGGATAAGAGTAGCTTACCATGATTGGTTGCAAACAGCTGAGACATTTCGGAACAGGAGACATTGACTACCTGTCCAACTTCTGCTCTGTACCAGCACCAAATATCATCCCAGTTGGTATGACATCCTGAGATACACAAAAATAAATAAGTAATAAGCAGACACATAAAATATTTGTCAAAACAGAAATCTCAAATTGTGTTCTGGGAGATATTTTTGCCATCTGTAGAAAGAGATAGATACAAGCTAACACAATTATTTTCTAAGAATGTTTTGCTACAATTCCCATTAAGTTATGTAAATGTTATTTCTGAATATATTTTTCTTGGTTAATGGTTACACAAACATTAAAGGCACATCCCATTGTATCATTTTGCAAACAATAAGGGTGTCGTGTTGCTGTCAAAGGAAGATGAAGAAGTGGATCCAATTTGCAGAAAATAATCCAAAAGGTCAAAGTAAATGAAACAGCTAGCACATAGACAACAACTGACAACTCCAAGAACAAAAAGAAGGCACATATATACACAGGTTAAAACAAGCAACAGTCAAGCCACACCTGCCCCCATCGCCCTGACACAATGCTAATGAAATACGCAACAAGCTTAAAATGTTCCAATGTATTGAAGTAACAAGTAGTATCAGTATAGTAAAAAGTTGTATCTAAATACAAAATACCTATCTACATCAAATAACAGGAAGTTCAAAAATAAAGAAAATAAAAATGCAGCTGTGTCAAAACGAAAATATTTTAAAAGTCTTTCTACAAAACAAAACTCAATGGAGTGGTCAAAATCATGTCTCACCCACTCCATGTTTCCAGACATTTTGCCCCTCGCATGATGTATCATATCTTTCTCACTTTGTGCTCACTTTCATAATCAAAATTGATTAAATAAAAAAAAATAGCTTTAGCCTGTAATATTTAAACATACATATGAAACTAATACGTTTTCTTTAATGGCTACAACACATATACAGGACAGAGAAATTTCATGTCTTGTCGTCAGCCACAACATAATGACGTCACATATTTTCCAACCCAGCCCTCAGCCCCCCGCTCATGAAACAGCTTCCAGCACGCCTGCCTGCTACCCATCGGCGCGAAACATAGATCATACACATATCTATGGGGGCGAAAGTTTGTTCCGCTACAATTAATATGGTGTATGTAATATGTCACGTCAATCATTATTTTGGGGGTGGGGACGGGAATTCCTGTTACACTTGGCGTCGCCCCCGGGGCAGATCGGTCTAATAAGCGGCAAAACACAGCTATAAGTACGGTTTGCTCTCACACGCGCTGCATTTATAGTCACACACACACACACACACACACACACACACACACACACACACACACACACACACACACACACACACACACACACACACACACACACACACACACACACACACACACACACACACACACACACACACACACACACACACACACACACACACGGGCGCGCAGTCACTCTCCTGTCTAGTGCGTGGTCTTGCTCCAGATTCCGGTAGATTGGATCTCATTTGCGGGCCTCAAGGAGCCGCTATCAATATGCGGGAGACTCCCGGAACTTCCGGGACAGTTGGGATGTCTGGATTAAGATATAAAGGCATAAAAAGGAACATTTCCTCCCATTTGGCGCGCCCCACCTGTCACGTCTCTATTCCCCATCAGTGGGGCGCGCCCCACACTTTGAGAACCGCTGATTTAACCTGAATTCTATGGCGAAAATGGGGACTTAAATAGCTATAAGCCATGTCCATACTGGTAGGCTCTGACACGCTGTGGCGCAAAGCGACCTGATTGGTTTGCTCATCTTAGCCGACTCCCCATAGGTTTGTGCAGTTGCCGCAGCACAGCCAATGAGAGCGCTAGTTGCTCAGCTCTGTCTGCTGTGCAGCTGCACTGCGTTTTAAAAATTTGGCTTCAATATTCTCGAGGAAAGGAGTTTCCCCATAGCGTAAGCTAACTTACGCAATACTCGTTCCATAGTAACCAAGACGTTTTGTTTTGTTTTTCTATATAGGTGGATAAATGTATATTGGGATCAAAGCGATGTGAAAGGTTTATCGAGTGAGAACAATAGAAATATGAATGGGGCAGTTGAGTTCATCACACCAGACATAGACAATATACTGCAAGCAAGCTTACAGGGGGCAATACATATTTTTATTATTTTATTAGCCTTCTCTAAAAACAAACATGAAATAATCTTAGAAAATATTTCATAAAATTCATATTTTTAGAGATAACATCCTCAGATTTAAAATGAAGCATGAGCAGACGTGTGGTTTCAGCTTCAATATGTTTCTAAGTTGCTACACCACAATTAAAGTTACAAAGCAAGATAAGCGAGTGATTTTCTCTTTTTTTTGTTCTTTGATTAACATGACAAGGAGCAACAGGTTTATTAGGCTGCTGTCACTTTAAGAACTAATGCACGGATCCAATATACTGTTGCACAACATGCATTTTCTCTCAGATATTTACGTGCCAAAACTGACTGTATTTACCTGAATACTCGGCAGGACAGGCATTTTTACAATTCTGATCGCGAGCTGTTTGAGAGGCGGCCTTATGAGAGATCAGATATAGATCATTGGCGCTCTCATAAGTAGTGTTGGGAATAACGGCGTTTAAAAGAACGGCGTTAGGTAACGACGTTAGTTTTTCAGTAACGGGGTAATCTAACTAATTACTTTTCCCGTCGTTACAACGGCGTTAACGTTACTGGACGTTAAATGTGGTGCGTTACCACGGGCGTCAGTTTGGTTTGAAATGTGCTGGGGACAGAGACACATTCGGAATTGCATTTTCAGAAATGCTGGTACAAACTTGTCAAACTGTGCAGCCTCTCTGCTGAACCAGTAAATAAATCGATCGATCCGCAAATGTTATATGAGTTAAGTGGTCTAGTGGTAGATCATTTACCAAGCGTGTCAGAGGTTACGGGTTCGAATCCACACTTGTATAGTTGTTTTTTTCTCTCTCATCAAAACTAATTAAGTTCAGCAGGGACACGTTTGTGTGCATTTTATTTTGTGATTTCACCAGAACGAATAGTCTCCACAACGGCGATAGATTGAAGCGCGCGTCCGAGTGAAGACTGTGCGTGACCGCGCGAGCCACAAGAGAACAACTATCCATGCAACTGATGATAGCAGCGGGAACGAGCGCTCAGCTTGATTTCTAAAACAACACATTTTAGCGCTAGATCTCTTATTTAATAGCGAACTAAATGAATGCTCTGCTAACTGGAGATGTTTTATTTACTTATATTAACATCCATGCCTCAATGTTTCAAAAAGTGGTGGGTACAAAATGACTCATGACGAAATCTGGTGGGGACGTGTGCCCACCGAAATCGACGCCTATGTGCGTTACTATTATAGACAGTAAAGGTTACTATGTAGGCTATTGATTGAATAAACTGTAATCCGAACGCACCCCGTGGCTCACACAGCTAGTGAGGAGGTGGGTTAATAACGAGGTAAGCGATTATGATTGGCTAAGGCAGAGTTATGTTTCCTGGTAGCCAATCAGATCCAGTGTTTTTACACACATGCCAGCACAAGCGCCACACACACACACACACACACACACACACACACACACAACAGCTAAACAGAGATTCGATGAAGCAGCAGAGATGGCGAGTCAGGAGCAATCCGATGAAAAGTTGGCATTTTCAAGGTGCAATATAAGCACTACTTCTGTTCTACTAATTTCAACTGACTTGTGAAAACTGCTAAAAAAAAGTATTTTTTAACAGTAATGCAAATAGTTACTTTCCCTGGTAACGAGTTACTTTTATTATAGAGTAATTCAGTTACTAACTCAGTTACTTTTTGGAACAAGTAGTGAGTAACTATAACTAATTACTTTTTTAAAGTAACGTTCCCAACACTGCTCATAAGACAGTCTCTCAAACAGCTCGCGGGTACCAAATTGCACTTAATGGGTCAAATACATTCAAAATTAGGTCAAAAAGCCCATCTTGCCGAGTATTCAGGTAAATACAGCGTTTTTTAATAATTTTCATGGATCTGTGTGAACAGGGATTCAAAGGAAAAACTTTTCTCTTTTTAGTACTTCGAGTCCTTGAAACAAAAGTCTATAAACTAAACATGACAATGGGGCCGTTACATTTGAATGTTCTCTGAACATTCTGAAACAAGTAGTAACACTTAAAATCTTAAAATTTAAATATTAAATGAATGGTTCAACTCAAATGTTTCAAGAAAAAAGTCCCATGAATAATGTATATATATAACCTTTCCAGAATTCTGAGAATATTCTCTGTTAGACAGACAGACAAAGAGACATAGGGCACACTCTCTCGCATAGAATAAAAAGGGTTAGATAAGCATCTCCACTGTTCATGGGTGAGCATCTGTCTGAGGAATCTAAGAGAACAGTGGAAACCGAAGCTGAATGAAGGACGAAGACTTTGAGCATAATGAGAGCCACAGGGATTATATTTGGTCATAAACATGGCTGCTACGTCTAAGCCTCGGATCTAATTTCTACTGCTCGCAGATCTATATACTCAGTATGTACACATACTCCAGTGTTGTTATTGTTAACTAAATTCAAAGCTGAAAATAAAAATCAATAAAAATCGTTTATAGTAATGAAACACATTAAAATCACTAAAACTGAAATAAAAATAAACTAATGCTAAATGGATATATAAATAGAGAGAGAGAGAGAGAAAAAAGACAAAAATCACATAATATTATTAAAACATAAACTGAAGATAAAAGATAAACTAAAAGCTCATTTAAATATGAATAAATCCTATAACAGTATATAAATAATACTAAAATAACACTGACCTACTGTATGTCCGCTGACAAACTTTTAATATATTTAATTGGAGAGCAGTCAAGCTCATTGAAAATCTAAATTAATCTGGAAAAATTATATAGAGTAAACATTCTGACAGAATATTATTAAAAATGATTTATTAATTGATGTATTGATCACATTTAAGAAGAAGGATTGCAATCAGTCCACAACAACACTAGCCTGGGAAAACCCTCACGAAATTTGTTCCGGCAAATTTGAGATTTGCTCTGCAAGTCCGTCTGGCCAAGAGCCCATTCAAGCCCATTTCCAATTTTTCCAAATCAAGGCACCAATCACAAATGTTGAGGCGGGCTTTACACGATGACAATAGCGCAGCGACGTTGAATTACATCTCCTTCATCGCTCTGATTGGTTTTAGGTCTATCCAATTGCGCCCAGAGGCATTTGACCGACGTCCGTTGGTGACGCCCACTCTCAGGGTGAGAAGGGTCTGATGTCAACCAGGCTACAACAATACCTGACACTGACATCAATCATCCAATGGCAGCCTTTGCAGTAATGGAGAAAAATTGAGAAAGAGAGATTGAACATCTTAGTGAGAGCTGGGAAAGTATAGGTGTATAAGTGTGAAACTCTCTGGCATACACAGACATTTATGGAATCTTGGGCTGGTCCCCACAGAAATGAGAAAGACTTTGAAGGCCTGATGCCACCTCATTAAATGTAAGTATTATCAATGCACCACTGGAAAAAAGCTACACATTTATTTTTTATGGGCAGTCCATCTGACTGCCTGTGTTGTCTATGACAGGACAGTAGAGATTTATCAAATATGACTCATGAAATATGACAATTTTACAGACTTTTTGAGTATAGTTGTAAGATGATAAATTTTATGAAGACCTTCTTTATAAAAGTATAAAAAGTACATTCTTTAAAATAGATTCTGCTGTTACATAAGGTTCTGGGTATATATACTGTATATATGAAGCTCAAACATGGTACATATTGGATGCATCAATATCATTAATGTCAGTTGTCATTATTGGAACTCAATCAAATTTAGCTGCCTGTGTAGCAGAATTACAAATCAGCATAATCTCAGGGATAAATGTGTGTATTCATTCAGTGCACTGGTACAGACTTTAAATCTGCATTGCATTGATCCTTATATGAAATATGCCATTTTCGCTGAAATCTCATATTACCTTTAACTTAATTCATTAGCTATTTATCATATGTATTTAACAGATTGAACAAGAGGACATTAAAAGTATTCTAATAATTTTAGTATGCTTGTTCACTGCCAGTTGCATATATATATATATATATATATATATATATATATATATATATATATATATATATATATATATAGATCATTTCGAAATTAGTATACACAAAATAATCACTCAAACCAACAAGTATTCTCAATTGTCTTTAAGAGCTTGAAAGAATGATATTTGTAATGAACATGGTCTTCTACATGCCAAGGACAAAGTGTAGGTCTCAGAAAACTTCTTGAATATATTCAGTGTTTTTCTTTATTTAAATAAGATATTTTCACCAAATATCCCGTGTTGGAGTTGCTGTGTTAGTAAAATGTCAACTCAACATGGTCTATATTTTTTGTGTAATGTATTTCCGTTTAATACATTTTTTCTTTTGTGACAGAGAAAAATAAATTATTGCAACTACAATTCAAAATATTTAATTGCACCAACAGTTTTTTTTTCCATTGGTTCAAAATATAATTTCTGATTGAGCCAACATTAACAGACTGTTGCCACAATTGATAGAACTCAGTTCAGAAATCCAATTAGGTCAAAAAGTCACAAAACTCTTAGAAAAAGAAAAAGGTTCAATGGGGTTCTAATGTATTTAGACGTCCTGGGTTCTTGACTCAAATTTAAAGAATCCTTCATAACAAAAAGGTTCTATATAAGAGAAATGTCTTAAACGATTGCATAATACTTTAATGTTTAACGGTTTATTTAAAAATGTTCTAGTGATAAAGTATTCATGAAATGTTTTTTAAATGTTGTCTTTTGTTGGACAAGAGGTTCATACATGCTTCTCATGTTTGGAAAGATGTTTGGCGTGTGTTGCTTTTTCAAATTCACATTATAAGCGACTCACAGCGCTTTCAGATGGAACAGCATTCAAAACTGATCACAGAGCCATCCATCACTGACAAGCTGTGCATAACAAATAATCGCAGTCATTGCGATTTCATAATCGTAATACACCAAATCGGTTTAAGCAAGATTTCATGTTAATTGTGATTAATCGTGCAGCCCTAAACCGCACACAAATATAAATTGGCGACAACAGTCCATGATGCCACAAGCAGAGTGCCCACGAGTATTAAAGGGGTCCTGCAATACACATCATCAACTCTTTTGTCTGGAGAGACATGCAGTCAAGCCCTAGGCATGGCAACAACATGCAACCTGAGACATTCCCTTTTGAGGTGGATCTTTGACACTGCATCATGGAGTTGACACTATGGGGAATCAATTCTGCCGTGCAAAGGCAAAAGACCTTAACTTCGTGTTTGGTCGAAAATGAGTTTTTTTTATATTTTTGGCACATTCAAGACCTCCTTTATCATGTGGATAGGTATCTTGAGTCAATTCCGTTGTTTTCGAGAAAATAATAGGTTGTCTTAACAGTAACTTCCGAAAGCCCATGAGAAACCAAGGCAGAAAACCGTAACACCAGTTACCGCTCTTTGGCTTTGTTTTGGAATGCTCATTTTGAGTTACGGTACTCTGCCTTTGTTTAGCTGCACGTCAATATGAAGTTACTGTGCCGGTGTTCTAGCAAATAATGCTACCTTTCAGATTGTACAGTGTTCTGCCTTTGTTTTACTCTCCATTAAAATTTAAATAACGATGTAGCCTGTGTACTTTGTACAGTTGCCATCAGTCCCTGTAACTTCTGATGTCCTCAGTGCTTTGTTCTACACAAATGCGGTCAGAACATTTAGTATGGTCTGAACCCACTCCATCGACAATCGTGCGATAGGCTATCCAGAACACAGAATGTTGTGCTATAAATGCATTAGTCGTCTAGGTAGTCCAGAGCACGCAATCCCAATGACATGGACTGTTGTCGCCAATAAGTATTGGCGTGAGGTTCCACGTCCTTCAGACACCGGTCTTGTTGATGCTGTTACCCATAGCATCAACTCCATGACTCAGCATCAAAATTCTACTTTGAAAGGGAACTAAATCCATAAAATGATCCCATGATGGGAACCCCTAAAAGGTTCTATCTGAAGCACCTGACAGAACCCTTCTTTATAGAACCTTTTCTTCTAGAGTGAAGAAATTAGTTTGAGAGATCTGCATTTTTTTTAAGTTTCTCAAACCCTTCTTGGTATTTTTTTTTTTCTTTTCTTCTATCTAATTTTCTATAGACAGTAATTTCATATAGGGGAACATATTGTACTGAACACCCACCTTTAAGAAGTCGCCATTGAGTCCTGGACGGGTCTCTTTCTTCTCTAACTTAGTGTCAAGCCCAGTCCACTCTGTAATACATCAAAAGAGGGACATGGCGCCTGCCCTCCTCCCCTCTGTAAGCTCAATGTTAATTAAAGTCTATGTGGGGCAGGAAGCAGAGCAACGTGGGTTCCTATTAAGAACTCAAGGACAGCACTTTCACCTGCTCTGATTCCGGCACTGACTTCTAAAAACCTCCCGATATGTCTGAACCACACCAATGCTCTACAAACTCAGTCAAGATGGAAACAAGTCGCCCATACTGGCATATCAGCCCAGGGAGGTATAATACCTGGAGAAAGCTATCTATTAGTATTCACATTAATCTCATCCTGATGTTTTCTCATCCCCCAGCTTGTTTTGAGCCAATCGCCTGAGCCATTGATTTGATTATTACTCCACTGCAGGAAATAATGTAATCACAACGCTTATTGGCTGATAGTACCACAAGAAAGTGCACAGTCCGGCAGGAGACAGGGAAAATATAAGTCCATTTTACACTTTTAAGAGCCCTCTCAATAGAAATTGGGTACTTATAAAACAGTATAAAAAGTAATATTAATATTATATAAAATCTATAAAATGAAATATATGTTATATAAATGTTTATTTATATCATTTATTTCTTTGGAACACACACACACACACACACACACACACACACACACACACACACACACACACACACACACACACACACACACACACACACACACACACACACACACACACACACACACACACACACACACACACGTTACTTCTGGTCCTCAATGATTGGCTGAGAGGTATTTCCAGCCATGCAATATTCTAACAGTATCAACACAGGAACCGTTTCACCATTTGATTCACTCTGCTTGCAGAATTTCTCACAGCAAGTGCCAAGGAGAAAACACACAATCATTTTAGAAATACTGCTGTTGATGTGTCACAGAATGTAGTTCAAAGAGTTTTTTAAGTAAAAATGTAGTTGTTTAAACTTCAAATATTCATTTTTTTTAATTGACAAGGAATTAACTTGGAAACTCATAATGATTTCCATTTAAATTGTTCTATATTATATTTGCTCCACTTAATTTAAATTAAGATTTAAGTTAAAATTTGTCTCATCGATATTTGTCATTCCTACAGAGGCTGCATTCTCATTTGTTCACTTTTATTTTCAGGTACTGTATGAGATAGAGCCTGAGTCACGTCTTGCTCTGCAAAATGGAGTCTCTTGAGAAACTGGAAGTTTTGGAAAAATTAAAATGACAAATCCTCTTTATAGACAGTTTGTGGCAATGACAATTACTGGAAAGACATACCCTAGGCACATCAGTTTTCAGAATCTCATATATATATATATATATATATATATATATATATATATATATATATATATGAGACTATATATGCTAATATAGTTTAAATGCCAACAGAGACAAATGAAAATGAAATTCTACTTGAAGTCAACACAATTACTCAGAGCATACAAATGCAGCATGCAGCTAATATTATGATTTATAATTGTTTAGCACAATAAGTTAATGTTAGTCTCAAATACTTTCAGACTTTGAAGCCACTCAGCTGGAAAGAGTTCCCTTTCGTTCGGGAACTCCTACGTCTCGTCTGAGGAGTTTCCAACGAATTGGGATCACGCTAGGGAGACCAATCGCCTTCGAGTGAACTAAAACGAGCCAATAAACATTGGCATGCAAGATTTGCATTCCGCGGCCCGCCTACCAGTGCGGGTATAAAAGCGGAAGCAAGCGCATACACAGACGCTTTTAGCTTCGGAGCCGACCGATTGTGTCCTCTCTGAGTGAATGAGCTTTAAGAATGTATTTTTCTTACGAGCTACGAGTCTGCTGTTTCGGGAGGGGATCTCTCTGTGTTGGTGAGATGGCGTTTCAGCGACCGCGCGGTTTCCTGTCTACCGGCTGCATCTATATGCTGTTAATTCAAAAGCTGTTTTCACAGCTGGTAAACGGTTGAGTAAGCACAGCGGGCTTGCAGTTTCCCCGCTGTGTTGCCGCGTTGGGTCCCTGTGTGCTTCAGCGCGATAGAGAGTACTTTCTTCCTGAAAGAGCAACACGAGTGAAGATCGCGTCCTTTTCAGGATGACGTTTCACTCGTGTCTTTCTGGATGCGATCGTTTCCTGTCCTTATTTGATGGCCACGTTCATTGTTTCACATGCCTAATCGGTGTGTGAGACTACGTTCGTGGGTGGTTCATGTTCTCTCAGGAGTGCATGACCACGTCGGCACGTTGTTCGTCTCCCCTTTCTCGTAAAGGCTTGAGCCGCTCAGCGTGCCGTGTGCCGTCTAGGCTTTCGGATGGGTCTCTGGTCCTTCTCATGAGGGATCAGACATTTCATTCGGGGCCCCAGGGAGGACAGATGTCGATCGCTACATCGGAGAGAGGGCTGTTATACTCTGAATTTGATGCTGAGTTCCCAGTGTTCTCATGCTGAAGATTCAGACTTAACAGCCACACTTTCCTGGGCTGTTCTAAAGTGCCTGGATGTGTGTGAAGAATTTTGGCAGTATGGAAGCATTTTTGGTGCCAATATGGCAAGCCAAACATGCCTAAATCTGCAGAAGTTTTTCCTCTCTCACTACCACTGCACGTGCGTAGTTCTAACTCGGGGGTTGAGCTGTGCTTAGTGACTGACCGTGATAAGTCACAGCACTGGCCCTCGGTTAGACGATGTCCACACTGTGGTCCAGAAGCACCTCAAAACCAGCCCGCTCGGAGTTGTTTTCCCCCAGCAAAAGGAAGGGAAACAACCCTGAGAGGAGCTACCCAGAGTATGTGACGTTCTGCTCTTGGGAGTGCGTGTCATCACCACTCCTTCCCCCGGGGAGGGCCGGGTGGAGAATTTGTTTCTGTTCCGCCGCTGGTTATTCAGAATCAGCGGTACCCAAAGTTTGAGCAGTCCACTTCCTCTGAGTAGTTCACGGGCCCCAGCGCTCAGATGGCAGTGACGCCGCCACGGCCTCGTGACTCTAGTCTCTCGCTGGGTGAGGGGAAATCAGGACTCGATGCCCCCGGGCCTCGTTCCTCGTTTCCCCTCACGGTCGAGACTGGCAGTCAATAAGACCGGTTTCCTCCGTCCGAGCGAGACTGGTAGTCCAGGACGACGCTCCATTGCCTCGCCGCTATCAGTCTCCTCCGTCCAAGAGGGTCAGAATGGCAGTGTGCGACGCCACGTTGCCTCGCCGCTTTCATTCCCCTCGTCCCAGCGCTCAGACGACAGTGTCGCCGCCACGGCCTCGTCACTCTCGTCTCCCGCTGGGCAAGGAGGCGCGGAAACCTGGACCCGACGCTTCCATGCCTCGCTCCTCGTTTCCCCTCCGTCCTTCGCCTCGGGTCAGCCCGCAGTCGAACGCCTCCGGGCCTTCCCTGCCGTCTGCCCCTCGGTGGAAGCAGGTAGGTGTTGCCCTGCACACCCAGACCTCTCTCTCGGCCGCAGCAATGCCTCCGGAGTCAGGTCCCTGCCTTCCACTTCGCTGCCCCTCCGCGGGTGCGCCGGTGGTTCGGGTGGGCTCGCTGGTACAGTCTCTCGAAGCCTGGTTAGCGCTTCCGAGGCCGTCCCGCTGGCTCATCCGCACCATTCGGCTCGGCTATGCAATTCAGTTTGCCCGCCGGCCTCCCAAGTACAGGGGTATCCGCTTCACTCGTGTGCGGAGCGTCGATGCCCCTGTCTTGAGGAAAGAGATCGACGTCCTGCTGGCGCGGGACGCGATCGAGCCGGTCCCTCCAGTCGAGATGAAGTCTGGGTTTTACAGCCCCTACTTCATTGTACCCAAGAAAGGCGGTGGGTTACGACCGATCCTGGACCTGCGAGTTTTGAATCGGGCCCTGCACAAGCTCCCGTTCAAAATGATCACGCAGAAGCGCATCTTCGAATGCATCCGTCCCCAGGATTGGTTTGCAGCGATCGACCTGAGGGACGCGTACTTTTATGTCTCGATTCTTCCTCGACACAGACCCTTTCTTCGGTTTGCTTTCGAGGGTCGAGCATTTCAGTACAAAGTCCTACCCTTCGGCCTGGCCCTGTCGCCCCGTGTCTTCACGAAAGTCGTGGAGGCGGCCATTGTTCCCATGAGAGAACATGGCGTTCGCATCCTCAACTATCTCGACGACTGGCTTATAATAGCTCACTCGCGAGATCTGTTGTGCGAACACAGGGACTTGGTGCTCCAACACCTCAGCCGTTTGGGTCTTCAGGTCAACTGGGACAAGAGCAAACTCTGCCCCACGCAGAGGATCTTTTATCTCGGTATGGAGTTGGACTCGGTCGGTCAGACTGCGCGCCTCACAGAGGAGCGCGTCCAGTCAGTGCTCAACTGCCTCAAGTCCTTTCAAGGCAGGTCAGCGGTTCCACTGAAACAGTTTCAGAGGCTCCTGGGACATATGGCAGCCGCAGCCGCAGTGACGCCACTCGGCTTGCTTCATATGAGACCGCTTCAGCGCTGGCTTCACGATCGAGTCCCGAGATGGGCGTGGCAGAGCGGCACATTCCGGGTCAACATTACCCCGCACTGTCGCCAAACCTTCAGTCCCTGGTCGGACCCTGCGTTTCTACGGGCCGGAGTTCCCCTAGTCCAGGTGTCCAGGCATGCTGTTGTGTTCACAGATGCCTCTGCCAGCGGGTGGGGGGCCACGTACAACGGGCATGCAGTTTCAGGTCGGTGGACGGGGCCTCAACTGCATTGGCACATCAACTGCCTAGAGTTGCAAGCAGTACGTCTAGCTCTGTGCCGCTTCAGGGGGCTGCTTCTGCACAGACATGTACTGGTCCGTACGGACAGCACTGCGACCGTTGCGTACATCAACCATCAAGGTGGTCTACGCTCCCGTCGTATGTCGCGACTCGCCCGCCATCTCCTCCTATGGAGTCAGAAGCATGTTGATATTTGTTTTGATTTAAGCATTTGTCTATTGAAGCAAGTAAGATCAAATTTTATGACTAAATCATGCAGAAATGCATGTAACTGTATTATGTAAATGATTTCAGCAGCACACTCTAAATCACTATGAAAACACATATGGTAGTGTACTGTAGCATTTCATTTGTTTTAAATCTGTATCTGAAGTGTCCCGCTCGGTGTCCCGCTCTGTGCAGCATGCAGTCTCACGTGTCAAAACAAACTCCACAAAGCATCAGTGATAGTTTTTATCTCGCCTCTAGGGGTCGCTCTCATACTGTATAATGACAGCAGACCCTTCATCAACAGACACAACGCAGAAAAATCTATTGTTATGAATTTTTGCCGTTTTGTTCCAACAATCGGTTATCGGTGCAGGTTAATCGGCAAAACCAATCAATCGGTTGACCTCTAATGTGAAAAGAATACAATACAAAATAATGTATTCATATTTGTTTTGATTTTAACATTTGTCTATTGATGCAAGTGAGGTCAAATTTATGACCGAATCATGCAGAAATGCATGTGATGGCGATTTTCCCCTGCATGGTACGGCCCGGCTCGCTTTTCCACTGCAGTTTAGTACCGCTTCAAAGTGGGATTGATCATTATAGTTGCGACACCTCTACTGCCGTGACATCATCATAAATGCGACAAATGCACAACACAGGAGCAATGGAGCATATCGATAGAATGGTGTTCTTGATTCTTGGCATGTGAATGTTCTTCACTGGAAGATGGAAAAGTTTGTTTGTTCGGGTTTGGTGTCTTGTGTCGCAAATCCAAAGACGCTGTTAGTAACGATTCTCTCTATAGCCAATCAGTGATCTGCAGTGTTTACACGTCACATTTTAGTATCGGTACGGCTCGCTTGGAACCTCATCCGAGGTGGTGCTATTTAAGTGAGCCGTACCATGCAGTGGAAAAGCGCCATAACTGTATTATATCCAAATAATGATTGCCGAAGCACACTCTAAATCACTGGAAAACAACTGTAGACATTGGGAAAATCATTTAAGACATCTGTTTTCTGATAGTTTTTTCCCATACATTTCAATCTTTGATCTGTACATTTATGGCACTGCACATGTGCGCAAAGACCTTCACGTTTGTATTTGTGTGTTCGTGAAAGCGTCACAGGTTGTTTGGCTTTGTGTAGAAAGCGGTGGGCAAATTTCCTTTCAATTGGAGGGTTACTGTGAGTTTGGTGCTTCAATTAACTTCACTGTCAGAAAACATCACTGAGGCAATTTCTCAAAACATGAGGCACAAGCTGATGGGTGAGGGACAGCAAAGAACAGTGGAACAAGAGGGAAAGGACAGAACATGGGGAAAGCAATCTAATAAAATGATGCTGTTGTTTCAATACCAGGTCGGTGGACGGGGCCTCAACTGCATTGGCACATCAACTGCCTAGAGTTGCAAGCAGTACGTCTAGCTCTGTGCCGCTTCAGGGGGCTGCTTCTGCACAGACATGTACTGGTCCGTACGGACAGCACTGCGACCGTTGCGTACATCAACCATCAAGGTGGTCTACGCTCCCGTCGTATGTCGCGACTCGCCCGCCATCTCCTCCTATGGAGTCAGAAGCATCTGAGGTCGCTTCGGGCCATTCACATCCCGGGTGTGCTCAACCGTGTGGCCGACGAGCTCTCACGGCTGCCGCCTCTTCCGGGACAATGGCGACTCCATCCCCAGGTGGTCCAACTGATTTGGGGAGTCTTCGGAGCCGCTCAGATAGATCTGTTTGCCTCTCCGGACACGACCCATTGCCAGTGGTTTTATTCTCTGACCGAAGGATCTCTCGGCACAGATGCATTGGCACACAGTTGGCCCCGGGGCCTTCGCAAGTATGCGTTTCCCCCAGTGAGCCTTCTTGCACAGACTATGTGCAAGGTCAGGGAGGACGAGGAGCAGGTCCTGCTCGTTGGACCGTACTGGCCCAACCGGACTTGGTTCGCGGAACTCATGCTCCTCGCGACAGCCCCTCCTTGGCCGATTCCTCTGAGGAAGGACCTCCTTTCTGAGAGACGGGGCACCCTGTGGCACCCGCGTCCAGACCTCTGGAGACTCCATGTTTGGTCCCTGGACGGGACGCGGAGGTTCTAGGTGGCCTACCACAGGCTGTGGTAGACACTATCACTTCCGCTAGAGCCCCCTCTACGAGGCGCCTCTATGCGTTGAAGTGGAACCTGTTCGTCGTTGGTTTTCCTCCCGCCGGGAGGACCCCCGAACTTGCCCGATCAGAGTCGTGCTTTCCTTCCTGCAAGATGGGTTGGAGCGAAGGCTGTCTCCCTCCACCCTCAAGGTGTATGTTGCCGCTATAGCAGCTTATCACGACACAGTTGAAGGTAAGTCGTTGGGGAAGCACGACCTGGTCATCAGATTCCTTAAGGGTGCCAGGAGACTAAATCCTCCTCGTAATTTGCACCCCATACCCTCTTGGGACTTATCTCTGGTGCTCAGAGCTCTCCAGAGTCCCCCTTTGAGCCCTTGCCTTCGGTGGAATTGAATATCTTGTCTATGAAGACACCTCTCCTGTTGGCTTTGGCTTCTTTTAAGAGGGTAGGGGATCTGCACGCTTTTTCGGTCGACGAATCGTGCCTAGAGTTCGGTCCGGGCCTTTCTCACGTTACCCTGAGACCCCGGCTCGGATATGTGCCCAAGGTTCCTACCACTCCCTTCGTGGACCAGGTAGTGAACCTGCAAGCGCTGCCCTTGGAGGAGGCAGACCCAGCCCTAGCTTTCTCTGTCCCGTCCGCTCCTTGCGGGTTTATGTGGACAGAACGCAAAGCTTCAGGACCTCAGATCAGCTCTTTGTTTGTTACGGAGGCCAGCAGAAGGGGAAGGCTGTCTCCAAGCAGAGGTTAGCCCACTGGTTAGTGGATGCTATTGTCCGGGCTTATGTATCCCAGGACGTGCCTTGCCCACCCAGGTTGACGGCACACTCTACTAGGAGTGTTGCCTCTTCCTCGGCTTTGGCTCAAGGCGCCTTGCTAACAGACATCTGTAGAGCTGCGGGCTGGGCGACACCTAACACGTTCGCTAGGTTTTATAGCCTCCGTGTTGAACCTGTTTCCTCTCGTGTACTCGCTACGGCCAGTAGCGCGAGGAATTAGGTTGTGTCAGCTTGCTACGCCATTCCCGCCCCATGGGCCGGATACGTGCGTCTTTTTGCTCCGTTGGTTCCCCAACAAACGGCTAACCTGGTGAGTTCCTCCATCACCCCTCCGGCACCAGGCGAGGCGGAGCGCCCGGCGCCAGGTCTATTACCTCTCGTAGGAGTTGTTATTAGACTGGGTGGCCTTAACAGTGGTCCCTTCGGCGACCCATTTCTTCCACGTTTCAGCTACCCTCCGGGTTAGCTCCGTGTCTTCCCCTCGACAGACCCGTTCTGTCGTCCTTGCTGAGTACGCTCCCACCCCCCGGGCTGGGACTACCTCAAGGACTGCCGTATGTTTTACTACCCTACGGGTTAGTACATACGTGTATTCCAGTGCCTCCCTTCGGGCAGGCAGGGTCTCCGCAGCGTTCCCTCCTACGGGGTGGGCACGCTTTCCCAGTGTTATCCAATCCACTGAGCGGGTCTTGCGGAACAGCAGTGTGATTCTTCCTAGCTAGCTCCCCTCATATAAGTAAGAAACTGCTATGCCGGGAGCTAAGCTGGGCGCTGGAAGGGGTCAGCACCATGGCGTTTTGTTAGGGATCCCAATTCGTTGGAAACTCCTCCGACGAGACGTAGGAGTTCCCGAACGAAATGGAACGTCTCGGTTACGTATGGTAACCCTCGTTCCCTGAGTAGGGAACGGAGACGTCTCGTCCCGGTTACGTATGGTAACCCTCGTTCCCTGAGTAGGGAACGGAGACGTCTCGTCCCGTCGCCATGCTTGCTGTACCTTCGCGGAGGACTGGACACCGTTCGGCTCCTCAGCGAAAAACGTCTGTGTATGCGCTTGCTTCCGCTTTTATACCCGCACTGGTAGGCGGGCCGCGGAATCCAAATCTTGCATGCCAATGTTTATTGGCTCGTTTTAGTTCACTCGAAGGCGATTGGTCTCCCTAGCGTGATCCCAATTCGTTGGAAACTCCTCCGACGAGACGTCTCCGTTCCCTACTCAGGGAACGAGGGTTACCATACGTAACCGAGACGTTTTCTTTACATACAATAAAAAGGCTGTGTCCAATGGGTTTACAGTGTATATATTTAATAAATAAATCTAAATATATAATGCCATCGAATATTTATATGCTTCAGCTTTCCCGGCTGTGTTATGTTTAGTAGTTAAAAAGAATTTGAGCGTCCAACAATATCCTTCTCTCAGGAAGTCTCATGGAAGTCCATATGGAATAACTTAAATGTAAACCAAGTGGTGAAAATGTCTTATAATACAATATTCAGTTTTGTCCAACAATGGGAGGTATGGGCTGCACAATATATATGCATCCGTGATAGTCACATCGCAGGATGTGGGATGTCAAGTATAGGAATCATAGTTGATCCGTGAATCGTACGGCCCAGCTACACCCCAGTTCGGAAAGCATGTGATTCTCAGATTAACGGCAAAGTTTAACCATCATAGAGTGAAAGTTTATCAGTTGCATGTGTTTTTAAGAGATGTCAGTTTAAACATCAAGCACAAGAAGACTAGAACTCGCGCGCTGTTTTCTGTCTGCGCACACAGACCGGCTCTGACAGCAGCGAATTATTTTCTCTTTCTCGTGGTTTAACAAAGATAAAATGCATTAATTATATATATATATATTTTTTACAGTGAATAGTGTTATTTTACATTTGATTATTCAATGTATAATAAATTGAGAATGTAACTTTAAAAAAAAAAAATTGTACTACACCCATGACTTTGATGTTTGATTTTTCTATACCTTTTCAATTTGTTTGATTGATTGATTTTTTTTCTGTTGTGTATCTAACATTTTTATTTCTATTTTGTAACAGATTATATTACATTTTTGTATTGTCAAACATAATGAAAACCTTTTTTTTTATTTCAAGAAAGAAAAAAATGAAAACATGCTGGCAAATTAAAGGATTTGAAAAAAAATCTGGTAAAATTAGTGTAAGGAGACTGTTCATTATGTTTACCTAAATAAGATTAATAAAAGAGGCTAAATCAGAAACAATCTGATAAACTATTTATAAAAATGACAAAACAAAAGAGGATGTTTATCCATAAAGTGCCTTACAAATCACAAACTACACTAGGCTGTTAGGAAAAGACAAAAACGTAAGCTTCTGTCTACATATTACATATGATGTGATCTCAAAACCTTAGTAAACGGAATCATGCTTAAAATATGATTCATTATCCTTTGATCACTGACAATGAAAGTACAATGAAATGAGTTGTATTGATCCCATCTGCTGAACCGCACCCTTCATCAGCAGAATCGAACAGCTTCTGTTTGAGAAACTGCCTTTAATCTCCTAAATCTCTACACTTTACACATTGCATCCTATAATTACCTCGCCTGACCTAATATATATATATATATATATATATATATATATATATATGAAAGTGCAATGCTTAAAATTGTAAACCTAGTTTTCAGCACCCCATCCAATCAGAAATACTCTTAGTGAATCTTTTAAATCATGTTCACCTTGAAAAGTGTCTTATTACCAATCAGCAAATGGGTAGACATTAAGGACATAAAGAGATGCAAAGTAGCCTAGTAAGGATTGAAGTAGTTCAGATGGGAGAGCTCACCAGTGATATTGTTGCTGTTGTGGGCCTCTTGTCTTTGTGTGTGCATGCATTCCTCTTGAACCTTCATATGCTCAACCACCAGAGCACATGCTGGATGAATTGTTTCCACCTGTGAATGATGATGAAAAACAAAAAATGTGTGAGGCAAATTCAATTACAAAATGCAGCACATATTAAGAAACCGCATAAACATGCTGAGCCCATTACAGAAAGATGGTGAGCAATTTCACAATTGTAGTCACTTGCCATTAAGTCAAATTGACAATAAAATCAGGAAAAATCGTTTAATTCAAAACATTAATTGCTAACAGCTTGGACATATGTTTAACTCCATTTGTGTTCCACAGAAGAAAGATCCCCAGCGTTTGACAAAAGGAGAATAGTTATTTTTGGGGTTAACAGATTGAAAATACATTGTATATCTACTTCAGACTGAAATATCTCGTCAATAAGCCCCAGCCACACACCAAAATTAGTCTGTAAAATCTCATTATCTCTGAAGCAGCCATTGAACCCATTTGAGCCTCTCTTGCCATCATTTACTACAATTAAATGCATTAGAGATGGAGAGAAATAAAGAGGGAATGACTATATAAGAAGATGTGTGGAATGTTGTCTTTTCGACAACATAAAAAGGAAAAGTTGTTTCTGTTTCACCTCTCTGCTGCATAAAAAGACCTGTAATGGCCACCCACTTATTCCTGAGAGGAACGAGAGAGAGTCAGAGGTGGGTGAATGCTAATGATCCGATTAAGCCTGAGGTTACGGTGGAATGAGCAGTAGAAACAGATTCAGAAGTTCCTGAAACAGACCTACGTATCTCCCAGGAAAATAGAGATGTTGAATCATAACAATACCAGAAAAAGTGAATTGTTGTATTTATTCTAGAGGGATGCCTCAGGGGTCTGTGTGTCATAGCAGTCATCCTCTATGTGTGAATCAAATCAATAGTATGACGCCGGTATGGAAATCAAAGTAAACATTTCAGCTATGTTGATTATTTATCCAGTGGTTTACGTTGGGCATGTCCCTTCACTGGGCTAATAGGCAGAAATGGATGTTTTTAGGACACAAGTTGATGCAGTGAGTGAGAGCACTAGTGTTTATGGCTGTTCGTGTTTAGAAAAGTCTGTGTGTTTGCTTGTCTATTTGTCTGCGTGTGCTTGTTAGTGCTTATGTTCTCTCCGAATTCAAAACCAGAGCAGATGGTTACACTGTTGGTTTCATTGACCTCTGTCGCCTGCTGGTAGGCGAGATAAGAGAGAAGGGATCGTGGATGAGTTCAGGAAGTTTTCACTGGTTTAGTTTCAGTGCATTTGTACAACAAAAGGAAAGACTCTCACGAACAAGTCTTGCATTTTAGGACAGAGAACTAACTAGCCTAAAACACCCATCTTATAAGGCAGAAAAAAAATATTTAAATAATAACATAAGGATGCATTTTAGTGCTGTTAACACAACATCATTTAAAGAATATTATTGGCTGACACTTTAAAATAACTCAATTTCTGAATGAATTGTCTATGCAGATTATTGAAAGTCAATCATTTAAAACAATATTGATTAAAAAAAGCAAAGTAAAAGTAGTCCATTCCACTCCTATTTCAATCATTTGAAGGCACAATGAAAGCAAAATTCAAGCTGTCGCAGTTTGTCACAAGATACAAGAGTGTCAAAGAAATTTGATGTCATTAACATCAAACCTAGCAACAGTTTTAAAATGTGAATGAGATTTATATGCAGTGTCAGAAAGAACCATTTTCAAGAATTAACAACCTAAATTTGTTCCTCACAAAGCCATCAAATGGCCTTGGAATTCTTGAAATGCAGTGCACATTAGAATGGACTGCTTTTGTCATTTTAGATCCTTTTGTGTTTCATGGAAGACAGGGTTTAAACCAACATGAGGGTGAGTAAATGATAAACCCTAAAAGTTTATTCTTGGCTAATGATAAACCCAAAAAAAGTGTATCCGTGGGTAAACAAATCATTACTCTGAAATTAGCTGAATACGGCACTGGAGTAACATTTTGGTAGTAGTGTAGGATTTTTGTTAGGATAAAAAAAGCTAGATTGAGATTTACTGCTCAGATATAAAACAGAAAATTATCATTTTGAATGTATACAATTTACCTTTGTTTTTTGTATTTTTTTTACATTTGCATTCTATAAAAATATCATGTGCATAAAAAAAAAGAGTACTTGGTATTCATTTTGATCAATTCTCAAATCTCTCCAAAATGTAAATTTTATTTTAAAATGAGACTGAATTATTTGCCCCCTTGGTAAATATGACCCATTTTTGTTTTGATTTTGATGTTTGTTTTTGGATCACTGTCATGTTGGAAGATCCAAACACGGCCTGTTATAAGATTTCTAGCACAGGCTGTCAGGTTTTGATTTTTTTATCTGTTGGTATTTGATCGAATCCATGATGCATGTATCTAAACAATATGTCCAGGACCTCTGGCAGAAATTTAGGCCCACAACATTAAAGACACAGCAGAGTATTTCATTTTAAACATGGGGTACTTTTTTATTCCTGTGTGCACCAAACCCATCTTGAGTGTTTGCTGCCAAAAAGCTCTTTTTTTTGTTTCATCTGTCCATAGAACGTTTGAAAAGGGACTGACACGACTGGAACTTCAAACGGGATGGGTTCTATGGTAAGATGAAATATGGGCCTAATTTTCTGCCAGAGGTCCTGGACATCTTTTCAGATACATGGCATCGTGGATTCGATCAAATACCAACCAATAACAAATCAAAACCTGACAGCCTGAGCCAGAAATCTTATAATGGGCCATGTTTAGATCTTCAAACAGGACAGTGATCCATGCAAAAACAAAACAAAAAAATGGGACACTGAGCACAAAACCAAGCATCTGCAATGGCCATCCCAGTCCCTCCCTGACCTGAACCCTATAGAAAATGAGTGGGCTGAACTGAAGAGAAGAAGCGCCAACATGGATCTGGGAGTCTGAACGATCTGGAGAGATTCTGTATGGAGGAATGGACTCTTATCTATCGTCAGGTGTTCTCAAACTCATCAGGCAATATAGGAGAAGACTCAGAGCTGCTATCTTGCCAAAAGGAGGTTGCAAAAAGTATTCAATCAAAGGGGGCAAATAATTGTTCCCAACGTGTTTTGGAGAAAAACATGTATTTCATAATGTGATCCCCCCCCCACACACACTTTCAATTATTTTACTTCAATGAAAGGTTAGATTTTTGCTAATTTTTTACATAAAATATCAAAAGGATTAACAATGCAGATTTAGTTTTTACAGCCATCGTTGATCATATTTACCAAGGGGCAAATAATTCTGACCAGCACTGTATATATGTGTAGTTGAGTATTTGTGAAAAAGAAAAAAAATCTAAAAGCAATGGTTAGGGAACAAAAGATTAATAAAGTGTCATATAGTATCTATAAAAAGAGAGTGAATATTCAAAAGACTGATGGAGATTTGTGTAGGAAAATTTGGCAAGATAAACAGCTGCAGTTAGTGAAATTGTTACGCCACTGGATGCATAATAACCTTTTTTCTTATACTGGTATAAGATTTGCATGTAATCTACATTAAAACAAGCAAGCAGACACTACAAATCTTCCAGGCGTTTTCTCAAGCCAAGGCTCATCTTGGACATACAGAAACTGCGAGGGGTATAATAACAATGAAAGACCTCTGCATCACTACAACAAATTTAATTTGTTTGTCAGGATGGGTGAGAGAGAAGCACTGGTGACACACTTGGACAGTAAAGCACTTTGTTTCAATTAAATTACTATTCACATGACTTTTGACTACATCCATGTGGCTCTAAAGGTCTCCAAAATGTCAATATCTTGTCTCCTATCTTGCCAAAAACCAATTATGACACATCTGCTGATAAAGGTTGTTCAAGGCCGCCTCCATGTCTCCCCACAAATTGGCATTACAATGTATTGATAAAAATATATCATTGCGCCAAAAATTCTGCAACAAGGAGCTAAAAATCCCTTTTTGTTCTCACTGTCTTTATGGCTGCATCTAAATATCTTAAGTAAGTCGACACCTGTTGTCTTCAATCACTCTAACCTCTGCACTAAAATGCTCTGGTGACCTGATCAGAAAGGTTAAACATGTTGAGAGCACAAATAAAGAAGAAAAATAACTGACCGATAAGGATCCTGTTATCAGTCAAATAGCATCCAGCGGCCCCGAGGAAGAGGCTCGTGAACACATGGAATCATTATTATAGGAAATGAACATCCATTCAGGGAAGGAAAGCCATATCATTAGAGGGACTACCAAACAACAACTACATTTAATTACAACACTGATTTGCGCTCTTCTTTGTGGACTGTGCTCCTCAGAAACTGGAATGGTAACCTTTGAATTAGCAGAAAATATTTATTTATTTTTTTTTTTTTTTTTAAGGCCAGTAAGTCACATTAATTGCATGCTTAATTTTCATGACAGGAACCTAAATTGGCCACTCGAGGTAAAATATGTCAGTGTTCCTGTACTGGAAATGGTCATCAAAACATCATTAAAAGGAGACCGGGATCTCAGGTCAGTACAGCTAATCTAATCAACATCTGTGACACATCAGCACATTAAATATAGCACTGGACTGATCCCTAGAGAAAGTAGTGGAAATCAAACGGCATGGATTACACTTCATCTGCATAGCTCAGTATGATGCCTTTTTAAAATAAATGTATATTTTGTGTATATCTATTTATATTTCTCCAAAAAATCTCACATAAATATAGAAGCAGGGGTACTATACACATTTACCTTTTATGATGTGCAACTCAAACAGCATACATTCAACATACTTTGTCTAATTCAGTGGTGCAGTGCCATGCCTTTTAAAATAAATATGTAAATCTCTCAACATCTCACATGAATCTGGAGGCAAATGTTAATAAACTGATATCAGGGCCAGTATAAAACACTTTTAACTTCTATGACGTGTCATTCAAACAGCATACACTATACTTTGTCTACATCAGTGGAAAATAAATATGCAAATATCTCTCAAGGAAATCTCACCTGAATATGGAGGCAAATGCTAAAATTTGCAATGAAATACTTTAGGAAATTCAACATGATTCTGTGGTTTGTCATGCAATTAAACATTTGTTAATTTTTTTATTTATTTTATAGCTATGCATGGAGCATTAATGACCTCATATTAATTAGGAATACTTAATTTGTCACACAAAAGGTAATTAAAGATGGGGGGGGAAACGTATAACATTATTCCCTATACATATGTTAATCAAAAATAAGGTTGATTAAACAAAAAGTCCATGGACATGTTATGCAACTAGCAATATACATTTTATTGTCAGGGACATATAACACACTTTAAACATCTATCATTTAATTTCTGATATTTGTAAATATTATTTTTTATGCTATAGACCAACAAAAGCACTCATTCTCACGACAATGCACAAAATAGCCTACCAAGATTTTGGAACTCTGGAATCTCAATTTAAAAGCACAATGCGTATTGTGCACAGTAACAATATAGAATATTAATAAAATATAACAATATTTGTTATAGGCTAAATATACAAAGCAAATGATTCACGGAGATAACTTACTGCTTCCCAGATGCTCTGGTGAATCCCCAAACTCAGTAAAACGGCGACCAGTCTTATGGTTGACAAAGTTCTGAAGAGAAACATAATTAGGACTCCGGTATAATGGGAAAGAATGAAGTTTGTTACTCTCTAACCAGATTACGCAGAAGCCTCTGTTAAATATCTGGATGGTTTCCAGAAGTCTCGATGTCTTCAACCATACTGTGCGCTGTCGTTCAGCTCAAACGCTCAGTAGGCTACTACATGTCCTTTAAAGCTCGAAATTTGTAATTGAACCTCATAACAGCCCGTATACAACCTGTCGCTGTGAGTTCCCAGCACAAACTGAGCTGGAGAGTGGCGCGCGTGGCGAAATAATGGAATGGTGTGCCTGACTTCACTCATTCGATACATTATGATTTCCAGTGGCTATTTTAAAAACTGTTTGAAATAAAACAAAAGGTTTTCAGCCGAAAACTAGCCAAACTAGTCGCGAGAGAATAAGAACAATGGTTAGCCTACCTTAGGTTACAGCAGGTAATTATTCATCCAGTCATCCAGTTAAAATTATGAATCCCTTAAATCGGCTACAATACAATGGAGTAAACTATATGATTAATTATTGTTAAATATATTACCTAGACAATTGCTCAATTAATTGATTTTCTACAGGTAATTTATTAGGCCTACTACCAAAAAAATACTACAATATTAAGGGTAAAACGAGGTAATGCACACCGACGTAAAATGCACATTTGATTATTCTCCTTTTAACCACTAGGTGGCACAAAAAGTCATCGCAGCACTTTCCTAAACATTTGCGTTTCAATTTGAATGTGGAAATTTGGCCGATTCTTGACGCTGTCCCATGCAGCAACAAAGTTGCTCTACGCTAATTATAATAGACTATTCAACTTTTTTAATGCTATAGACTTATCTATCAAATGAGAATCAATATAGGTTTTGAGAATATGTTTTGATACTAGGCAAGGGTCTTGTAAATGATTTTGTTCAAGGTAATTAAATCAACAGTTTTTCAATAACTATAAAAGTATGATATTTGGGGTAAAAAGAACCCCTACTTTTCACAGCAATTTATGTAATAAGAATAGTTGGCTGACATTTCCATTTGTTGGCATGACATGGTCAATATAATTTATTAAGTTGGGAATCCACCTTAGAGATAATCACCATATTTATAATGAAACTATCATATTTAAAATATACATGCTTAATCATATCATAAAACAAAATATCATATTTATCGTTACTACTGGAAAGCCATAATAAATTATTATCGAATTTCCTTCATGCAATGTAAGAGATTAAAAAAAAAGTAAAACTGTAAAAATGCCACAGTAAAAACCTGTTCATTGGTTAGCAGTAAGTCCTCATAATAATATGGAGAAAAATTGTAATAGAACTTATATTTTGTCATTTTACAGTAACACTAAAAAGTAAAAAAAAAAAAAAAATATATATATATATATATATATATATATATATATATATATATATATATATATATATATATATATGCTTATATCAAAATATAATATTTATTGTTACTACTTTAAAGCCATAATAAATTATTATCGAATTTCCTTCATGCAATGTAAGAGATTAAAAAAAGACTGTAAAAATGCGACAATAAAAACCTGTTCATTGGTTAGCAGTAAGTCCTCATAATGTATATGGAGAAAAATTGAAAATTTTACAGTAACTCTAAAATTAAAAAAATTAAAAAATATATATATATATGGTGGATGCCAGTATGTTAAAAGTACAAAACAGATTTTAGCAGTGTGGCCTTGCTAATTCAGCAGAAAAAGAGTCAAATGTTTGTTTGTCTGTTTGTTTGTTTGATTGTTTGTAAATTACAGTTTTAAATCACAAGTCTTTTTTGTATTCAAGTTGATGCACTGGTCTGGATCAAATTCAAATGTATGAACGATATGAGGAGTAACCCATCGAGAGCACGGAATTATAACAAAAGCTCTGCTGGGAGAAGGCCTTTTTTATGAGGCGGAACAAGAAAGATGAAAGATTCCTTCACCTCAGTAATTGGTGGGTTAATTTTGTAATATTAAATTGTGATAAATTATGCATGCCTCTCACAGTTTTATTCCTTATGATAGTCCTTATTGTTTTTTGCATGCCGAAATTATATTTCTTTTTGGTTCCCAGGTCTTTTCATTGCCCTCATTTAGCCTTTTTAAATTTCATTGTGAAACTGTGATTGTCTTGTTTGACTGATCATTATGCATATTTCATGAACCGCATGGACTGCTAAAAGTCAAACTATGGTCACAAGTGAGCATCTGTGTTTCTTTGGCTGTCCCAAAGGGAAATAACAATTTGCATATGTATTTGATGTTTTTATCCAGCTATAGGGAAAGCATTTTCTTAGCTGGACAGACCCCCATGGTTTCCAGCTGCCTTGTCATGCTGAGAGAAAGAATGAGGAATGGAATTTGTTTTAAGGACAGATTGTCATAAACATTCATCACCATAGATGTCCTTAAAGCAACCCTGATTTAAACCAATAGTCTGTGGTAAACACTCATTGTGCTGTGTGATAAATACTCAGTTCTGTGACTATAAAGGCCAGATGCAATTTTCAGACTTTTTCGTAGAAAAATCTCTCTCCACTCACTCACTTGTTCTCTATTTAGCAAACAACAAACACATCTCAGTCAATTCAATTCAATTCAATGTCCATTTAATTTGTATAGTGCTTTTCACAATACATATTGTTTCAAAGCAGATTTACAAAAATTGCATGTTTCTACAATTTAGAATAATAGGTGGCATTTATCCAAGTAATTTCCAAATGTCAGAAATTTAGAATTCTAAGATCATTTCAATTGTGTAGCTAACATCATTTATTCATTTATGCAGAATAAAAGCTCATTAAAGCAAAATTACAAGCTGTGATCTGATCTTAATGATTACAGTTACAATATAAATCAAATTTGGCAGTGGTGCATGTTGATTCAGAGTTGACATAATCTGAAGTCCTCGCAGGGCTTGGTGTTACGGGGAGTGAACAGAGGAGACAAGTGCAAGTAAAACTGGTCTTTATTGAACAATAAGATAAGCCAGCCTCAGTAACATGAAGGAAGAAAACAGGAACAGGTCTCAATCTGATGTAGTCGATCTCACGAACTCACAGAAACAATGGAAACAGTGCAGGAACAGAAGCGTCGGCAGCGCAGGTTTGCGTGGGCAACTCAGAGGTGCACCGTCAGTGTGTAGCGAATCCTCCGTGAAGACGAGACACGATGACGATGAAACAAGGCGAAAATCCAATGAAGAACCAGACTGGGACACAAGGAACTGGAACAGGCTAGACACATCCACAAACAACGTTCTGATAAACACAAGACGCATGAGGTGAGTAAATAGGCACTAGAAACGAGTATCACCTGTCGCTGATTCTCCGGGAGGATAATCAGCAACCACGCCCACACACGAGTACACACACACATAAACACAGCGCAAGGAACAGTCAGTGAATTCATCAACCGTGACAGTACCCCTCCCCCTAGGAGCACCTCCTGGAGCTCCCAGGAGGACCTACCTGTTGATTGTAATCATCAATAAGGGATTGATCCAGGAGGTTCCTAGAAGGGACCCAACTTCTCTGCTCTGGAACGTAACCTTCCCAGTTCACCAGATACTGAAATCCACGTCCCCTCCGCCTTGAGTCAAGAACACAATTTACCGAATAAGTCGGTTCACCATCTACGAGTTGCGGCGGTGGGGGAACCGGGGCCGGCGGATTAATGGGAGAATAAAATACGGGCTTTAATTTGGACACATGGAACACGGGATGAATTCTCCTGTACGCAGGATGCAGTTTGAGTCGGACTGTCACCGGACTAATTACTTTGGTGACAGAAAATGGGTCAATGAATTTAGGAGCTAATTTATTCGAAACGGACCGGAGAGGAATATTCTTAGTAGAAAGCCACACTTTGGAACCGACGACGTAGACGGGAGGTCTTGACCAGTGGGGATCGGCCTTAACCTTGGTGCGTGCCCTTACCTGGAGCAGAGTCTCACGAGCTCTGGTCCATGTACGGTGACACCTCTGGACGAAGGCGTGAGCGGAAGGAACCGCGACTTCGGATTCCAGGCTGGGAAAAATAGGTGGCTGGTACCCTAAACTACACTCAAACGGTGATAGGCCCGTAGATGACACTGGCAACGAGTTGTGTGCGTACTTCACCATAGAAAGCTGTTGACTCCGGGGAAGAAGGATTCTTGGACACCACACATCGCAGCATTCTCTCCAAATCTTGGTTGACTCTCTCAGTCTGACCATTGCTCCGGGGGTGGTAACCCGAGGACAGACTGACAGTGGCCCCCAGTAATTTACAAAATTCTTGCCAGAATTTGGACACAAATTGGAGACCACATCCGTCGGGAGGCCATGTAGACGAAAGACGTGATCAATGACAGTCACCGCTGTCTCCTTGGCAGATGGTAATTTGGCCAAGGGAATGAAATCAGCCGCCTTCAAGAACCGGTCCAAAACAACTACGGTCAAAACAACCGTCTTACCTAGAGAGGGTGGGAGGGCGGTGATAAAATCTAGCGGAATATGGGACCAGGGTCTTGAAGGGACAGACAGCGGTTGGAGTAACCCATCTGGGGGTCGATTGGAAGTCTTACCAGTGGCACAGACCGAACAAGCCAAAACAAAATCTTGAATGTCGCGAGCCATCAACGGCCACCAGAATCGTTGCTTGACCAAAAAGCTAGTGCGGTTTACTCCTGGGTGGCATGCCACGTTGGAACAATGACCCCACTGGATAACGTCGGACCGCAACCCCTCCGGCACAAATAATCGATTCGGTGGGCCTCTGGGTGGAGGCGTTAGAGGCCCCTTCTAAGGCCGTCTTAACCTTTGATTCGACCTCCCATGTGAGTGTGGAGATGAATAGAGTCTCGGTCAAAATGCACTCAGGAGTAGACGGGCGTGCGGATGGATCAAAAATACGAGATAAAGAATCGGGTTTGATGTTCTTGGAACCCGGTACGAGAGAGTAAAGTCAAAACGACCGAGAAAAAGGGCCCAGCGAAACTGCCTGGAGTTGAGTCTCTTAGCGGATTGAATGTATTCCAGATTCTTGTGGTCAGTCCAGACTATAAAGGGTACCCCCGACCCCTCTAACCAATGTCGCCATTCCTCCAACGCTAGCTTGACCGCCAACAACTCCCTGTTACCAATGTCATAGTTACGTTTGGTAGGCGACAAGCGATGAGAAATAAACGCGCAAGGGTGCATCTTTTCGTCTGAGGGAGAGCGTTGGGAGAGTACCGCACCTATCCCCACCAATGACGCATCGACCTCCACCACAAACTGACGTGATGGATCAGGGGCTATCAAAATGGGAGCGGAAACAAAGCGGCTCTTTAGGTTAGCGAATGCAGCCTCGGCTGCATCGGACCACCTGAACGTCGTCCTAGGGGAGGTCAAGGCTGTCAGAGGCGCGGCTAGTTGGCCGAAATTACGAATGAAACGACGGTAAAAATTGGCAAATCCCAGAAACCTCAGTAGGGCCTTACGGGAATCTGGACTTGGCCAATCCACCACGGCCTTAATCTTGTCGGGGTCCATACGCATTCCCTCAGACGAGACGATGTGACCTAAGAAAGGAACAGACTGTGCATGAAAAGCACATTTCTCCGCCTTGACAAAAAGCCCATTCTCTAACAACCTCTGAAGCACTCGTCTGACGTGCTGAACATGTTCCTGGAGAGACAAAGAAAAAATCAATATGTCATCCAGGTAGACATATATGAACTGGTCTACCATGTCTCTCAGCACATCATTGACGAGTGCCTGAAAAACCGCTGGGGAGTTGGACAGCCCGAAGGGCATGACCAAATATTCAAAATGCCCCAGCAATCAATACACGGTCGCAGGGAACCATCCTTCTTCCCCACAAAAAAGAACCCCGCCCCCGCTGGAGAAGAGGAAGGTCGAATGAACTTGGATATCAGAGAATCAGAAATGTATTTCTCCATGGCTTCCCTCTCGGGAATGGAAAGAGAGTATAACTTGCCCTTAGGCGGAGACGTACCTGGCAGAAGATCTATAGCACAGTCATAGGGACGATGCGGAGCTCTGGACTTACTGAACACTTCCTTCAGGTCGAGGTACTCAGCGGGCACGTTTGACAAATTCACCGGCTTCTCCTGCAAGACAGAACTGGACAAAGACGAACCAGCAGACATTAAACAGGACACATAACACTCAGTACTCCAGGCAGAAATGGAGTTATGTCCCCAGTTAATCCTGGGGTTATGCTGCACGAGCCAGGGATGACCGTGGACAATGGGGATGGTAAGGGAGTCAAGGAGCAGAAAAGACAGATCTTTGGAATGATTGCCAGAACTGATGAGTGTTAACTGAACGGTGGAGTAAGATATAGTGGGTAATTCTTGTCCATTGAGTGCGTTGACAGAGATCTTGTTGGTGAGGGGTATGGTGGGTATCTGAAGTTTGTGTGCTAGGGTGTAATCCATAAAGTTACCTTCCGCTCCGGAGTCGATTAGGGCTTGGCAATGATGAGTCTGAGTTGCCCACTGCAAACTCACCGGAAGAAGGGTGGAAGAGGGTTTCTGGATGGAGACCCCGCCCGACAGAATCCTCTTCTCTACTGCCGCTCTTTTACGGGGCAGTTATTGAGGAAGTGCCCCGAACCTCCGCAATAGAGGCATAATCCCCAGGATCTCCTTCTCTCCCTCTCCTCCCGGGAGAGCCGGGCTCGACCCACCTGCATGGGCTCCGGATTGTTGACGGGCTGACCGCATCACGACCACTGGTTTGGAGGAATCCATAATCTCTGGGAATTGGAATGAAACTGTTGCACTGCTCCAGACGATGCAGTCGAGCGTCCACTTGTAGAGCCAGGTCAATTAATCCGTTAAGATCTTTGGGTAGATCCAGGGAGTAAATCTCGCGTTTGATGCGGTCAGCCAGCCCATGCAGGAAGACATCCCACTGCGCCTCCTCGTTCCAGCGACATTCTGCGGCAAGGGTGCAAAACTCAATGGAATACTCAGCGACAGATCTTTCTCCCTGAGTGATGTCCGCGAGCTGACGAGACGCTTCTCTCCCTGCGACTGCTCGGTCGAATACCCTCTTCATCTCTTCCGAGAGTGCCGCGAACGAGGAACAGCATGTTCGTTTATTTTCCCACACCGCCGCCCCCCCACAGAGCTGCACACCCGGACAGCAGGTTAAGTACGAACGCCACCTTCGACTCTTCCGTACTAAATGTCTGGGGCTGTAGGGTAAAAAACATAGAGCATTTGGTCAAAAAGGCTCTGCAGTAGTAAGGCTCACCCAAATAATTCTCCGGCGTCGGTAAACGGGGCTCGTGTGGACGGTTAGATGCGGGAGGAGCAGGGGGTGGGGGCGGCGGTGGTGTAGGCGCAGCGGGCATGGCCAGTTGTTGGATTTGCTGGGTGAGCCCAGACACCTGCGCTACCAACGCCTGAACTGCGCGACTTGTGGTGGCGAGATTCTCCTCCTGCCGATCCATCCGCGCCGTGTTGTGAGAGAGATAATCCGCGAGTTCGAATGTACTTGCTGCCTGTATGACGGTCAGATCGTTCTGTTACGGGGAGTGAACAGAGGAGACAAGTGCAAGTAAAACTGGTCTTTATTGAACAATAAGATAAGCCAGCCTCAGTAACATGAAGGAAGAAAACAGGAACAGATCTCAGTCTGATGTAGTCGATCTCACGAACTCACAGAAACAATGGAAACAGTGCAGGAACAGAAGCGTTGGCAGCACAGGCTTGCGTGAGCAACTCAGAGGTGCACCGTCAGTGTGTAGTGAATCCTCTGTGAAGACGAGACACGATGACGATGAAACAAGGCGAAAATCCAATGAAGAACCAGACTGGGACACAAGGAACTGGAACAGGCTAGACACATCCACAAACAACGATCTGACAAACACAAGACGCATGAGGTGAGTATAAATAGACACTAGAAACGAGTATCACCCATCGCCCACGCCCACACACGTGTACACACACACTTGGTTTCTTCTATTCACAGGTGTTGGGGCATCTGAAATCTTCATAAGAGTGGATCCAAACCCAAGCTGTCGTAATATATAGTTAGAAGACTGAGGTAGAAACAGAAAGCAAATTGGAAATTATTAGCATAGCTGCTGTTCATAACATTTCAAGGCAAGACAAGCCAAGTTTATTTAGCACATTTTATACACTATGGCAATTCAAAGTGCTTTACAAAGAACGGAGTTAAAATAATCACAAAATAAAAGCAAGGAAAATTAAAACAGTTATGAAAGGAATTAAAAGAGATATATGATACAGTTATAAAATTAATTAAAACAGTAAAAAGATGATAAAAATTCTCATCTGGCAAAACACCAGTGTATCATATTTTTCACAACTCCCAGTTTTACTCTGAGATTTTCCCATGGTGATTACACTGTGTCTGTAGTGTTTTTCCGGCGCGCCTAAGAAATCTATTGGACTATTGAACCCGATTTTTCCCTAAGATGTGATTTTTGTGAATGCTGAATTTGTTAATGTGCATAAAATATAATAATAAACTATAGGAAAATATCAAATTTTTAGGAAAAGGACATTTCTAAATTTCAATAGATAGACAGACTGATTGATTGATTGCCATTGATTGCCAAAATTCCCATTTAGTTCCCATTCAAATCAATGGGGAAAAAAAGATTATAGGAATTAAATATTTGAACTTATACACTGTATTTTTACATGGTGATTTGAATAATGATTGTAGTTAATACTGAAGTTATTAACACAATAACTTTAATAACTGTTGTCAGTACGTCATTGTATTGAGCAGATACTTACCAATATCCTGCTAGGCTCACAAGTGGTGCAAATTGTATTGATTTATGAGAAAAACAAACACACACACACACACACACACACACACACACACACACACACACACACACACACACACACACACACACACACACACACACACACACTGTAATGATGTACAATGGGCCTGCAGTATAGCTCAAATTATAAGAGGGACAGAGAATGTGTTTTACATGAAATTAAGTGGACCAGGACACAGTGAAAATGTTGTTTCACATACAAGATGACAAACATCTCAGTTTATTTTTAAATTAAGTTTTAAATTGCAGATAGGCATACTAGTGTTATGTGTTATAACAAGGCCAAGGCTTCGGAACAAATCTTTACTTGAAGAGATTTACTTGAAGAGAGCAGATTTCACTGGATCTGCCTGATTAGTATGCATCATATTTTGAGTTTAAGCTGTTTGTGTCACTGATGGGTTGCAAATAAAGTTGAAAGCAGGATCTATAAGCAGCAGTAAATATTTATTTAACAGAACTCATGAAACCTGAAAAAAGAAGAACTCAACATAATGCAAAGGAGAACAGAGAACGGACAACAGACAACCGAACAACGGAAACTGAGGACTTAAATACACAAAGGTAAACAAGATAGCTAAACGAATAATAGGTGAACGTAATCAGGAAACAAAATGGGACACACTTGGTCACCTTACTATGACAGGGCAAACAGGAACAGGGAGAACAGAACCAAAACACAAAATAAACCAAAAGCATGCACATTACCGTTTGAGGTATGGTGAATCTGATTATTATTTGTGGTGAATCTGATCAGAGATGGTAAATCAGGAAAACAGCGCTGTGGAGGCTTCATGAACAGTTTGAAAGCCCCCTAAAAAGAGACTGATGTATATTCTGACACTAGGCTAAAAAGTAGCACAAAATAAACATCTCTTCCATTGACGTTCTTGATCTGTTCTCATCATTCTCAATATATATCTTCAGAACTAAAATTTTTTAATGTGCCACTCTCAAAAAACCCCTCAAATCTCTCACTTTGTTAACAGTTTAAACATGCACTGAATGTTATTACCATAAAATCAGCACTTTTCTGTTAGTGTCAGCGTTTATTGGGATGTGTGCAACAAACTGACACATGTGCTCCTTTTATTAGTCTCTTGACTTTCATCTTCCTTCATCTGTGGATTTATTCCTCATGCACATTAATGGAGGATGTGTTTGATGTGTATCAGCTTATGATCAGCAAAATCAGTGACCTTTGCTGATCTCAGGGAAATTGTGATGTACAATAAAAGGCATTATGTTATGCAGACCTACAGAGAAAGAACTGATATGGGAATGTCAATACTTGTTTAGAAACAAACATTTAATCAATGTAATTATATATCTGTGTGTGTGTGTGTGTGTGTGTGTGTGTGTGTGTGTGTGTGTGTGTGTGTGTGTGTGTGTGTGTGTGTGTGTGTGTGTGTGGGTTCATTTAACTTTCTATTCATAATCATAATAAAAAATGTTACCTGAGCACCAAATCAGGATATTAGAATGATTTCTGAAGGATCATGTGACACTAAATGTAGATTTGCCATCACAGGAATAAATTACTTATATTATTTTAAAATATATTCAAATAGAAAACAGTTATTTTAAATTGTAACAATTTAAATGTTTTAATGTATTTTTGATTAAATAAGCCTGGCATAAGAGACTTCTTGCAAAAACATATAATAAATATATATTTAGTCACGATAGAATATTTATAGTCACGGTTGGTCGCTGTAAAGAAAGCGCATGATGATGAAAAAACTCAAATAGTCTTTAATCCAAAAATCAAAACAATATCAGGAGAATAACTCGGAGGAAACACAACCACAAACAAATTAACATCAAACAATGCAAGACAAGGAACAAACTGAACCAGATGACTTATATACACAGAAAACTTAAGAGGTTATTAACCAGGCATACTTAAAAATACATTAATCAATCTGCTATAACCTAGGAGACAAACAGGCAGGCAACAGACGAGAACCTGAACCAATTAACAAACTAACTGCAAACAGAAACAGAACACAATGAAAACTGGATTAAAACAGATAATACACGTGACATTTACTGTACATACTGTATGCATCAAAAAAAAGAAAAAAAAGAATGTAGCTTGTAGCCATGAACAAATGTGTGCAAATTAGATGTATATGTTATGTTGCTTCATTTGACAGTAGGGAGTAAGCCACTGGCCTTTCACTTATGAGGTTGATTCCCATCAGAAGGGCCACTATCTCCTATTACAGTTCACTAATTTGATTCCTGTAATACACACACACACACACACGCACACACGCACGCACGCACGCACGCACGCACGCACGCACGCACACACGCACACACACACACACACACACAGACACACACAATTCTGATGGAAAACCTAAAGGACAATAAAAGAAAAAGCAAGGATCTACTGTAAAATATCTACTGTACAATACTGTACTAAAAAATGCATTAAAAAGCCAAATGTTAATAAAGCCAAATGTAAATGTATGTGTATGAAGCCATTGCCATTCATCTTGTGTGTTTAATTATTAGATGCATGCTTGAAAGGACATCATTGATTTCTCATGCATGAAGTGCAAATGGTGTCATTGGAACACAAATTGTACATAAATACGTTCTTGTGGAGTTGCAGAGGAGTTCGTGAACACAACAAGTTGGAACTCGGGTGCATGCAAAAGCAAAGTGAATAAACTGGGAAAAGCAAACTACCAAATACCTGACAATTATTGGAATCTCTCAAATAGCTTAGCTTAAAATAATTATACAAAAATTCCCATGGAATAGCTGATGATGTTGAAAATTACTGCATCTGCTGCATTCACATCCCAATGGTGATGCAATAACTATGCTGATTGAAATGTATGGAATGCATTTAATTTTACTTTGCTTAGTTCTGCTTTGTACTGTTTGGCTAAATTAAATATATTATATATGTTCAACAGCAGATGCTTTGTTAACTAAATTAATTACAAGAATTAGCTGAGAATATACAATGCTTGATGTATATGTTCCACCAACAAAAATAGTTTAACACAAAACCACATCAAAATCAACTGTTGAGTAATTAAATAAATGAACTGGTTCAATAACTAACTCAAAAAGAGTGTCACTGTCACCTACTATATAACTTACAGAAGTCTATTTTTCTGAACAAAACGCTACACGAAACAGTGCCGTAGGCCTACCAAAGATTACCATGGCAAAATGGCATTTTTTTGGTTTTGTTGGTGTGCCACAGACAATGTAAATGCCATTTTCTATATGAATATGATAATCGTCAGTACCTTGTTGTTGTTGTTGTTGTTGTTTTGCTGTTTCACCTTTGTGTTCTCTGAACCACCTTTAAACTATGTAATTAGCACAGGACTTTCAAAAAGTGTGACTAAATCCATAAAATGATCCCATGATGGGAACCCCTAAAAGGTTTTATACAGTATATGAAAAGCTTGACAGAACATATCGAATATTTTCTTCTAAGAGAGTACAGATGAAATGGACAATGAATGAACTGATGGATATTCCATCTAATTCGGTAATAAACGTTGTACATTTTATTGGTGCAGAGATGAGTATGTGTATTTTGTAAAATGTTTGCAAGTGCTTTTATCACTTAATTAGAAGCACCAAACTGTGTTGTTACATAGTGACTACTAAACAGACATCTAGATGCTTATTTTAAAGTACGAAGTAGGCCTATAGAAAATCAAAATGTGAAAATAAAGCTCTGTAAAAACTTTTTTTTTTTTTTTTTTTTTTACATAGTAAATGCATGCCATTAAGTAATCAAAAGTATAACATCCACTTGTGGTCGTGTGGTCTTCACTTGAACACTTGGGTCAAACACAGGAAATGTCATGCAAGCAAGTGGCCAAATACAAATACCACAACTGGGACAGGCCCAAACAGTGGAAAGTCCAAGGGCTAATGGACTCTCAGCCAATCAAATTCAAAGAATAGACCTAAATGTTGATACATTTTATTTTAGCAATAGTTGTGTAACCAAAAACATAAAATTGTGTAATACTCCGGTTGCTTTACAATATGGCTGCATCAAATTTTATTTGTAAGCATTTATAATAATAATAATTATTATTATTAGTAGTAGTATTGTTTCTTATCTCCTTATGACTTTAAATGCAGAAATACAAAATAGAATTTCTTACAAGATACATAAATAAATCTTACAAAACTTGACAACATTTATTATTATTATTATAGATAATACAACAAAAGTGCAGTCCCCAATAGCACCTACTGCATCGTATTAGATTTATTAGAAACGTTTGCCCATATAAATCACATATACCAAAATATATTGCAAGAAAAACTAATGATTGTTCATAGATATTTTGGTACTGATTATTACTAATGACCTGCATGGCCAAGAATGAGAATTGAAACATGCACATCACACCTTTTCATCCTCCCTACACACGATTTTATTCCAAAGCTGTTGACTTACTGTAGCACAAAGGCATGGTCCTATTTCTGTGTGAAGCATTTACACCAACACAGTGGCCATGGTCTGAAGCAACGCTTTGCATATCAGTATTTGCACATACCAGGTGCGTGGTGTAGAATGTTATGCTAATTAATGACTGCTTACACAATATAACATTTGTTATGCAACCTCTGTCTCCTTGATTCTAAATCTCTCATTTCAGAGGAGGTAGCCTACCGACCACAACAGTGGTTGGCAAAGGGAGAGTTGTTGTGTTCAACATATTGAAGGTTTAATGAGGTTTAGTTTTGTTCTGAGACCTTGAAGCAGGGTTTTAACTGAATCACAGTTTTGTATAGCCAGACGTTTGAACTGTGGCACAAAATCTGGTCCACCCTGCAACCGATTCTGGCCAAGAACCGCCTATACTTTTACAAAAAGAGTGTATTCATGCTCGAGCTCAGCTTGTTATACTATGTTTATTTAAAGTAAATTAAGCTTTCCTGCATTTGTTGGATTGATCTTTTAAATCGACTACATTTTCTCTTTTTGAGAGTCATAATTCCCTCTGGGTCCCCTAGAGCCCTCTAGCCATAGATCTGGTCTAAACAGAATTAGCCCTAGAAAAATCTACCGTGTTGTTCAGGAGTTGAGTGATAGAATCAGAAACATCCATATCAGATTTTACTCATAACTAATGCTTATAGTGTCCCAGCAGCCGAGCATATAGGACCATAACTGACAGTGATATGTGAATGGAATAAATTCTAATGGCCCAGCGTAACCGTGGTTTCCCTGGTGACTTCTTTTTAGGACGCAGTATTCAGTAACCTTTTATGACGTGACAAGCAAGTTGCTGAAAGGCATTCCCTCACTTTAAATTACAATTATTTGTTTTTTGCTCTTCCATCTCATCACATGCCCATTTCTCCTTTCTAACTCTGGACATTTTTAACATCAAGGACCAGTGCTCTCCATTATGCATTAAAAGCAAAAATATGTGTAAAAGTACTTCTGATTCAATTAAAGGAAAGGATCTCACAACACGTGCATGTAATACAATGAACTGATGACACAAATGAGAGAATTTTCATATCCTGATACTATTCTTAACAGGTAATTCTATTTAAGAGATCGACCGGATTTGTCAGTTGAAATCAGTTGACATTGACTCCACCCACAGTGCTGAGCTTTATCTGCATAATGAGGTCATCACGCAGGCAGCGCTTTATTGATTTAGAGTCAAGCATTAAAGCATTTCCTGTGCCTGTAAAGCAGTGCTTGCAGATCACGTCTGCTCTTTCCTGTGTCTTTGACAATGCTTTGTGAATTCAGCATGTGTTGGCTCTGTATTTGTTTTTAGCTCTCAAATCAATGCAAGGGGCTTCACAATGACAGCGTGGATATGAAAGAAAAAAGGGGAAGAGTTTCCATCAAAAGAGAAAGCAAGAAAGAAAAGGGAAGTGCATGTACAAGCATGGTTGGTGCTTTGAGAAGACAGAAGAGGATATAGTTTGAAAGTGACACAATTAGTTATTAAACTGAAATAAATTTATTATCTTTTAGATATGAGAGCTGCACACCAATTAAAGTCATAAAGTGGCATTCACAACCATTTTTGTCTCTGTAACGACACATTTTAGAACATACCTTAGTATTAGAGATTTTTTTATGCAACTAATATCCCCTATATTTACATTTTGATTAGGCTACATTTTCCGTCATGCTCACTTAAAGGAGCTGTATGTAAGAAATGTATTTCAATTAATCATAAAAAGGCCCTGATATGTCACTAGACATTAAGAAATCATGTTCATTTCAAATATTTTATATCACTGACAACAGTAGTATGGCTAGGATATTGTCATTTAAAAAGTGGACTTGCAGCCCTCAACTGATGTTGATGTTGTCATGTTGTGTTTTGGTCTGATGCGCCACCCTCCATCTACCAATCACGAAGTCAGTAGTGTTTCGGGATCCGGGTTGCCAGCAATTTGTTAGCCTACTTATGACAAAAAATTGCTTAATGTACATTAATGACAGATAAATAACATTAAATTAGACTAACAGCTACCGTTCTGTCTGTCACATACGAGCATACATCTTTACGATTATACTGTCATAAAACGAGCATAAATCTTTACGGTTATATTTAACTAATGACAATTAGTACATTTTTAAAATACATAATTACTTATCAAAATATCTCTCATGAAGCATAAACATAATTAACAGAAAAAAAACTTATGTGTACGTCTCGTCGTCACTTGCCATTGGAAGCTCATTGAAGCAGCCTACGTTTCTGCTGAATCCTGCAACTTATCTGCCAATCTCGAGTCCTCGAGGGGGTGGGGGAGGGGATACACCGCTCTACGGTATTTTTAAAGTGATTGCAGTACCAGTTTTGGCCACAATCCTACATACGGCTCCTTTAAAGCTGCCGTCGGCAAATTTTTTTTGATCATATTCAGTGAAATCACACTACAATCCGACAGAACAACATAAATAAAGTGGTTTTAGAAAAAAAACCCGAGCTTCTAACTCCACCTGGAGCGTATTATTTGTTTTGCAAAAATTGCTCCCGGTTCATTGTGTCCAATCAGCGCAGGGGGGTGTGAGATCTGACTGACAATCACAGGTCGTGCACACCCCTCGCGCACGTTACAATCACATGCACACGCTTGAAGTTCGCACAGTAACGAAGAGTGATGGCGGAAAAGATTCCAACTCCTCAGTTAACCTCAAGAGCTAGGAGGTAAAAACAACACAGGAAAAGAGAACACCTGCTGAAAAGAAAGAAGTAAAGAAAGAAAGCGACCGTGCCCGTAATAAAACCAGGATCAACATCGGATCGGCATTTGAAAGGTGGAGAGATTTACGTGATTTAATTGGGTTCAAGCTGGATGCAGAGCTTGCAACATTTCTTCTCGACAGGTAATTGTGCTTTATCAAGCAGTTACTTTATTTCTTCGTGTTATGTTAGTAATCTAAGTATGTTTGCCCAAATGTGTTGGTATGGATAGCTAACGTTAGCACTTGTTGGGAAGGATCGTGGTGCACAAGCACTGACGAGCACGAACTCGGTGGGAGGGTATTCGTTGATAGTGGGGGAGGGGCACGAGAGTTGTAAACATTCAAAATTTTGCCTAAATCCACTCAATCTGCCAGACTTGCCGACTGCACCTTTAAGTAATTCTTCAAAAAACATACTGTCTAAAATCACTTTGCATCTAACATGGATTAAAGCTCCAGGAAAGATCAAGTCAGGAAGTAATTTATCTCTGTATGGGAAGAAAATGAATATTGTAATTTCCTGTAAATGTTTACAGTGAAGCCTGATGCTTTAGGCACCTAAAGTACCTAAATCCAAGTTTATTAGCTGTATGACAACGCAGATTTATCCCAAATCACTTTTACTTATCCAGTCTTAAGGAAAGATTTCATTAGAAGCCCTGCTATGTGTTTTACTGTTCCTTCACTTACGGTTTATTATGATGTAGTGAAAGACATAAACGAGCAGTCTCATCCAGGTTTATCCTTGTTTGGTAAAGGGAGCACTGTAATGAGCTGAGGTCTATGGCTCTCACACAAGCTCACAATGAAGGAGAGAGAAAGAAAATGTGTTGGATATAGTTCCAGTCAAGAGATATTTATTTAATTGGTTGATCTTTTTCATTGAAATTAAATCATAGAGATAAACACAGGAAAAAGCATGTATAATGAATGGATGTCTAATAAAACAAATCAAAATATTTTAACAGATAATTTATGACACTGTCATTACAAACTGTATGGCTCACAATGTTACTCAGTAGCCAGAATCTTTATACAGAATGGACTTCAAAAACCACTAACACTTGCAAATTAAGAACAGTAAGTAAGTCATCAACGTTTTATGGAAATAATCTTGTCAGTATTCAATTTAAACAAAAATATCTTGACCCCCTTTTCTATTAATGAGAATTAGGAAGCAAGCTACAGTAGGTCTGCTGACAGTTATAGAAATACACATTTGAATTTTTTTTTGTAAGAATTTAGAGAGTAGAAAATGATTGTATCACTATTTCTTATATACATAGAAGGCACTTTGAGAATTGGAGTAAAAGTCCAAATGACTGAAAAGATATCAGCTGCATCATGCTCATCCAGCATGTTTAAAGAGTATGTACCGCCCACCCAGGCAATGCCATATGGGTAACTAATTAGACAGAAAGCAGAAATGTTTGACTGATAAATGCTCAAATACAGAGCAGAAGCAATAGTTTCATGAATTCCCTTGAATCGAACATATTATTATTAGAATCCATTACTAAGCAGACCTAGTCATAAGTAATACGATTCGCATTTATTGATATGTACGTGTTGATTCAATCATCGATACAGAGCCATGCTCTTGCTCTGATAAAGGTACATGTAACCGTCACAAAAGAGTCGCTTCGCCACACCTTCCATCTCTCGAGGCACTTGATTTGCCAGCTGAGCCAGAGACATATGTAGGTACTGGCCAACCTCTGGACATACACGCACTTCTGGGATGTTATAGCCATTGCTTTCACCTACAAACAGATAAGTTTGTGATCTAATGTGCAAACTCACCAAAAGTGTTGAACTCAATCCAAGCACACATTCCACACACATTCACTTACCAACGCGGTCAGCCATACTATCAAAGAAGATCCAGTCAGTATCCCGAGGTCCATATTTCACGAAAGAGACATAGTGGCTGGTCTCAATGCACAGCACAGCAAACAGCTCTAGTTTCTCCCGTGGAGGAGTGCGTGGATCAGACCCTGAACTCTGTGAGTAAGAGAAGCCCTGAGGAAGATGCAGGCTTCTAGTTTTGTGGCATCGACGCTGCTTGTGAGAGTGAACCTACATAAATCAATTCCAAGATAAAATTTTTATTGTGAAATGTACAGGTCAAGGGGCATGCTTAACTGTGGTTTTAACAGTACCTTTTAACATTATTTTTTATAATCAACTGATTGTATTGCATAGGCTTTATATGGTCAAGCCTATGAAGGTGCCCCTAGGAAAGGACAACGCATTCTCATCCTTTGGCGTCATATAGGTGACGCCATATGACATTTCGTCGAAATCATACGCACATGGCACCCTTTAGCGTCAATATAACACGCACTGTTATGGGTAGGTTTAGGTCTGGGGTAGAGTTACGGTTATGACGCCTTGGGATCTGCGTCTCATATTGAAGCTAAAGGATGCCATGTGCGTCAGATTTAGACGAGCGTCACATGTATGACGCCTTGGGTTCTGCGTCTCATATTGATGCTAAAGGATGCCATGTGCATATGATTTTCGACGAAATGTCATATGGCGTCACACATAGACATAATAAATACATAGACACCCTATTGGCTGCTGGAGCGTACGTCAACGGCGGCGCCATGTCAATGAGGGCAACTTGCACATTCCTCTCATTATGGGAATTGAGAAAAATGCCTGTTTCGTGCGCTGCTTGGGGCCGTACAAGTCGCCACACAATTGAAAACAGGTCTCTGGGAATTACCTTTCACAAACAAGACTGAACATTTTTTTCTGGTTGTATTTAGTAATTATATAATTAATAATAGTAACGTACACCATGTGCAAACCACTGAAATCGGCTGATAAATGTAAACATTATTATTGTTTTTATCAAGGGAAACCGCAGCTCACCCGTTTACTTGCATTTGTTCACAGCGCAGTCTTGCCCTCCGCAAAATGGCGGACACGTAGACGTATCGCAGCAACGCTCCAAAGCGGCCAATAGGGCGTCTATGTATTTATTATGTCTATGGCGTCACATGTATGACGCCTTGGGATGAGAACGGGCTGGAAAGGACTGTATCTATGCAACATAATTGGTAAATAATATTCAGATAAATGCAGAATGTTTGTTTAACACCCTACCCGGGTGGAACATTTCAAACAGAAATATTTGAATCCTGTATCACTAAACAATGTGTCTCTGAAGCACTCAGCACACTCTTCATTCGCTAGCTGACCACACAACACACACGGCTGAGGACCTAAAGAACAAATGTACATAAACACACACCTCAAATGTCTTATAAGAAACTGGGAAATACATTAACAGGAAAGACATTCATATTTGTATAAACGTTTAAGACAAATTACCATCAGCGAGAAGACCTGTGATGTCCAGTTCTATAGAAGGAATGATTTTTGGAAACATTTTGAAACTCTTCCCTGAGCGAGGCATAGTAAGAATCAGACACGCAGGCACCTGGAGGAATAAGTAAAAGTTTGAACATACGATAACTTATACATCTAGATTGTGAATCCGTTTCAATTAGATATCAAGAAAACACATACAAGTTGTCTATCCATTTGGGTCACACCAGAAATATTTACGCAGAGAGAAACAGTACCATCTGCAGGTCATGCATTGAATGTCCAAGCAAAGTAGGACAAATAAAGAACCAAAAGCAGAATCTCAAACACAAAACATGCAAAGAGGCGAATGATACCTCTGCTAGTTTCAGACTGTTGCTGAAAAACGAATGTTCCAGTAGCTGTTGAACCGTCGGCAGGACTAAATGGTGGTTGTAATCCATAAAGATTTGGTAGTAGTAACAGCTTTGCTCTTTATGTCCACTTCCTGATGGGCTGCTGAAGGAAGTGATACATACAAATATATTAAAACATAAACTTGTATAAACTAGAAGGCATTCTCTTGCCAAGACATATTTTGCAGAGGTGATCTTATAATGGGAGTGAATGAACTCAATGGGTGTTTGGCTGAAAGACGAAAGTCATATTCATCCCATCATCACCAAACTCGGTCAGCATGACGTCAAGACACTGAGGATGCTAAATTTCATCTTCAACCAAGGGTCTGTAAGTTCTAACCTGAACAGGGTAGAGTCCATATAACAGGAGTTGCAGTGACCCTGAATGCCCTTCATTGCAAGAGGATTTGATATCTTAGGTGAGTAAATTATGGGATAATTTTCATTTTTGGGTGAACTCACCCTTTAAGGGCATATTTACGCTTGGTCACTTCATGTGTTTTTACTGATCATATAGCTTAAAACTGTTTTTCATTTTCCATTTGGACACAAAAATGCATTTTGGAGGCCATTTACACCTGGTCTTTCCACAATCGGATAGCTATCTGATCAGAGAAAACGCATTAAGTGAACAGGTGTAAACAGGCCCTAAAATATTACCAATTTTTTTTTTAGTAGTGTTTATAATATAAATATATAATGATTGGGATTATTTATTTGACACTACATCAAAAAGTCCAAAAGAAAATTAATGAAATCATGAAGGAAGCAGAATAGCTATATTCCTTAAGATTCCCATCCCTATTCCCTACTGAAAAATACGATAAAATCAATGAAAAAGTGCCCCACCAGAGTTTAAGTGGTGGATCTAGAGAGAGAATCTCTTGCATGATGAGAGAGAGGAACTCTTCAGGATCTGCACACATAAATAAAAACACTATGCTTAGTCCAATTCCATGAAACAGTTAAGAGATCTTTTATAGATAATGAGATATAAATAATTTGTGCAAACAGCTGTGTAATATTTTGGATCTGCGTTTTGATGACTTGCAGAGAAATGTAAAGTTGGACATTTTCCTTCAATATTCTGTTTGAAATCTGACATAGTTAACAAAGCTGAATTCGGCTATGACATCAAGAAGAAAGCGAACCCTTCTCATCTGTGGTGTAAGTGGGGCAGCGTTCCCGATTTTGTAATTGCTTCCGCAGATTCATCACACTGCACTCTGGTACAAAACCATGCCTGTAAATATGAGAGAATATGTGGTTATTCGAGCTCTGCCATATGTATATATGTGTCTGTGACTGAAACTTCTTTCAAATTTCAATTTTACAAATAAATAAATAAAAATAAAAATAAAAAAACAATTCGATACAAAGCTGAAATCTCACTTGCGGAGAGGATTGACAATGCTTTTCAGTAGGATGCTTTGAATGGTTTTATCTTGCGTGGACTTAAAAAGCAGAGAATCCAGAACTGATGAACAGGAAAACACACTGGATAACAAAAAATAATAATAAAAAAAAAACCGTTGAGAAATGAAAACTAATATATATTTAAATTGTGTGTTAATTTGTTGATTTTACTTTTGTAATTGCTATAGGGGCGATTCACATTGCACTGAATATTTGTGAAGTCTGTACATTGTATATATACTTTAAAGTTTATTCATATTATTATTATTATGAACTTTATACAATTTTTTTAACGGTTTTCTGTAAAAACATTACATTTGCATGTAATCAGCAAAGTTTATAAATCTTTTCATCTTCAACCAAGGGTCTGTAAGTTCTAACCTGAACAGGGCAGAGTCCATATAACAGGAGTTGCAGTGACCCTGAATGCCCTTCATCTGACCAATCAATCGCTTTGGCACATCTTCTGTTCTAATAGGTGGTATATTCTCCTCTTCCACATATGCCTCATCTGTTACAGAGAGAAAAAAAATGAGGCACAAAAGTAAAGTTCCACAAGTTGCACTACAGTAGGCGGCGACATATATTGTGGCTACCAGTGCAGTCCTTGAGAATGTTTCACTTTCTACTGCTAAACACTTGACACACCTGTTTCAGGTACGTTGTAATATCAAAAAATCTATAGGTAAGGACTCACCAGGTAACCAAGTCTTACCAGAGTTTCCATTAAACCCCTTCTCCTTTACAGCAGAGAAACGATCATCAGGCCGACAAATTGACAGTTTCACAAATAAACCACTTTGAGGAGGACATTTAAAGTATTGTTTTCCTTTATATGTTCCATCACTCACTCCACTGCTGTCCTCCTAAGAACAAATACACAGATTTTTAAAAGAATTCAACAATTGGCTGGCTAGTGTTCTTTTCTTTCAGAACTACAGGAATTCCTCAAAGATGACAACTGATAAAGTATATAAAGAATATTATAGCCTACCACTTCCAGCAAAGCACTCTTTTCAGGATGATCAGGTAAAAATCCTATCCAGCGCACAATTCCATAAGCTATTTTTTTCCCCACAATAAACTGGACTAGGGAGCCAACAGAAATTTCTTCAGAATCAGGAACACCCCCCATGTCTGGGCTTTGATAAGTGTCCATTTTCTCAGTTTCATCTGGTCACGAAAAAACAAAAGAAAAAGTATTTTAAGAAACTAACTCCATTATATGTAAAGGATAAAAAGTATCACTTATGTAAATGCCCTAATACTTGTGTAATGAGTACACGTGGCGACACATGCATATGCTACCTTTATTTAACAGCTCCTCTTTAATTACACAATCCAATGGGACTGTCATCTCTCCTCCTTGCTTCCCCTCTTCATCTTTATCCTAAGAAGAGGAACGTTTTAGGAAATCAATTCTGACTTTTAATTATAACACTGTACTAAAACTTATCTTTGTACGACAGATTGTTTTTCTTATACACACATCATTATTTAATGTTTAATAATCAGTGTTTGATGCAGATCTGTAATATTCTTTTAATTTAGATGTAGGCTAGTTGACCTGTAACGTTAGGGATATTTTTATGCTGCTGTTACATATCAAAATTTCCCACATGGGATTAATAAAGTATATCTAAGTTTGAGTTTTATCTTTAGCTCTAAGGAAAGTGTTCAAACATTTTTCACACAAATTTATTTTATCAGTTATTTATCACCCTCGTGTGTAAAATTCTAAGTGTGAACAAACAAAGTCAAACAGGCTCAGAACCACAGTAAGTAAACAATTTATTTTTGGGCAAAATATTCATTTGGATCACTCTAATGAGAAATCAATACTCACAGTAGATATGAGAACCATTTTACCATCTGGGCTGTTCTTTATAGCCATAACCATGCCATGGTGCGCATTTTTGTCACCAAAAAAGGTTACTCTGTCTCCAACATTGAGAGGCTCAGTAGATGTCATGGATGGGGAAGACTGAGAAGGTAATCGCGGTGCTGAAGGTTTATGATCCAGTGGTTTGATTCTTGTAAAAGGGGCAAAAATGCCTGAGTTCTTGGGACATGTGAAGTAGGTCTTGTTGAGGTAGGAACCATTATTTTGACCTTTTCCTATATCTTCACCCTAAGAACAGACGAGAATAAAGGACTTTCATATTACCCTTAGTGGATAATCCTTTGTATTGCTCAACCTTTATTCTCTCTTTAACACAACTACAGGACCATTCTCACTCACTTACACACACAAACTACTCACCTGCAGTTCCACCCCAAAGAAGACTCCTGTAATAGGTTCAAAGCTACAATATTTGATATTCCCAATGTATCGAATCACACCTTTGAGCCATTTCTTATTATACTCCACGCAAACCCGACTGTCTAAGGACAGATTTGAAGCCTCCTCTAAAGCCTTAGGGTCAGTCAGTGCAACCAGTCGCTCTGTATTGGATTCAAGAGCCAGCAGTAATTCTGCTGACCTGAGTGACAATGGTTTCAGTAGATGTGTATTAATGTCTGTCTGCAATGCTCTGCCCACACAAAATACAGGTAAAATGTCTGTGTTGTTTCCCTTTTTTCTTTCCACATATAGATCCTGTTTAATTAAGCAGATTTCACCAGCTTCTATGTACCCAATTGGCGGTGTTGCAGTTAAGATGAAGTATATATTATTGTTGGCTGAAGCCATATCTTATGTCACTTGGAAAACTATGTGTGTGGCTTTCAGGTCGACACCAGTGTTTCCAGAATGGGCAAGGGCCTAGCACTGGAGTCTTCAGTTATTTGCTCACTTCGAGCAAAGTTTATTCTTCCCGTACAGGTACGTCATTCAAGTACCTCTAAGTAAAGAAAAGTGACGTTTAATCGTTTAAAACAACTGCGCTGGCAGACAGGAACAGCTGTGTAGACACTTCCTGCAAAACAGTCAATAGTTAGAGATAGTAAGTTTTGTTTGTTAATAGTTCATTGACCTGGTAGACTACATGGCTAATGAAACGAAGTTTTTAAATACTAATCTGAAGCGACATCTTTAAATTGATAATTCCCAATTAAAATGCAAAAACATTCGAGCTTATTATGCGCATTACTTACCTAACTTACCGATGTCAGTTAGCGTTAGTACTTTCGATTTCTGTTTACAAAAACGAATCTCGTTAAAAACTGTCAATCTTCTTCCAAATAAGAAATACACCTAAAAGGTTGCTAGAATAATTATGTGATTGTCGGATTGTTCTTACAACCAGGCGCAGTTTATTTGAGCTCAAAACCAAAACGATAGAGTCATCTGTTGAAAGGCGTGTTGTGATTGGATGTTGCTTCTATACGTAATCACAGGCGTCGTCGCAGTTTTATGACAGCCGTGTTTTGGTGTGAAGATGGCTGAACGTGAAGCGCTAAAGAGAGAAATAGAGGAGCTGCAAAGTAAGTGTGATATTTTATTTATCGCTCTTCTAGCGTAATTTAACAGTAATTTCAGCATTTCCCCAAACTCTACGTTCGTTATTAGCCCCATTTAAAGGAGGGTTGAGTAACACAATGTGGCTGACCAAACGGTTTTTCACTAACGCTAAAACAATAACGTTACTCTGTACTGTGTCTGGATTAACACCTTTTGAGATGTTTATGTCTTTCTTTCCCATATGCTAATTTTTATTTTTTATCGCTGTTGGTAGTTATTTGCCGCTAGCTGTAGAACAGGTTCAGAAATATACAGGGCAGCAGTGGCAGATACGAAAGTGACATAAGTTAAATGCCCCTTAAAAATATGATGAATGTCTCTGTTCGTTTATCTGTTATTAACATTTGGTATGTTTAATAATATTCTATTCTATATAGCATTCTCTTCAGTCTGCTGTCACATGTTTGCTTTTTTTTGGTGGCTTTTGAATATGTAATATTAAATGGTTTTGACGGGTTTCAAACGATCTCCAAAATCTGCAAACTTTGAAACCATAGTTACATAAAAATATATTCCGACATATAAGGCATAAGGTATAGACATTTAGCAAAATGAATCCACTATATTCTAGCAGAGTGTTTAATGTTTTATGATTTATGCATATATTCTAAAATTGTGGTTTAATGATTACATATGCTGTGCATTTGATTTTGTAGTTATCTACTATATTATTTCACATAGTTGAAATTCATTTGAAGTATTTAACATAAATGGATAGTTTACAAAAATTGCCATTGAAAATGGAAAGATCTATTCCATATCTTGCATTGACTGAAATTTCTGGCTCCTTTTTAATCTTGTCAGTTGAGCTTGAGTATAATCTCAGGACTTTGAATGCTATTTAATTTCACACTACTTCTTTACTTTGCAGACCTCATTAATGACTATAAAAGCACTCATGGTGACATTCCCTCAAGCTCTGCCCAGTGGGATCATGCCAGACACGGTTCAAGGAGGGGCCAGAGTCAGGGTCATGCCTCACATTACACACAGTCATGTTCATCAGTACCACAGCCATATGTGCCTCATTCTTCTGGCAGCTGGAGGAAAACATACTCTCTTAACAACAAGACAAACAGGGCCGTTGGGAGTCTGGAGTCTCACCCAGCTCTGGACCACCTGAACCAGCATCCTCACCGCATCGCTATATCTGGAGCCACTGCTACTGGGGATGATGTTGGACTTGTTGGGAATAACAGTGTTTTATTTAAAAAGTTGACAACTGAAGAAATGAAGAGTAAATCTGCAACATATTCCCTCAGTGTACAAAGTGAAACTTCAAAGGAGAGGAAAAGTGACGCCTGTGGAAAAAGGACTGTGCTTATATCTGCAGCAGGAAAAAACGATCATGGCTGTTCATCTACCAATGAACTAACTGACTCTACTTCATCGTCAGAGCCTGAAAGGAAGATAAAACCCACTTTGAAATCATCCTCAGCTGTGAAGAATCCCTCTATCCTTTCAACTGTTAAACTTCCAGCTCAACTTCAAGTCAAACCACACCTCCCCACTGCTGCCATATCCAATAGGACTGTTGTATTGCCATCAGCCAATAAAGATTCTTCTATGGCTTCTTCTACTTCTAACCTTCAGTCTCAGGCTTCATTGAGTCCCACAAAGCTCCTTCAGTCTCAGGCTTCCTTGAGTCCCACAAAGCTCCTTCTGTCTCAGGCTTCCTTGAGTCCCACAAAGCTCCAGCTTAAGCCAGACTCAACTCAGACACGGATAGCATCGCCATGCCATAAGAGATCTCGGTTTACTTGGGTGAAAAACCAAGAGATGGTAAATATAAAAAGCGCACCTAAGCCAGTGAATTCTCTCTCCCCAGCCTCTGAATCCTCTCCTGGGACAGCCACTGTCAGAAGAGTCTCCAGCTTCAACAAGAGGGTGTCTCGCAAGCCTTTGTCTCTTTCCCTTGGAGCTCCTAAGACCTCAAAGTACACATGGGTGTCTTCATCTTGTTCCCTGTCAACAGCTGGGAAAGCAAACACTTCAACGAAAATGCTACGGAAGCCTCTTTCACCCAAATCTATTAAAATCCCTGTAAGATCCTCTCAAGGTGGACTGGAGGGACACAAAAAAGAAAAGAGATATGGCACAACCTCGACAACTTCATCCAAAAAATCTAGAGCTGGGGGTGCTACTACATCCCATACTGGACATACTAGCCGCTATCGCTGGAAGGCGGCTGTACAAAATGCGACAGCAAATGCATCTAGCTCAACTTCTAGGACTACCCATAAGAGCACAGTGTATCGATGGACAGCTAATAAGAATGCTCAAAAAGGGGAAAAGGGATCTGCTGTGTCCTCAAGCTCAGCCCGCATTAACCCTACTACCACTCCACTGTCAGCTGGTGCCTTCAAGCTCAGGAGCCAAACCAAGATCATCAGAAAATCTGTTAGCAAGTGAGTTCTACTTTAAGGCCAGTTCACACTGCACCGACAGACGCCAACCTGTGGCAAAAGACACTTAGTCTAGTTTTGTTGGATCAGTGTTTTATACTTGTTGTCGGTGTCTGTTGCCATTGGTCTTGTTTTTGCTGTGTGTCGTGAAATCTCCGAGGAGGCGTTTACACTACAGCGTTTTTAACTAAAAACCCAAAACTTTTTGGCCATTCATTAACGTGACAGGTCTGGGCCCTGAAAACACAAACTTTTGAAAACCGGTTTCAAAGTGTACGTTTTTGAAAATTATACCATTATACCGTTTCCTTAAACTACAAAATCTGCGAATTTGTGAAAACGGAACAGCGAGTTTTATTCACTTGCATATTACATGCTCATTCTACAGACCTTATGCACCAGAGAAACAAGTGTGCAGAGTATTGTCAATAGAATATTGTCTTTGAACTTCCGTTTTTGCGTTTACTCTGTATATAGCTATGGCATCGCTGTCGAGGAGTAGCCTAATTAGCTGGTGAAGTGGATTTACTTATTGTAAAGTTAACAAAAGTTATGAGGATTGTAATGTTGAAAGGAGATGTCTTAACAAATGTCAGTAGACAGGTAAGATTTTAAACGAGCCGTTCGCAAGATCACTGTGAAAATACAGACCGGACGACAAAACGAGCGCAGAGTTGAAAAGGGGTGGGGCTACATAAGGTCTAGGTGCATAGAGTTTCTTTACAAAGTGACATCGCCAACTACTGGCCTGGCATGTATAAAACAGCGCTTTAAGCAGATCTGTGTGAACGGGGTTCGTTTTGATTACGTTGTTGTCTGTATGCGCAAAAACGCGAACGAAAAACTTTTCCGTTTTTAGTATATCATTATTGTGTAAACGTACCCTGAGAAATTACATACTATAATCTGGTGATTGTCTGCGTTTGTCAGCGTCTGTTGGTGCAGTGTGAATCGGCCTTTAAGTTTGTAACGGAATGTACCATTATGTTGGATGTTATGAATAATTTGAGATGCACCGATATAAAAATGTTGTCGGCCCGATACTATAAACAGATAATTATTTTCATGTTATGGCCAATATCTTCTAAATGCCTGATATTAAAAATGTTATACTATTTGACTAAATAAATAAAAAAATAAAACGCTTAAACTAAAATCAGATACATTTAGACATCACACTATTGCAATGTACAGTATAAACAATTATTTTTTATATATAATATAAAAATCTATAAAATATATCTATAAATATTTCATAGGCTGCTCTTTGTGAGTACAGTCTCTATGATTAGATTTTTTTACTAATTCTAAATGTAGACACATTTTGCAACATATTTTATCAAAAAGTACAGAAAACCCTGTGCATTATATGACCCCTTTAAAGTCTAAAATGATTATTAGTTGCAAATGTCACAGCTCGTAGCAGTATTTTTCTTAATGTCCTCTAGATGGCAGCACTTTCTTCTGCACTTCAATTGAACAAACTAACCATAGCCTACTCTTATTTTTTTTTATTGACTTTTGTAACATAATACAAATCATATATTTTTTTTACAGGAATTCTTACAGCATTTAATGCATGTTTGTCTATATGCAGTCCCTCCTTAGAGAGAAGATACAGCCCTATTGTGCAGACTATAAGGAGCCGGTATTCTTTGTGGAGGCGGACACATGCTCAGGTGAAGACTCCAACCAATGCCAGGCGAGCACAGCCCAAAGTGCTGGTTTCATTTGGCAGACACAAGCTCCGCCGCCTCACTCTCACCGCCACCTCATTAGCGACCTCAAGATCAGGTCAGTTACTATGACTGCACATTCACGAAATGCTTTGCAACTCTCAAAACACAATGCAACTTTTCCTCTGCCTTATTAAATGAATAGATTGTTTTTACCCCCTCTGTGACTAATAGGCTTAATTAGTAATCACCGAAAACAATCTCTGGAAAATTAATTATCACTGTTTTGTTTATATTCCTCTGAGAGGGATTGAGATGGGCTTTATGTACCCATGGAAACACAAACCTTCAGCATAGATTAACTGTACACTGGGGAGTACTGTTGTGAAAATAAAGTCTTAATTTAGATGATCTCATGGAAATCTTTGCTACTTCCTGTCAATCAGAGACTTGCCTGCACTGTCTAGATCAGTGGTACACAAGAGTGCCCTCATATCGCAGCCTGACCCATTTTTCAAATAGTTTTTTTTTCTTCATTTTTTTCTTTTAATTTGTAATTTGTTAGTTTAATAGCCTTTATCCCAATGGATATACTAGGCATTTGCTTACCCTTTTATTGTTCTTACTACTTATGCATTTGTTAATGCTGAAATACACTACTCAACTTTTGCCCAGAATTTGTCTTGATTTGCATTCTGGACATGTTGCTGAAAGACGGAGCCAGTCTTCAGATTTTGGGCAGTATGTATTTGACAAATTTTGCAAGAAAAAATGCATAGTATATGATCGTCACAGGCTTCAGTTCTATCCACTATAATCTGTTCAGTCAGAGGTTATCAAGCATGTCTGTTATTTTGAGCCGATTTTATAACACATTCATTGCTTTTGTCACATGTTTCCACGTGAGTTTGAATGAAAAGTCTGGTAGTGTGTGATCCTCAGTTGTTTAATGTATAATACCCATTTAACTCTAACAATTTGCAAAGTCAGGAAGTGTACAATGCCTAGAGTTTAAAAACTGTTCAGATTTTAAATGTTGTGTAGCATATTCCTGCCTTTAGAGTGAGCATTGGTGGGAACCAGGTAGTACTTGGATGTTCTGATTTGATCAGAGGTGGTAATGGGCTTTGTGAGCCACTATATTATCATTTAAGACTAAGCTTGCATTGAATATTGTGCATTATTGCTGCAAAATTCACAACTTCTCTACCATTGGTAGCTTTTGAACTGCAAATTTCTGTCTTTTAACAGACTTTATAACTTTTTAACACATGTGACTGTATTTAGTCTCTGCAGAGGTTTTTCTTTTGTCTGAAATCCCCTAAATGGGGAATATCATGAATTAAGTCTACTGTCTGACCAACAGAGGGCAGCATGATCTCAACAGCCTGATTGGTTTAGGAGGGAGTAGGCTAGGTTTGGGTGTGATGGCCCGTATCCTCTGGGGATAGGAGGAGTTAATTAATTGCCCAATCGGGCCATGATGGTGTACATGTGCCGATAGCGGGTAATTTGCAGCAGTGGCGCGCCGTATACGGCTACACTATCAAACCCTGCCAGCGCTCTCGCTCAGTAGATAAAAAGGAGCTAATGCGTAATTATCCCTTTGCAAATTGGATTGTTTTAACGAACTGGAGAATATAAGCCCAACCTGATGGAAAGCAATCACTGTTTTTACAGCCAACTCCACCCCCTCCCTATGAAGGCAAGCCGACAATCTCACTGTATTCGAGTGTCAGTATCACTGCCTTCCTTTTCCATACCTGTAAATTTGCCTGTGTCTCTCTGATATTATTGCCACCCAGGTTTGAAATAGGAAATTTTGTCTTGTTCTAATCCAGCCAGGTGGTGCATCTGTTTGGTTGGATTTGAAGAGAGAGGGGCGAGCGGGAAATACAGGGTGGGTGATGGAGGGGTTAGCCAGAGGGACTCTGTGCAGGAGATAAGAGTGGCTAATAAAGAGCAAATTGAATTACTAATGAGGAGAAAGAGGGCAGCCATGTTAAAAACCACCACTAACTGCCTCTCCTCACTGCCATGGCCACTGCCGCGTGACATCTCTTAATTTCTTCTCTGATGAGTGCCCACCACATGTGTCTCTCTCTCTCTCTCTCTCTCTCTCTCACTCCCTCCCTCTCTATCTGTTTACCGAGGCTGGTTGGTTATCTGTTGGGGGATTTAAAGGGGCATAAACCTAAGTGAGCAGTTAGGAGCGTAATGAATTGCGGGCAGGGGAGAAGCGCCTCGATAATCCCATAAAATAGATAAATGACAGAACACAATAGTGAGGAGATGAGAGGGAGGGAGAAAAGGAGAAGAGAGGAAATGAAGCCGCCTGAAGCATCTCTACAGAATTTGGCTTAGGAATCTTGAGGGTTCATACACAAATAAGGGCAACTTGGTGTGCACTGATTGTTCTTCACTCCCTATAGAACACCTTCATATATTTGTGGAAACATATACACCCTTAGTTACAAGGTCACTGTGGCTATTAGGGATGCACCGGAATTTTGGCCTCCGAAAATGGCATTTTTGTTTTTTGGCCGAAAGAAAAAAAAGGCCAAAAACATGAGCCTAAAATATATCCCGGCCCCCAGTATTCAGCGCTCAAGTTTCACTCTCGCGTAGCATTTTTGGTAACTTTGCAAGTGGCACCACTTCCGAAGATGCACAAAAAATTCCACAGGAAGTGGTGAAGTCAAGCAGTCTGACACACATATCGTTAACGGTGGGTCCTTGTGGTAATTACAGTATGTGGACAGGAAATCCAAACGCTCATCATCTATTGACTTCAAATATGGCTTATCATTTGAAACATGTAAGTAGTAGCAACTTTACGTGGCCGCTCACTCTAACGTTAACCTAGATGAATGTGCACCGTGAAGTATACTGTGCTGACTGCAATAATTTATATTAATTAAATTAAAATAGATGTGCAATTAGTTGACTAATGGCTTAAATGAATGTCTACTAGTCAACTAGAAAACTAGAGCCCTAGTTAAATCTGATTCTACGAATCAACTAAATGAAGAATAATATATTGATATATTGATATTTAATATTATTTATATATATTTTGTCCAATATTGGTGTCTTTAAATAAAAATGTGGTTATTTTAATTCATTGGCTTGTATTTTTAAAAATTCAGATTCAGTATAATTATTGAATTTAACAATAATAATAGTAATACAAATACAACAAAAAATGATTTAAAGTTGATGATCTTCATTTTTTCCTTTCTCCTACTTTTTATTTTATTTTAATCAAACAATCATAACTTTGTTAGCTTACTAAACATTTTGTTCATAGGATATGTAAGCGACGTAGATTCACTGACGAACGTGGGATGGACATTTTGAGTTTGTTGTACTATTTTTCTATAACATTAAAAATGTTGACACACAAAATTTGTCAATTACTCATGCACACCTCAATATTTTTACATAATAGTTTAATTTAAAATAAATTATTTTCATCTTTCAAATTCATTAAAGAATTCATTAATGAAGATTTCAACATTGATATTAAGAAATGTTTCATATTAGAAAATCAGCTTTAGATTTTTTTCAGAAGAATCATATGATAGGCAGCCTGAAAAAAATCCAGAATCCTGCTTTTTAGTATTTCTTAACTTTTTTACTTTCTCAAATAATCAAAACAAATTTTAAAACAAATAATAAAAAAAATTATTTCTTGAAGACTTTATATGAGCATTATATGGGTAATACGCAATGTTGTGTACATATCTGACGGTGGCTTCAGATCTCCTCCTCATGTGTCCTTGTGTAGGCAGCCTCTCCATGTGTTCGAGCGATTAACTTCAGGGAGCTGTGGCTTTATTTGGTAGGATGTATACACCCTTCCATTCCACATACACAAATACACACTGTTCAGGTCAAAGTTTTAACATCTCCTCTGCAAATGATTGGGATTTTAATGTGTAAATCAGAGGGCAGTGTGTATCTTGTTCAGGTGGCAATCTCGGGTATACAGTGTATACACATGCTGACCTGCTTAAGCATCGATATGGAAGGTTTACGATTAAGTTATGATTTAGTTGGACACATCGCTCTTCTCGTAAATGCATATTCGCATAGTCATGTACCGCAATTCCACAAATGCCGCCATAAATACACCTTAGCCCTGACCCACCTCCATAGGGGTCCTATTACAAAATTTGCACCTTTTTATTTACCCATAAATCACTTGTCCGGTCTTTCACAGCTCTGATCCCACTGGCCTTTTATACTCGTTCTGTTGGTGCCGTCCCTCACCATCACACGTAAAGTTTACATGCATGCAGACGGTTTCCACACATGCAAATGTCAACAGCGTCCTAAATATTGGCTTGTAACCTTAATCTTTTAGGTTTTACTTAGTTTTTGTATTTTTGTCAAAAAAGAGCAATGCAGGATTTATGATCTGTGATAATGTACATCACGACATTTCAATTTGGAGGTGTGCAGAGGCATTTTAATCTATGCATAGCTCTAGCCTAATTCACAGGGTCCCAACATAGTGTTCATTCCTTTCTATACAACAAGCAAGGGATATCTATAGAAGTTCAGGTCATTCGACAAAATTTGTTTGGTCTCATAAGCATGTATTATGTTCGTTGTAAAGTGCGGTGTAAGGAAAGTAATGTTTTACGAAGGGTTTGTGTATATGTTGATCCTGTCTCATCTATTTTTCCAAAATACATGTAAAACATACAAAATTAAAAACATACAAAACATTAAAAAATACAGTAAAAACAGTTATAGTGTGAAATATTATTCCAATTTAAAATAACAATTTTAATGCATTTTAGAGATTCTTTGATTATTGTGTGTGTGTCATGGCGATGGTAGACCATTCTCCGACAGCTCCAAAACGGAGTCCCTCCATCCATTTCGGTCAGAACCCAAGTCTGCAGGCCTCGACGATGTTCAGACTCATTTTTTCCAGATCCTCTTCCAACCTGTTGAACCATCTTTTCTTTGGTCACCCTCTCCTTGTCCCGTGGACGTTGCCGAATAGAGCGACATTTGGAAGTCGTTCTGTTTTCATTCGGACCATGTGTCCAAAGTATCCAAGCCTCTTTTTCTGAATTCACTGCACCACACCACTTTCCATCCCCAACTCTCTACTTATGTCGACGTTTCTTATTCGGTCTCTTCTTGTCACCCCTTGGATTTTCCATAAGCAATTCATTTCAAACACTCACTGTTTATTCTTCTCTGCTTATCTTAGTGTCCATTCTGAATTATATAGTAGTATGCTGATTATTAAAAAGTTCAAAAGAACAATGAATATTTGACATAGAAATGTGTTGTAACATTTTACAGACGCAAGTGATTGGGTGATTGAGTGAGTGGGTGAGTGAGTGAGTGGATAGCTAATCTCTCTCTCCCTCTCCCTCTCCCTCTCCCCACTGTATATATATATATATATTTTAAGCATTAGCACTGGAATGCCGTTTTGTATTATCCCAGCCCAATTAAACCCCCTGCTGGCAACCATACACAGATTATACATTTTAGAGGTGACAGCCAGTGCGTCAGTCTCCCCTTGCCCTTAAGCGTTCGTTCCTTATGTGGTTTGTTTGTTTATTTTAGTTTGTTTTTTTGCATCACTCACTAGTTCACACTTCCTTTAGTTTCTGCCACTTTTTTTTCACACCGCTGCTGCTCCCTCATCTGCTGGATCTCATTCCCAGCTCTCCCACACCTCCCGTTCTTACATGTGTCTCTACCATATTGAGTAAGCATCCCAGCTCCAGTCCGGTAATATATACCCTGTTTATGACAAATGTGTGTCAGCCGGCCCTGGTTTACTTGATCCACATGCCCTCCTGATCCTAGGTTAGCGCTGTGATGCAAAGCAGGAAACTCTACTGTGGAACTCTGCTGTATTTGTATTCTGTTAGCTATGGATATGAGGTTGGGTTGCAATTATATGGATACTTTGTGTGTGTGTACAGGGTGAAAGCGAATAGGGAAAAGAAGCACAAATAAAAGTAAGTATAATGTGAATGGTGGATGAATCTGAGTGCAAAAGAAATAGTTATTTGTGAGTGCATAGTGTCCTAACTTCTCTCAACTGTCACCCGATATATATTTGCTCTAAATACCATAATGCCACAGTGGCTTCATCAACCGCATCAGTCACGCTTGCACTCGCACACCGTCGACCCTTAGTCTCTGGGATGAACATTCTGCTCATTCCACCTCACTTTCTCAGGCCCTGCATCAAGCAGATGGGCCAACTTGCACTTTAATGGTTGTAATCTCTCCCCTTCACCAGTGTCCTCTGAATAAACATCCAACTACTCAAATTTGTGCTCTATACGGGTCCTGCCGCGCACACACCAACCTGCTCGTAATGTATCCAGCAGGCCTGTCTTTGGGAGGACCACCCACCACCTGTTAACAGCTATTGTGTGTGTGTGTGTGGATTTTCTGCAGTATATCTCAACTTGTCTGTCCCTCAGCTGTCTGTTGTCAGCATTTCTCTGCCTGCTTGTTGTTGGTACAATTGCTAATAACTTTCACCATGTTCTCTACATCTACATTCATACTTAAAAGGTGTCATCCCCACAGTCCAAGATTTTACAAGAATTAGAAAGGCAATTTCTGTGGCCATTGACACATTAACACTAAACGTGCAGGACTGGCTCTCAGAACATACAGGTTGTATTTACACTACAACTTAATGTGGATTTCCGATTTTATTTTGGTATTCCATTTTTTTGTTTCAGTTGTTTATATTCACTTAAGACTAAACTGACTGTGTTTGTATTAATGACAAACAGGCTTTAACACCAACACCACTATACATTACCGTTCAAAAGTTTGGGATCAGTAAGATTTTTTTTTTTTTAAAGAAAGATTTTTTTTTTAAGAAATTAATGAATTCTAGCAATTAAAGACATTAAATTGATCAAAAGTGACAGAAATATAAAACCGTTATTTTAAATTGTGATAATATTTCACACTATGACTGCTTTTAACTATTTTTGTTCAAATAAATGCAGCTTTGGTGAGCAAGAGACTTTATTAAAAAATATTTAAACAAACCCCAAAACTTTGAATAGCACTGTCCTTGATTTATTTGATTCATTCTTTAGTTGGTCGTATTTGATTTATTCTTTAGATTTTTTGTTAAACTTCATGCATTAATTTCCTTAATGTGCTGATTGACAACTCATACGTTATTACTATGTATTAGACATGCACAGATACAAGTAAAATAATTAATTATAAATCTAAATCTTAAGTTAAAATATATTTTAAGATATTCAAAAATCAGGAGGAGGAAATTGGTTGACCATGTTATTGTGTCAGTGGGCATCATAGAGCACAGAACATATTTTAGCATGGTAGCTTCTGTATATAAATAGATGTTTCCAAATCATTTGGTTAGAATGTAGTAGCATACCACAGCAACACCCAGTATACAACCACAGGACAACGGATCAACCTCAAACTGTTTAACCAAAAGACTTCTGTGCTCGACATGGATTCCCAGTGTGTAATGTGTGTACAGTCACTGACAGACGTAGAGAGACATTATCCAGTGCTCTTGTGCCTTGCTCCTCTCCTCTGTGGTGGCAGGGCTCCAGGCCTCTGGCTGCTCTCTTGTCAAACTGTCAGCTGGCCATAATTAAAGCTTCTCACGGTTCGGCCTTGCGTGACACACCCAGGCAGCAACGCAACTAACAGCCACCTGCCAGGCACACCCGTCCCCTGCACTTATGTGTAAACTGCATGTGAGCACCTGCAGATTAAGTGGAACTTTTGAGATGAGCGTCTAATATAAGCTTACATGGGAAATGTATAAGGACAAACAGAAACAGAAATAGAAATTGTGTTTCTTGTCAAAATGTTTGTCAGAGTGGAACTGGTTTTTGTGTTTGTGCGGTAAAGGTTTGGTATGTGAGATCACTTGTTGAGTGTTTGTGCCAGCAGTTGACGGCTAAGTGATGAAAAGTGTAATCCAAACTCCAGTGAAACGGGACACTGCGCTTACAGTCTTTCCTTCCCTGTTTTGGGGGTAAATGTTTTCTTGGTATCCCAAGGGGTCTCCAGTAACCCAAGGGACAGAATAAATCAGAAACCTTAAACAGGACATGCCTGCTAATTTTTTAAGAACATACACTCCATTTTCTGCCTCCAACACATGCATTGTGTGGGTATGTGTCCAGGTTCTTGGGACTTAAAACATGCTTGTTTTTATGACTTTTTTTTTGTGAAGTGTCAGTCCAAATATAGCTTTACTTGACTAATTAATGTTGACATGTGTGATTGTCATCATCTAGTTTCTGTAGTGATGATAACTAATTGCTGTATATCAATTACCATGTCCAGTAATCACCAATAATAATAATAATAATAATAATTTTAAGCTAAATATAATTAGTTCTTAAATATAATAAAATGCATATATATATATATATATATATATATATATATATATATATATATATATATATATATATATATATATAATACAATGGTAGCCCAAACCACACACACATATTATATATTTAAAAACAAAATGTGTGTGTGTGTGTATATATATATATATATATATAATACAATGGTAGCCCAAACCACACACACATATTATATATTTAAAAACAAAATGTGTGTGTGTGTGTATATATATATATATATATATATATATATATAATACAGCATATTAGAATGATTTCTGAAGGATCATGTGAATTTATTCAAATAGAAAACAATTATTTTAAATTGTATATATTTCACAATATGAATGTTTTTATTGTATTATTGATTAAATAAATGCAGCATTGGTGAGGATAAGAGACACACATATCAGGATATCAAAAACATACACACATTTTATAGGTGGTGTATAAAACATATAATATTTATAATAATAATAATATATAATATGTAACGAAAATATATTGTTTTATTTTCAAACTTTTTTGCACTCATATTTTGACCAAACTTCCCCTTTTGCTGTTATTTAAGTGTACTTTTTGTAGCACAACATTTGTTTTAAGACCATGGCAAGTTTCCTACAAATGGCACGTTATAATATTACCTCTTGCGCAAGCCCTTTAAGTTTCCCTTTTCCAGTAATCTGATCTTAGCAGTCCCTCCCATGCACCCTTCATCTGTCCACACGGTGTGAAGTGTTACCATAATAATCACAGTAAATTGGTATTGCCTAGGAGGCAGACTCTGCAGTCTAAGGCCAGCCAAACACATCTATAATGAGGCTTTTTGGCCCTGTCTGAGAGTGGATAGGATTGGAGTGGGTCAAGCTCATGGGGTTAAATGTCTCCTAATGTTAGGTGTCAGAAAGAAGACCTAGAGATTAAAGGCCCGGGTGTACTTCTTTCTCCGGGTTCCGCTTCGTCAAAGTATAGTCCTGTGAGCACAAATTGATTTCTGATCTATTATTCAAGCACCCAAGTCTCTACTTTGGGCTTAAGACTAGTCTTTAGGCCTCACTTCAAACCAATAAGGCACTTCTTTCTGATGAAGCCAGCCACAGAGGTCATGTTTACAGAGGGGTTGAACTTCCAGAAAAAGAGTCTAGTTAACACATCATTCACTTGCTCTGATGATTTTCTTGAACCTATACTCAACCTGTTATACTCTTAAAGTTGACCTATGATTTTTTTTTTCTTTTGGTAATTTTTCTGTGTTGAAATTTACAAGAAAACTTTGTCACTTGACAACTTGGCCATTGTTTTGGAATGAGTATATCAGTGTTATTATTTATAAAAAACTATTAGCTTATGTACAAATTAACAATGCCACAAAAGGCTGGAATACACAACTTGACTTTTGCCCAGATTTTCTCCTTGATTTGCAGTCTAAACACGTTGATGCTATTTGCCTAGTCTTTGGGCAGTCAGAGATGACCGTTTTCACACAAAAAAAACAAAATCGAAAGTCAACCATTTATAAAGTGTATGAAGCCTAGTTTCAACTCTGTTAAAAGTGTAAACGTTGTGTAGTGTATTCCAGCCTTGAGTTTTTTTACTTGTTTCATGCCAAGATGGTAAATAATGGACTCATAATATCTACATTCTTTTTTTGGTTCTAGGTTCTAAATTCTGCAGATCTATAATAAAATTTCAGAACTATAATACAATCACTAGTTAATTTATATGATATGAGAAATGACTGATGAAAGACAGGTGTATGAAGAAAGAAGAGGAAGTGTCAGAATTAAGTAGACTGATTAATATCCATTTATATTTTCGGCTGTGGTTATGTGAGCCCACATATGTTCATATCATTTTTAGTAACCATATCCGAGAACAGTTTCAACACATCGCAGTCAATTACAGGTCTTGCAGGCAAAGTATAGCCATTGACACCACCTTCACTGATGCAGTCTCACTCGGTTTTTGGCCTTTGATCTGCCTTGTTCATTCTGTCCAAGTTGCAAGTTACCAAGTTGCCAAGTTACTTCACAAGTTGCTAATTACAAACCCAGAAGCCCATGAAAATGTGACTCTTAAAGCTTAAACTGTGACTCTGAAGTGTCAATTTCAGTACCACTAGAGACCAAATTAAATTGGAAAAATATATATTTTTTTTTTTAAACCAATGACCACTGGCCACTTTCACACAGTTACAGAATATGGTTGTCAGTCCTTAATAGGGTTAGATTCACACACAGTTCAGCAATTACAGGTGTGACAACCACACGTTGCATTCTGTAACCAAACTCATGAGTCACAGCTGTAAATTTTCAGGACTCACAACCATATTTTCGGAAAACGTGCTGTGTGAACGGAACCGGACTGGATAACTAGTTGTCTGTATGCTCTGCGCATAAACAAGTGTCTACCATGTGTTGCGGGTTTTCGTGTGTGGTTTCTTACAGTGACGGAGATATGAGCTGTGTGTCATCTGAAGTCACTGTTTTGCACCAGAGTTGCTCCCGTCAGTTGTGTGTTCTATACGCGAGTGGCGTGGAATTGACTGCCGGTGTAGTGACAAATTGGGTCCCCCCTGAAATCGGGTCTCCTTTAGGACCCCAAGCGATCCCATTGGTTCAAATTGCTTTTAATTTAGCACCTGATTACAATTCCTACAAAATCATGTTATAATAAATGCTGTTTGAACTACTTAATAATGACCATTTATGTCTGTATTAGTTAGCTTATACTAGCATAGCATATACAGATAAGCGATTAGCCTGATAGCTTAGTTTATACACGGATTTGCACTTACCTTACATGTATTCTCAATCATCTTTAATGTAATTGTGTTAAATTTAGTGTTAAATGTCCAAATATTTCAGTTATAAATAAAAAAATTACGTTAGATTGTTAACTTAATAGGCTATTGTTATTTATTAATTTACTGTTAAGAAATTGTTAAATTGGTTATATTATGCACTGATGTGTTTTTTCGTACGCATTATATAGTAAGATATGCATATTTTAAATTAATAGAAGTTGTGTGGAAAAGCTCTACGCAATTATACAACGTGAACAATCTCGAGGCCAAGAGAGAAGGAAGTGAATACTTGAATAGTCGTTATTTTTGTTTGTTTTTTTGCGCACAAAAAGTATTCTCGTCGCTTGATAAACTTAAGATTGAGCCACTGTAGTCACTTGGACTATTTTAACGATTTCTTTAATAACTTTTCGGGGCTGGCAAGTTTCAGTCCCTTAGAAGCCTATGGAGGAGTGATCCAGCTCTCAGATTTAATCAAAAATATCTTAATTTGTGTTCCGAAGATGATCTAAAGTCTTACGGGGATAGAACAACATGAGGGTCAGTAATTACTGACAGAATTTTCATTTTGGGGTTTAACTATCCCTTTAAGCTCATTCAACAAATGCTCTGCAGTCTGTCGCACAGACATTTATACCCACCTCCACCCCTTCACCTCCTTGCATCTTCATAATAGAGCAGTGGATTCTGTATGTACGTAATCATTGTATCTCCTTCTGTAAACATATGCTAAGAAACATTTGGTTATTAAAAGGCTTGGAGGATTTGTGTCTCAAGGATGTATCTCAAGCTGTCTAGTATAGCAGCTCGAGCACCTTAGAGCCTAAGCCTCTCGCCAAATCCAAAGATTGTCAATAAATTTAATTCTCAAAGTGGTCCTGACTGAAATTCATTAAATTGGTCAAAAGTGAATGTAAAGCAATTTAAAATGTTAGAGAAGATTCATTTTTCAAATAAATTCTAGTCTTTTGAACTTGCTATTCATGAAAGAATTTTCAAAAATGTTAACTATTCACAATGTTTCTTGAGCACCAAATCAGCATTTAGAATAATTTCTGAAGGATCATTTGACAATGAAGACTGGAGTAATGACTGCAGATAATTCAGCTTTGCCATCACAGGAATAAAATTACATGTATTAATGTATTAAAATGTATTAAAATAGAAAATAGTTATTTCAAATTGTAATAATATTTCACAATATTACTGTTTTGACTGTATTTTTGATCAAATAAATACAGCCTTGAAAATAAGAGACTTCTTTCAAAAACATTATCTGAAAATGAAAAATCTTACTCACCCCAATTTTTTGAATGGTTTTGTCCATATAGGATTGTGCATGCAAAATATGATATGTGCTTCCATTCCACAGTGTGTGAAGAGGGTGATTGACTTGTTTACGATAAACAAACTTGACCCTGTGGCCCTAAGAATATTCTAGAATTGCTTCATTTCACTGCACATATTAATTACATGGTTTGTGGAAAAGAAAAAATCTAAACAATCAATAGGGGATGTCAATAAAACAACCACAGTTCAATTTAACTGGAGCTTGTGTTACTCTCAACGCCTTCCATATGCTTGAATCAACTTCTCTGACCGTAGGCTAATGGTATATTTTTATCCCTTCCTCTCCCTCTATCTCTCCTTCTTTATGACGGAGTGATGAAATTCTCCTAATTAACTGGCTGGCTGTAGCTGCCAGAAAAGCCATCCATGGGCTAGAGTACACACATACCTCCCAAACCCACAGTCCGCTCCACCTGGCCCACAGCCCATGACGGAGGGGTGAACCGGGAAACCCGACCCTAATCACTCTCAACTTTCCAGTGGCCCAGACATTGGAGCTCACGCTCTATTCTGGGCTTGAGAAGTAAGCCAGCAAACCATGCAGGCATCCCTTCATTCGCCTTCCTCTTTCCCTTCTGTTCTTAGTGTCTGTTCACTTTTGTTTCTTTGTGATGGTCTTCTTTTGCACAGTCCTAAGTTTCGCTTCATCACATCCCTTTTTATGCCTCCCCTCACTCTCACTCGGTCTCAATCTTTATTTTGCTCTCAGGGGAGCAGTTAAGTACCTTCAGACCTCTTAGAGACTCCTGGCCATGATTGGCATGCAAGTTCCATGGCTCAACAGCCCCCTATCCAAGTAAGCTCTGTAAACCCTGCGTGTACACATGCACGCACACACGCACACACACACACGCACACACACACACACACACACACACACACACACACACACACACACACACACACAAGCTATCTCAGTCATCCCCACAGGTGGCTGTCCAAATTTAAAACCGCAAACTGTGTGTGTGTGTGTGTGTGTGTGTGTGTGTGCGTTATCCTGGGAAATGTGTGGGAGCTTGTTTAACACACAAAGCTCACAGACTGATAGACAGATGAAATCTGGGAAGCGAGTGATATGTCAATGGAAGCCCCCTCAGCTTTCTCTTAGACTTTCTCTTTAATCAAATTTGTAATAATTGTAATTATGCAGTGCTTTTGAACTTGTTTTGCGTCAGGTTCAGATTTTCTGGATGTACCAAAAGCGCAACTAGCTCTTTACCATAACCCTACTCATCACAACTAAGTGCCTAACCTGAACCCTTACCCTAAACCTACCCTTAACGTAATAACCTTATCCCTAAAACCAAGTCTTGAGCCTAAATGTCCTCACTTTACTCACTGTCCTCACTCTGATAGTCTAATATTCAAACCGGTTGTCACAAAGATAGTTGTGCAGTGTATGTAAGTAAAATCAAATCACTAGGAATGAACTACTCTTTGGCAAGTATTAATGTTATACCTAAATGGTCTTATTCTATATGTTAAAATTCTCTAATACCATGAGTACACAAGTACAGTCTGGAGCCTCACTAACACCGAATGCGGTTCTCAACTGGAGGACCACGACCCAAAAATACTAACCACATAATTACGCATATAGGATATAAATAAACCGGCGTATTAACTAAAAATGAGATAAATACTTAAAAATCCTTTGAATTATCAGCTGTTAAGTTAGACAAATAAGACTTATGACAACATGGACCAGTTGCATGATCCTCAAAAACAACAATTACAATGTGTTTGTGTGTGTGCGCGCATACACTTTTTCTCTGTGAGTCTCCATTTAATTATGGATGATTGTTTGTGTTGGTCTGTCAGCCTGCACTGTTGTTAAAGGACTTTAAGATAACTGCTAATTCCACTCCTGCAGTATCGATCTGCTGGGTATAGTTTTATAGCCTCCCACTCAAGCTACATAATTAATGCTTAACGTATTCAATTAGTAAGCTTTGCTCTGAACTGAGAGAGTAATGGAGTCCAGTCTAGCAGGAAGGGCATATTACAGTATGTGCTTGTGTACATTTTTTTGCCTTAAACTGGAGTCTTGACTCCCTGCACATGTTCGATGTGATGGAGGTTTGAGTCGGACATATATCATGTCTTGATTCCATTGCCTTCATCTCCTTACCACTTTTTTAAAGCTAAACTCTGTGCTAGATATTTTGCCACTATAATGTAGCTCATCTATTGGTTTTATTCCCACTGGTGAAATCATTGCACCTGTCTCAGGACATGATTTCAGCTGCTATTTCTGCACCTGTATCAGTTCGCCGCACACCATGCAGACATCGGCACTGACTAGGTCAGGGAAATCTGCCAAAACAATTGCAGCTCTCCTTTCATTTCTCTGAGCTTTCCAGAGTTAGTTAGTTATCCATTTCTTTTTTTGCTCACTGTCTCCATTCTGCACTTTAAATGACCCACTACATTCAGCCTTGTTTAAGGTGTTGATTTTCCTCTTTTTGATGTCCTTTCTCATCTTTTGAAATTAATCATACTCATCATACTATGAGTATGATTAAACTCATTCTCATCATACTATAGCTGGCACTTCTCTTTCTACACAAAAACACTATGTATTGTGTTGTTCTATTAAATCCAGTATTACCTAGTATGAAAGATCTTTTGTATCAAGGTCTGAGATCTCTTTTTTGATCATTTCTAATCATCACCTCCAGAGGGAGCCCTTTTACAAGGGCCCATTGGTCATTTAAACCACTTGATGATTTGTTCAGTACATACTGAAAGACTGAAGCTTCATCTGTTGTACCCGTTTAGTACATTTGTCTTCTGAAGTAACTTATTAATTGTTCGCATACATGTTTCTTGACTGCTTCTTGAGACTTGGGATAAACATGTCCCAGAGTCGCAGTGTGAATGACAATAGTTTGTCTGTGTCTGGCTGAGAATAGTGTCAAGGGTCTTTCCCACACCTGTGCACTAAGTGCGTTCCTCTCTGTTGCCAGGAATCTCACATCCCACACACTCATGCACCATCCAAATAAAGAATCTCTGTAATTAGAGGAAGACATGAAGCACACTGACCACATGTGAATTTAGAGATTGTGATCTAAAGATAGTCTTTGTCACTTTTTAAAATATATTGGTTTCTCTCATATAATAAAGTTTACTGATATATATGAGTTCCTTTCAAATTAAGGAATAGTTCATCCCAAATAATTAGAATTATGTCTTGTTCCAAACCTGCATCGTTTTTTTGTTTTGTGTTTTGTTTTTCCTTTGGTGGAACACAACAATTTAAACGGCCATGGTCAGCGTGGAGATCTGCCTGAATATTCTTCAAAATATTTTTTTTTCTCAGAAAAAAGAAAGCCATACAGATTTTGAGGAATATCACAATAAGTATGTTAATTGTGGTAAATAATGACATTTTTGGGTAAACTTCCTTTAATGTAGAAAACCAATTGCTTTTACAGGTTGTGATTGTCTAATTTACTATGAGAAGGAATTCCATAACATATGTGGATAAGATAAAAAAAGATAAGAAACCCAAACCTTCTTGTGTGTGTGTGTTGTTCTGGTGTGGCATAATTATATGTGGTTTGCACATCATGCTGTGTGTTATAGTATGTGTGCATTTGTTGTTCATTTCCTCTGTGAGGAGCACCAAAGTACAGAGATAGGGAGAGAGAGGAGCTGGATGGTATTGATCAGGGCCAGTTCATTTTCTGTTGTCCCCGGTGAGTTGCTCTGTGGGAAATAGCTAGTTTGTCTCCTGTCAGGGTGGCTGTAGAGCGACCTGGGTTTCATCCTGGTTAGTGATAGTCACTTATCTGGTCAGGCTTTGCAAATATATTGTCTGCGAGCTACTGCTAATAACTTCACATACATCACTCATCATATGAATTTACTTCATTTCTATAAATCATATCAAACTTTAACAGATGCACTATAATGCTGGTCATATTCTTATTAACAAACGTCAGCCAGAATAGTGTAATGTGTGAAGAAACCTCTATTATTTCTTTTAGATTAGCACTGAGACACCATCACAGTAATCCTTAGAAATATAATGTAAAAGACTACTTAAATTTAGGTATATTGTATATGTTGCGTTACATGGTTCTGCTATCAAGCTGGCAAATGGTACACCATTGATCAGTTCTGTATGGTGTATTATTGCCTGACACAGACTGATTTATTCACAATTTTGGGGCCATCTGTATATTTAAAAAGTGACAGCAGATCCCATGTGGAAGCACTGAGGTGGAAGAGTCACGCTTTTAGGGACAGTGGGCGACGTTATATTGATTGTGTGTAGTGGTGAATCAGTCTTAAACACTAGTGGCTTCAGTGGTTAAATGTTTTGCGTTTTCCTTTCCCCACACCACTGCTGTGCTTTATGTTGTTAGAATCATCACTGTCCAATTCTTTTTTTTATTATTCTTTATTATGCATAAAAATTGTTTTTAATCAAATGAAGCTTTTTTTTAAAAAATTTGCAATATATATTTTTGTTGAGTTTTGTGTGTGAGAGGTTAATACAGCATTAGTTAATATTATATTTGAGCTGTATATATTTGAAATATAATCAGGCAGGGTGTCTCATCATAAGTCCTGTGGCATGCAACCGTCACCCAATCTAATGTTGCACAAGTCATGGCCTTTTCACATGGAACACTGCCCGCAGATTTTAAGAAACCATTGAGAGAAACACAATTTATGATCATCTTTTATTATAGGACTAGACAGACAACTGTCAGGTATGAGTATAGGAGGGGATATCAAATAGAAATATTATTTTGCGTCATGCTGCGTATTGAGTTAGTGTTAGAGACAGTTGTTAACTGATTGTGTGATATGTAATAAGATCTTTGTATGGTCTAAACGATAGTGTTCCTTAATGCAGCTCTGCGGTTAGTGTTAGTGAATACCACCTGGCCTATTTTAAGCTGCACTGATTTGTCCCTCTCCCTGCCCTGCCAGGGCACTTGTCATGTCCCAGATCCACTTTCATGGCATTCTCCACTTAACGAGTTTGTGGATTTTAATGACCAAAGTTTGAGGTGAAGCCTCTGGACGCTGTCAGTCTTTCTTGCTCCCTCCCTTTCCTTTTGCCTTCGCCATTACGAAAAGGTTGTAGATTGTGTCATTGCTTGGCACAGATCCCGTGCCTGGTGGGTATCCTGGTGCTAGATCTGATAGTAATTCCTCCCAAATGACACGTCTGAGGTTAGCGTGCAGATAAACTGAAGGTCAGTGGCTTATCCTTTTTTAAAGCCCTTGCTGTTGTCCTGGTGACATTGAGGGCAGCTGCTCCAGCGGTTTGGTGCCCTCCTCTCTGCCCACTCTGAACAGATGCCTGTTCCCCTTCATGCCAGCCTTACCCAGAGGGACCAATTAAAGCTACAGCAGCTGCTTGCATCAATGCCAGTTAGAGCGGAAGGAGGAGTGTGAATTGATGATGAGATGTGAAGGGACTTGAGACGAGAGGGACAATACAACGTCCAGTACTTTCTGTCTCCTTAACACCTGCTTGACACTCAAAGGTCCAGGTGTAAAGACAGGTCTTTGCACTCACCAAACCTGGCAGTCCACCACTGACCTTTCCCTGGTGATCCCTACACACACACACACACACACACACACACACACACACACACATATATAGGGTTTGAAATTAACACCCGCCAACCCACCAAATGCGGGTAAAAATGAACTGTGGCGGGTAACTCTGTCAAATCACTAACCAATTTGGCGTGTTTACTTATTATGTGTACTCACTTTGCTCGGGAAGTTTGTGTAAGCCAAATCTGTGCAGATTTAGTGCAAATACTCAACTCATGAGTCATCATGATATATTAAATACAGCGCATTGCGCAGAATCTGTGAATATCTGGCTTACTTGAACATGCACGTCACTACGCAACAAATAACGCCACGCTTGTTCATTTGAATCGAAACGATAATTAAGATTATAAAGCATTTGGTTAACAAAAAAACAAAATTTTTTGGATATTCTTTGTATTGATCTGTCAACCTAAATCACATTTTTGGTGAACAGGATGAAAGCGGAAGGGAAGAGATGGCTGGATGACAGGCTGCATTTTGTTTAAATAATGAATGAATGAAATCCAAATTTTATAATATAAATATAATAAAATTTGGATTTCATTCATTCATTATTCCATTCAGAACTTCTACTAGTAATAAAATAAAAAAAATAAACCAGATTAACATCGTTATAGCGTATATATATATATATATATATATATATATATATATATATATATATATATATATATAGCCATGTATAGCCAAATTGACCGGTGAGTGAAAAAGTAATTTCAAACGATTAACATCGTTATAGCGTGTATATATATATATATATATATATATATATATATATATATATATATATATATATATGCTATAACGATGTTAATCCTTTGAAATCGTTTGAAATTACTTTTTCACTCACCGGTCAATTTGGCTACTAAATGTTTAAGTTACTGGCCATTCAGAACTACTACTAGTAATAAAATAAAATAAAAATAAACCAGATTAACATCGTTATAGCGTATATATATATATATATATATATATATATATATATATATATATATATATATATATATATATATATATATAATATATATACACACAATATATACCCACACACGCTATAACGATGTTAATCGTTTGAAATCTTTTGAAATTACTTTTTCACTCACCGGTCAATTTGGCTATATATGGCTATATATATATACGCTATCACGATGTTAATATGGTTTATTTTTATTTTATTTTATTACTAGTAGAATTTCTGAATGGCCAGTAACTTAAACATTGTATGTATACATACAGACATACAGAGTTTGAAATTACTTTTTCACTCACCGGTCAATTTGGCTACTAAATGTTTAAGTTACTGGCCATTCAGAACTTTTATTAGTAATAAAATATATATATATATTTTTTTTATGTGTTTTTTCATTTTTGGGTAAACTAATCCTATATATATATATATATATATATATATATATATATATATATAGGATTAGTTTACCCAAAAATGACATAACACAGCCAAAATACCATACAAGTGGTCCATATGAGAAATCATTAACATCTGTAATAATTATATATTTTTTATATATATATATAAAGTGACACTAAATAGATCAAAAGCGGCATTTATAGAATGTTACAGAAGATAGATAAATAAATGAATAAATGTTGTTCTTTTGTAAATTTATAATCATCAAAGAATCCTGCAAAAAAAAACGGCAGGTGTCCACAAAAATATTTAACAACACAACTGGTGTCAACATTGATACTAATAATGTAATGTTTCTTGAGCAGCAAATCAGCATATTAAAATTATTTCTGAGGGATCATGTAACACTGAAGACTGGAATAATGGCTGCTGAAAATTTGGCTTTGCCATCACAGGAATAAATTACATTTTAAAATATACTAAGATAAAAAAAAGTATTTAATTAAAATAAAATTGTATTAAACATAATAATGAAATAAAAAGTAATACAAATTAAACTATGAAATAATATTATTTTAAATCGCAATAATATTTCACGATATTGTATTTTGTTCAGTGCAGCCTTGGTGAGCATAAGATAACTCTCTGACCCCAAACGTTTGAAAGGTAGTAAAAATTAAGCCCAAAATGTAAGTTATTATCTTTTCCCCTGTTGTAGCTATCCAATTTCATTTAAATGTGGTGTCTCAAGACATGTTTCAGGGAGTATCAATGATTTTGAGAACCACTGATGTTTGATGTAATTGATGTCAAATTTGGTGCGACACGGCGTGAATAATAATCCGATCTTCAAAAAAGAACAGGCATCATTGCATCACAGGTCTCATCCAATGGCCATAATTTACGATCCTGCTTAGTTGAAATGGAGCCCTCAACAAGACCATCTCAAGCTTCTGCCCCTCCTACTAGGTGAGTGTTTACCTCAATGACACTTTCACGACCTCCATAAGTCACTCAGGGAGCCATCGACACTCACATGTGCAGGGTTAGTGACTGCTCGGTCACGCTCAATGTCTCACTCATTGAGTGGAACCCAAGTTTTTTAGTCAGTCGAATGCTCAGACTTGATTGAGCATGGACAGCTAAACACCAACTCCTTTTAGTAACACACTTATTCACACCCAGTGATTAACGATGCCCTGCAAGGAGAATGCTGCCCAGGGTTTTGTCCAGACTCTTAGGTGCCCTTGGTGGCAGACAGGTGGCTGACAGGTGAAGTGTATGTTGGAGTTTGTGAGAGCGTCTTCTGGTCTCAGTGGATATACACTCTAAACCCAGAATGCATCTGTCAAGTTTATTTGTTCTGTCACCACACAGAATGTGTACACAACATAAATGCACACATGTATGTAACCAATGTCCAGTTTGTGAATATATGCAGTTCTGTTGTCAGCACATGGCATAATCACACCCGTGGATTTGTAGTCTAACCTTATGTCTTCTAAATTTGTTATCCCTATTTTTGTCTCTCCTTTAGACACTCATGCTTGCATGTTTTTATAAACATGCCTCAATCCCTCAAAAGATGTTCAGCTCTCAGCTGTGATGGGTAGTGTTTCAGATTCAAGTGCTTTATTGTGTGCTGGGTACCAGGGCACTTAACCTTTATAAGTACCCTTGTGCAATAGACACATGCCATAAAGGTGTTACTTTTTGAATCTTTGGCTAAACTTATATATATACTTGTTTCTTCTGACTTTAGTAACAGCCATGAGGCACTTCCTTGAAATGTGAGTCTTTGATAAATAAGGTTATGGGTCAAAGACATGTTTCTTTTTTTCTCTTTATTATACCTTGATACATGTCTTTATAAGAATACTACAGGTTGTGTACATTCATGTGTTCAAGGTGTAAGGAAAATGTCATTACTTTTTACCTGCTAGTTACACTGAACATTTCTTTTTAAAAAACACATCAAAACAACATGAATACAAAGAGTATAAGAGTTCATTTTAAACTAGAGTTAAAAGTTTTTTTTTCTTCTTTATCATATATTTTTATTTGTCATTGACCCTTAATTTCTGATAATCATTTCTTTGACTTTTTGTTTATCATCACAGTACATTGCTCTTTAAATGAATACAGTGTCCCTACAAACATTTGGTTTATTTCACAGCTTTGTTTTGATAGGAGTGCAGTGCTCTCAGGCAAAGGCCAAGGTCGTAATGCTTTCCTCTCATCTCTTATTCATACCTTTAATGCTATAACTGGATGAAAACAGTACAGTATACAATGAAGCCGGTGTCATTACGCATTCAAGTTTTTCCTGTTTGGTCTCTAACCAGCAGTGACACACAGCGTCATGAATGTAGAGAGAAAGCAATGCTGGAATCCCAAAGGAGTAAACATTAGCAATATGGAAGCATTTCCATGATGTGGGATCTATGGTGTTGACGGCCTAGGAGAGGCTTCTAGCAGAATCCAAAAGTAACTTAAATGTTAACACACAGTAAAATTGCAACAGGCGTGTGAATTACGACTGTCAACTGTCCATTTCTAGTTTTATAAGCAGTCAGGGATGCTCAGTGCAGATCGTGTTGCTCTTATTAGTCACAGCCATCTTCGGTCAAGTCATCAGTTGATGTGGAAGCAGGATGAGTATTTATGTGTTGTTAATGTGGTGTTGGTTTCTGTGACGATAGCATCACGCCAATGACTGATGAGGTCTGGCCTTGGGGGTGACACTTGAGCCTCTCCTGATTTTTGACTGGTATGGCACCATGGAGCCGTCCACTGGTCCATGGTACATGGTGAGGAGGTTCTTCTTGTACTCTCTCTCCAAAGTACATCAACAGTCTTGCTGCCCATCTCGCTATCTGCATTAGAGGATCATCTGAGCCACAGAGGGCTCTTCTTATATTTCTGTACTTTCAATCTTTCCAAGGTCACATTCTATCCATTACACATGGATAAACACTTGGCTGAACAACAGCTCTCAGAGGTGGGCAAAGATCTTTGTTGGCACACTTTACCTAAGAGCCACATACGTATACATTCAGATGAGCTCTGTAGTTTGTGCCAGGATTGAAAAGAGGCATCTTGGTATTTTGAGTTGGGGTGAAATGGCCTCCCTCTAGACGTACACTGACTCTTTCTCTAATTCTCAACACCCGTCCTAAGAGAGCAAATGTCATATTGCGCAGTCTTGTTTGGTTACCAGATTTAGGGACACTCTTAGACATTCCCTCTCAGACTTAGGGAATCTGCCAATTTAGCACACCTAAGGTCACTTCTCATAGCATGTTTTCCTATTAATTAAAAGAACTGTAAAGACCTGGGTATACTTAGTTGTCTCAGTTGAGTGCCCAAGTACACTTCATTTACAGTGAGCACAGATGGATGCGTTCGGCGTGTAAAAACTAGCTAGTGGACCTTTGTTTTTGAGTACTCAAATCACTTGCCTATGCATTGTTTGTGCTCAAGTCCGTGCAGACAAAAAATGGGTTTCATGCAGACAGTGGGTCTCATTCACTAATAATTGTATGAATTATTGGTATTCATAGAAATACAACTCTAATGCAGCCAGATTCCCATTATGTCTGGGAGTGTCCCTAAATCTGGTATGCAAGCAAACAAAGCTACACAGACGAGCTCCTCAATGAGAATTTTTGCATACACACATGAGTTTGTTCTTATCCTCGTTCTAATATTAATGAATTTGGACCATTCAAAATGAGCGACCGTGTGTACAGAGTTTAGTCATTTGCATAAAACACACCTACACCATCTCCATAATAGGGCTTTCCACCGAGCCTTTCCTTTTTACAGTCTTTCATTACTCTCAGCAATATATGATATACTCTAAAGATGCACTCTCGTCTGAGAGCATGTTCATCAAGATCCTCAAGCAATGCCAAGTGTGCCATCCTCAAAACAGTTTCAAACACAATAAACACCTTTTATACAGACCCAGATTACAAACCTCTAATTAGCCAGCTGTAGCTACACGTGCATTTTTTTGCATTTCAACATTTAAAGTGGATCAAAACTTTTCATCAAAGTTATACATGAATTTTGAACAAAACCCGTTCTTGTCTTAGGACAACTTTGATGAACTTTTTTGATGAACTTTTTTGATCCACTTCAAATGTTGACTACTGTATAAGTATAAAGTAATCAAATGTATATAAAAACACAGCATATCTTCACTGTGTAAATTAAAAAGACATGTTATTAAAGTGAGACAAAAGTGATTGTCAAGAGCATTGAGATATTCTCTATTTTGTTGTTTGATTAGGATTAATGACACTGATGACAGGTTTATTAGGCTGCTGTCACTAAGACGAATGCACTGATCCAATATACTGTTACACATACATTTTCTTTCTCAACTGTTTATGCTCACTTAAGACATACATTTCTGTGTTTACAAAGATACTTGCAAAGACGGGCATTTTGACACACAAGTATGTGCATTTAACCCCCTGGGGTCGGCGGTCGCGCCGGCGATTCCAGCTCGCTTTTTTTCTTATCAGTGCAATAAGAAAGAAGACTAAAAAGAACTCTGTTCACTACTCACACACTTTATGAGCAGCGGCATGTGAACGAGTCTCTGACATCTTGTGCATATTGCAAAATTAATTCTCTGTCGCTGCTTATTGCGTTTCAATGGTTTAAATTCACTTGTTTTTAAACCAAATTGCTTAAAAACGCATGCAAACGATAAGCTTTCGTGACCAATTAGCACAGCAACGTCACGTGAGCGCAACTGCGATAGAGACAATTGTCTACCAAATTTCTGCCGGTTAATCATGTCTACCTGCAAATCGCCCACCCCTAAATTATCCTTACATGCAGTAATCAACAACTCCCAATTCCCTTTGATCCAGTCCCTGGCAAGAGCATTCCGTAGCTATGCCACACTCCATTTCGGCTACACGTGTTTTGTCCCACAAGATTCTGCACTGCCTTAACACTAGTTTGATAGCAGTGTTAAGTGTTGCTGGTTTACCGGAGAAGCATTTAATGGCAGCTGTGCCATCCCACTGGGAATCAGAGGATGAGACCCTGGGGGATTGCTGCAGAAGCAGGAGGGGTATCTCGCGCTGTCAATAACAAGATTAATGATGTGACAGAGACGGAACGGTAAAGAAACGGACTGCTGTTAAACGGAATTAGTTGTCAAATTTGGAGACAGGATCAGAGAACATGAGATGACACAGCTTGATAATCCCTAAGAGGATGCAGGGTGTCACTGCTGCCCTGTCATAACATTTGATGAGGAGTAGAGGGAACATTCCAGAAGTGTGAAATAAATACTATTGCAGTTGTCACACTATGTGTATCTCCATTTCAGTTCCTGAGAACATGTTAGGACAAGTATTGCAGCTTGAAAGTCTGTATTTCCTTTTCTTCCTCTCTTTCTTCCTTACCCACCTTTTTTTAAACACATATTTTTGGCGTTTCTAACTTTATTTGGAGAGAGAGAGAGAGAGTTGACAGTGAGAAAGAGAGAATGGGACATGATCGAAAAGGACCACAAGCCAGAACTCGAACTCGGATCAACCTAAGAACAACTTTGACTGTTACTTTCTCTTTTTTTCCATCCTAATTTTATTTCCTACCATCAATCATTATTTTCTTCCCACATACTTGTCTACCTACCTTAATTTCCCTTATCTTTATCTTTCTTAATTCACTCGTTTCCTGTTCTTTTCTTTCCTCATTTTTTCCCCCTTAACCCTATCTTTCTATCCTAAATGTATTCCATCCTTTCCTTCCTTCTTACCTATATACCTACCTTACTTTGCCTTCCATCCCTTCCCACATCTGGGAAAACTGAACTAGACTGACACCTTAAAATTGGTGACTACCAAACCTCTAATTGGGTGTATGCAGATGTGCTTTTCCAAAAAAATACAAAAATAGTTTCCGGTTAACGTTAACATCACCACTCAGTTATCCCAGGCAGCCCAACATAAAGTCCAGAGAGTAGACAGAAAAATAACATGGGAACCTGTCAGAAAAATGAGTCTGTGCATGTGACAGAGAGGGATAGATAAAGGTGTGAGCTCGCAGCGCTGAAGCCGAAGTGAGTTGAGTAAATAATCGGCCGTCTGAGGAGCCGCGGGTGCAGGGCCGGTGTGTCAGCAGGCGATGGATGAGTCCCCAGGCCTGATTGTAAAGCCCAGCAGGTTGTGTTGGTTGAGTGAGTCTGTGCCGAGTGGAGTCTCAATCTTCCCTCTAATAGGCCACTGACAGGCCTTTACCACACACATATACACACACTTGCGAGTACACACATCAATAAAGTGTCCTGACAGGGACCATAGCCTCAGCTTTGGTACCTAGCGTGCAGTTCTAGACTAAACCGGCCGCACACATGCTCTCAAAGACATGGGCGGCATCAATTCTGCGGCGCTATCATTAAACTATAGGTAAGGTGGAACAATACAGTGAAGTGCGTAGTATACGGCTGGCTGTGTAAGACACAAGCTCTCTGACAAGCCGTATTTGTCATCCGCGGGGACACGGGCAGGTCCAACATCGGTGGTACAGATGAGAGGTGTGTGAAAAAGTGACTTTGAGCCAGATATAACTAATCTTGCAGCCTCACATGCACAACCCCTTGACAGAGGCCCACACGTGTGTGTTTGCCCCCTAACTTATGCAGTCTGGTCATATACTCCACAGTTCAAGCACTCCTTCACATAAAGCGCACATAAACACTCATAAATGGTCCTCCATATTACACACAGTTGTACTGTCGGACACATCCCTCTGCTGTGCTCTATTTTTAGGCCATATTGTGCAGAGATTTGATCATGGTAAATGTTTGTCGAAGATTAATTCCCCGGCTGATATGGAAGTGTTTTTGTGTGTGTATGGGTTCGTTGATAAATGGAGAGGGGCACCCTGGAGTAGAAGACAGGGAAAAATAGGGGGAGGAAGGTTTTCTATTGGTACAGGAAATGTACAAGTTTCTATTGTAACATTATGGAATGGCCATTATAAAGACCAGAGGAAGAGTAACTGTTCAATTAGCCAGGTAAACGAATATTATCAAAAACAATACATTTGTATTTGCTTTCCCTAATTCATGTTGTCTTCTTTCCTGCCCATTCATCCTTTCCTTCATTTCTTCCGGCCTATCTTTCTTTCTTTTCATTTTTTTCCTACTTTCTGTTTCTTCCTTCAATTTCCTTCCTTCCTTCCTTCCTTCCTTCCTTCCTTCCTTCCTTCCTTCCTTCCTTCCTTCCTTCCTTCCTTCCTTCCTTCCTTCCTTCCTTCCTTCCTTCCTTCCTTCCTTCCTTCCTTCCTTCCTTCCACATTAGTTATAATCCTTCCATCCCTTTTTGTATCCCTTTCCTTTCTTTCTTCCTTCATGCCTTTCCTCTATCATTCCTTTCTTTCTTCTTTCATTTACTTCATTCCTTCATTACTTCTTTCATTCAAGTGTTCTTATTCTGAGACACATTAAAGGAGCACAACTGAGAATTTGTTTAATTTAACTCTTGCTAAATCTGCGTTCTCTATCAGTAGTTTTCAAGTAAATACCATCTGTTAACAAATACAACCTTTTTGTAAGCAGTTGTAAATGATTAAATTAAAGTTTCAGCCAAAGCCTTTCTGCTTTGTCTTTTTCCTCCACTAACCCTCTCTGATTTTCTTAAGATCTTTAAGTAATTCCATTCTCCCTTTGGCTTGTCTAACATGCTAAATTGTAGCTGCTGGGAATAAATCTTTAGTGTTTTTACCTCTTGTGTACAGCGGCAAAGAGGGAAAGCTCCCATGCCGAGTCCATCTTTTACTCAACCCCCATACATGCATGTCACTTCAACCCAGCCACTCATAAAGCAACATGATGGATAAATGAATTCAGAAATAAATAAATAAAAGCCACACTTATTCTCTCCCGCACATCCTTTCCTCCGCCTCTCTGATGGATCTGTGAAATGATATAAGGAATAAGACTTAGAGGGAGGGAAAAAGAAAGGGTTGGGGTGGAGAGACGGATATGATTTATTAGGCTGATAAAAATTCAGCCTTTGTTATTCAGTCATTTTTCCATGTGCAGCTTATTAAGGAGCGCACCTGCCAGAGGAAGAGTTTGTGTGCGCCTGTGGGTGTATGTCTAAATGTGTGTGTCCCATAGAGTAAGAAGACTCAGACCTCACGGAGCCAGTTTAGATGACACCCTCTGCGCCTGTGTCTGTGTTCAGTGCCGTATTTTTATGTATATTAATGGCTCCCTTTACACCTAGCAGCATTATGAAATTTCAGTGACCAAATCACATTTGGTGACACTTGTAGAACCCAGTGGTTCCCAAACTTTTTCTGCTGGGCCCCCCTTTTGTAGAGAAAAATGTTTTCAAGCCCCAAATCTATATGCACCCACACTCTCATGACCTCAGACATGACCTTACTTGCATAATTCTATAGGATTTATTTGAAACATTGTAATTAATACAGTACTATAACTTATCAACTTCAGCAGGCTTATCTTTGTGATGTGAAGTCAAGTCAAGTCAAGTCAAGTGTATTTATATAGCGCTTTTCACAATATAAATTGCATCAAAGCAGCTTCACAATATCAATCAAATAACATAACAAAAACATAACAATGTTTGTTTCTTAGTGAAAAACATCCACGTTTGGTAGGGCTGATCAATGGTATTAATGCTTGGTTAATTAATTTGAATATCCCCAACTGAGCAAGCCAAAGGCAACAGTGGCAAGGAACCGAAAAACTCCATCAAGTGACCTACTGGTGTCCTAAAACTCCATCAGGTGTCTCTAAGTGGTGTCTTAGCTTGAAGCTAATATTTTGATGCACAACACACTGTGCCCTCTCTTCATGACCCGCCATTACACTGTTGAATTCGAGGGCGAGATATGCCTCGTCATATTTTCTTGTCTTTTCACTGTGTCCCGGACACGACGGCCGCACTCTCTACTAGACGCAACAAAGCGAATGTTGCAAATCCATTTGTCCTTTGTGTCAACAACATGAATGCGCACGTGAACCGAGCATGTTCTGAACGCACGTTGTGGATGTGCTCTTCCCGTAACAACAACACTGAAACACAGGCAACTAAAGCACAAATAATTTGCTACATTCAATTACAATAGTGTTCTCATTATAGTGTTTTGTAAATGGCAGATTGGCGCTGCACGTCTTGCATTTAATTGTATTTTCTTGATAAAAGTGAATCCAGGCAATTTTCACATGTTTATACGACATGTAGGTGTTACAGCGTGTGTGTGTGTGTGTGTGTGTGTGTGTGTGTGTGTGTGTGTGTGTGTGTGTGTGTGTGTGTGTGTGTGTGTGTGTGTGTGTGTGTGTGTGTGTGTGTGTGTGTGTGTAAAATGTAAAAAGTATCTATCTCTAACTGGAGTTTTTGCAAACCACAGGCTGACTAACTTATGACTCAGTTATAGCTTATGCGAGCATCATTAGGTGATTAAGCATTATTGATCAGCGAAGTGACATGTCAACCATTAATTCCCCTCCATGATTTGTCTATTCCTTTGCAGGCTCCACCTCTTCGTCAGTGCGAAGCCCGGCATCACATCGGGTCATTAAAACACGCTACAAGATCGACACACGCAGAGCGCATACAATCCAATCCTTCAAGGTCAAGAGAGTCCATTCTGCCAGGTTCGTGATTGGGTGCTTTTCTGGTGGAGGTGGAAATGATCAGCACTTGATGCACTTCCTGTTTGTCTCCTCTTCAACAAGGCTCATTTCAATTACTTTATCCCATCATAAATTTTGCATTTGCACTTGTGCGTGCATCCAACTCGTAATCTCAGTCCGGCACAACCAATTACCAGACTGATTAAAACCTCTCTGTTGACATTCAATGTTTTTATCAGTGTCTCAGTGCCTAATAAAAGATTAAATAACCGCCTGGCCCTTAATAACGGCACACAGAACCATAACTAACGGCCTCATCACCGCTGATAATGACAGAGAGAAGGTGCCGCTCGTCATGGTAATCTATTACTGGAACCATAATATTACACCATAAAGATGTAATACGGGATGCTCATGTGTACATGTGGGTAGTCACTGAGATAGGCTTTTAATGGCCAATGGTGCCTTGAATTTTTTTTTAAACATGTATAACATGTTTAGAACGAGAAACGACAGGCACGATCAAAGAGGTCCATCTAACACATTTTTACATAGAACCAGACTCTCTCTTTTTTTTTTTTTTTTTTTTTTTTTTTTTTTTTGAGGGAGTCAGTTTAATTATAGAATGCATTTGTTACTCTTTTTCATAATGAAAACTGATTTAACCAACAGTATTAGAAAACATTGCATTAAAGTTGCCATTGTGAAAAGGGTCTGACATCTGAGTTTGAGACTTTAAAGCAAAATTGAGAGACCTTGGAAAGCTTCTAGATTATGAATGCTTCATATAAAGACAGAGAGGAAGATGGGTCACTGCTGTGTCTGTATGGCATTAGCTTTTGTCTGATAGGAGGCCACTGAGAAATCCTATTCACTTAAGGGTGTAAATGAAGCACTCATGCGTATGGGTGTAAATTTTTTATTCCCCTTCTTATCTACAGAGTTAAAATGATCTTCATAAATCCCCCTGCTGTGTGGCCCTGGTTTAGCCATGTATATAAAAAAGAGAAACTGGATTATAGGTTATATAATCCAGTAGGGATAAGGGTACATACACCCATAGGTTAAGGGTACCACATTAAACAAAATAACCTTCTCTTTTATCTCTCTTGCTCTCTGTCTTTCTGTCTTTTTGGTCTGTTCTGCCTTAGTGAGGATTGCTTTACACTGCCTTAAATGGATAGCTCTATCTGACCAAAATCACTCTTTCTGGTCCTTTCAAGCCGTATCGGTGCATGATATCACTCTGAATATCCGATTGGCTGCTTAAGCAGCTGTAACTTTGTGTTAATGAAGAGAGAGGAAGTTGGGAGAGCTGATCTGTTTAGGTCCATGGGTTGTAAAACTAGTAATGAAGTGATCCCTGCTCATATCGTACGAGCTGATAATAGTTTCTTGAAGATAAGTGCCTTATGTGTTTGCTCTCATTTAGGTTGGACATGATTGCTCAGAGATAATAATATTATTTTTTTAATGGCAATAATCCTGCTATGGAAACATACATGTGCCTAATGAAGTAAAACTACGGGTCCTGTATATGTCAGTTGAGAACATTTTGGCTGACAGACGACTAACAGCTGGTCTTCAAATAGATGATTAACAGGTCTGCAGTTCAGACTCTCATCCGAGCTCATTATTGAAAAGATGCTGACATTTTGACCTCAGTGGCCTGCACACAAGTATTCAACACTATTTCTGTATAGTTTGGATTTAGATATATTTCGTGTTGGTGTAATTTAATTTCTAGCTCTTTTCAGATTAATCTGTAATTCATTTGTAAGAACACACTTTACATTACACTTCCTAAGAAACTAATGAATATTATACTGAAAGTGTAGCCTAATTGCGTTGTGGAAGAGCTACTAAAAAACTGTGTAGTATATAGTAAGTAGATTTTACACCCTCATATTGAATGAATGAGGCATTTATATTATATAGCACTTTCATATGTACTACTGTACACCCAAAGCGCTTTACAATCATATCAGGGAATCTCTCCTCAATCACCAGTGTGCAGCATCCACTTGGATGATGCGACGGCAGCCACAGTACAACGGCGCCAGTGCGCTCACCAGACACCAGCTATAGGTGGAGAGGAGAGAGAGTGTGGTAGAGCCAATTCAGTGGATGGGGATTATTAGGAGGCCGTGATTGGCAAGGGCCAATGGGTGGAATGTGGCCAGGACACCGGGGTTACACCCCTACTCTTTAAGAGAAGTGCCATGGGATTTTGAATGATCTCAGAAAGTCAGGACGTCGGTTTTATGTCTCTTCTGAAGGACAATATTTAATGAGAGACTACATTTGAACATAATTTTGCAGATCACTGAAATTTTGCTGCAAAAATTAATTTACAAATGTTTGTAGTCTCTCTCTTAAAGGTGATTAAAAGTGGTAAAAAGACACTAACCAAAAAATTGTGACCAGTCACAGCATTTTCAAAATACTGTACACTTTTTATGTGTCCAAATTTTACGCTAAAATCTAAAATGGTATTTTAGAAACTAAAATATTTAATAATATGCAGCATGGGCAATTTTTTCAACTTTGTGTGCAGGTCGTTGGTACATTTATGTCATTTACATTTGCTGGGGCAGTGCTCTTGGGATTTTAATGGGTAAAAGAGTGTGTGTTTGTAGGGCTTCATTTGTGTAATGCAGATTTTGTGAGATGCGCGCTTTGCTTCAGACTGCCTTTGAGCTGCGGTGACTTACCGCCATTCATTTAGCTGCCTGCAATAAATATTGATTCATCAAGGGATTTTCAATTTGAACCTCTGTGACGCATTGTGAAATATTACAAGAGAGAGGGAAATGAGAAGGAGAGAGAGATTGCATGGGGGGTGAGAAGATAAGGGACGATTTTTAACGATCCATCTCTCTTTCATTCATTCATTGGTGATGCTTATTTTTAGAGTATTTTAGAGTATGGCCATCTGCCACATTCTTATTACATTTATACATTTGGCAGACATTACATATACGCTTTTATCCAAAGCGACTTACTGTGCATTCAAGTTGTTCAGTTTGCCAGTACATGCTCTCCCAGGGAATTGAACCTGTGATACTGCTACACAACATGCTTTACTTAATGAAGAGAGACTCTTGGTGTTGTGGCTTTTTTTTAGTTTACAAACACACACACAGATGGCCGATCACAGTCCACCAACCCTGAGCTCAAGCAGGAGAAGAGCAGAGCCCCTCTCCGTCTCACACATGAGCAGACAGACGCGGGGCTCTTTAGCCCCTCACCCTTCCGTGCAGTGACCCGGCGTCCAGCGCAGCGAGCTGGAGAGCGGTGGGTGTGTGTAGTCAGCAGTGCGGCTGTGTCTGGTGATTGAGTGTTTGAGGGGACTGAGTGGGGGAGGAAAGGACCTCGTAAATCTCCGGCAGCCACCAGAAAATAGATATAATCTTAACATTAACTACATTAATAGTAGCTGGAGTTGAATTAAGAAAGCCGTAAAGCATGGACGCCTGGGCGTAAATTACATGACTTACACACACACACATATGCACACACGCACACATACAAACTGCCTTCCCCCATTACACACTCTCTGTTTTGTTCTTTCTTTTCTGGATTTTAGTTTTTTCTCATTTTTGATTGTAAGTGTAGAGTTTGTTTTTCTCTTTGGATGTGGCTCACCATACCACCACTTAAGATGTAAGGGATGTATAGGGATGCATTATGACAAAAATTATAATTGTTGATTATTTCTCGATATTTTAATAACATGACTTTATATTTTATTATTCATATTGCTTTTAAAATTAATGAATCAAATCTTATCAATGGTAATATCATATTTAAATGGTATTAATACAATTTACATTAAAATAAAATGCATAAAATGTCATCACAAATATGAATTTTATATTATATTAGTATTATTGATATCAATAATGATTTATGTAATATCAATTATCGGTATTATCAAATCATATTAATGAAATCTATTTTTTTTAAGGATTCTCATGTTTACCAAGGCTGCATTTATAATACATTTATACATAAAATGTATTTTTTTTTCCTGTGATGGCAAAGCAAATTTTAAGCAGCCATTTCTCCAGTCTATTACTTGATTATATTATATTATATTATATTACATTATATTATATTAAAGATGCATTAACATAAAATACTTGATATTTATGTATTTTTATGTTGTAATCACAAATATTAATTTGATATTTTATTAATATTTCTATTTTTTATAAATATTAATATTGTTGACAATAATTATTCATATTGATATTAATTGTATTTATTTGCATTATGTTTTTAAAATTAATGAATACAATTGACATTAAATAAATACAACTTAATTGATTAAAATGCTATCATGTATTGCTGTTTTATTTATTTTAATCAATTACACAGAGAAAGCGAGCAATGACACAGATAATCAAAGCAGCCAAAATCATAATCTCAATAATTTTTTTCAGATTATTTGTGCAACCCTTATTTTTGAAGATTTTTTTTTTAGAACACACATTCGTTTATGTATTGTGCAATGTATGAAGCCACATTCTGATGTTTCCTTGAACTCTAACACTGTTCACGCCTGAGAAACAACAGCAACAAAAAAAAAAACAATAATAACATTTAGCTTTTATTTTCTCTGTTCGACGCACGCTCACACATATGGTCATGCACTCTCTCTCTCAGTGTGGGTGGAGTGGCCGGCGTGGCCCTCATCAGGTTTAGTGCTCTGGTATTGATCAGCACAGGATATGCTGCAGCGCTGCTCCCCTCTCCTCTTCTTCACCACCTCTCCATTCATCTCCTCCACCCATCCAGGGAGAGAAGGGAGGGGAGCATGAGGGAGAACAGGAGAATTGAGAGTGCTAAAGGACAAGGTATAGAGCGTAAGAGCACAGTTATTAACACCCAGAAATGTTCGAAAGTTACAGTATTGCCGTATGTATTATGAGGTATAAAACAGAGCATGAGCCTAGAGGAATGGATGTAATTGATACAAATGTTGATGAGGACCAGGGTGGGAAATACCCTACACTTTTTACTTACCATCCAGTGTGGCTTATGAATGCCCAGTTTTATTCAATTATTTTACTTTTTTTGTTTATCCCATGTATCTACCGTTTAAAAGTTCGGGGTCAGTAAGACTTTTTAAATGTTTTTGAAATAAGTTTTTTTATGCCAAGGCTAAAAAAAAATAAAAACCTACAAATCATTCTAATATACAAAAACAGCATTTATTTGAAATGGAATAAAATTTAATTAAATAGTGAAAAATATAGAAATAGCTTTTTTGTAATAATGGTAAAGTCGTCACTGTCCCTTTTGATTCATTTAATGCATCATAGCTGAATAAAAGTGTTAACTTCTTAAATATATATATATATATTTCTGACCCCAAATTTTGAAAACCAAGCAAATGTTCATTTATTTTAAAGCAACTTATAAATGAGGAAGATTACAAGCATTTTTCTAACACTGTCTGTAGTACTTCTATGCTGAAGCAACAGAAGTTAAGGGTTAAGGGTTTTTTGTTTGTTAGTTTGTTGTTTATTGACAGTGCTGTGCACAAAGTGTGCATTACCTGCAAACGGCACTCAAGATGCAAACAGTCAGTAAGACTTGTGCCACAATAGCTATTCATTTCACGTTTTTTGAAGATGCAATCAAATGTGTTCCTTCTACAAGTGTGCATCACTGATACTAAGCAAGAGCATTTATTGTCATAGTCCAATCTGAAATGTGCCACCCATAACAGTGGCTGGCGGAATAGGCAAAAATACCCACCACCAGACACATTTAGCTGGTGGCAAACTTAATTTCCCACCCTGATGATGACAAATGTCTAATTTACCTCATGTCCCTCAGTCCTCTCCCCTTTCATGACCACTTGTTTGCCCTTAAGCTGTTGATTTTTTTCCAAATGTTTTAAATGTGTTCCCTCTCTAATAGTCTTTAATATGGTTATCACTTAAGTTTCCCCCTCATTATCTACTTTGCTACAGGCAAAAAACTCATTTACACAAGGAAAATTGGTTAAGTGAAACCAGCTAGCTCATTTCAAGGGTAACTCTTTTTGTCTATTCTTCAGGATGAGCTTACTAATGCTTTCTCTGCAGCCAAATAGACAAGACAAGCATTATTGTGAATGCCCGTGCGGCCTTTGAATTCCTCCCCGTCACCAAAACAAAAGTCACATCGTTAATCACCCTGCCGGAGTGCTGATTCGCTCTCTCCTTCATCTGTGCTCGTCCTGCGGTCGAAAACACTTCAAGACACACATACCATATTGTACATGCATGCACATACTCTCATGTGAGAAGGCGTAATATTCTGTATAATCGAAAGCGGCCTGGTGTTCGACAACACTTTTTTTTGTGAGTAGAACTTTTCTTACAATTAAAAGGTTTTAACTTAATTGACGTGAATACACACTGATTGTTTGTCCAGTATATGTATTCTTCTCCTCACCGCCACACGCACCAGCACTGATGTGTTTTTGTCTTGACACAGGTGTAAGTCCCCAGCGCTCATCCTTGCTGATGGTTGCTTACTGTGCCCCCTAAATATGCCACATACTAGCAAAACAGAGATTTGTGTCTACTGGGAGTGATAAAAATCATGATGCCTCAGAGATGGTTGCTGTAAAAGCATTTATTTTGACAGAATGGTTTAAAGGGACAAAAACACAGATTCGCTCCGGCCCCTCGAGGGATGGGTCATCATCAGCATATCTGGTACTTTTTTGCATTTCATGCCTTCTTATCATGACACTAATAAATGAATTGTTGAGAGAACTAATTCAATGCATTTTGATGCATTCAGATTTTTAGATCCCCTCAACTATTGTCTTAAAAATGTGTGTAATTAACAGTTGAATGCTAAATGCAAAATGCCTCATTCAGCCCTGAAATGTTTTCTTTGTTTCTAAAAGTTCTTTCACCTCACAAAGGAAATATATCAAGTTTTGTAAGGTTGCCTATAGAAGGCTTCACTCAAGTACCATAACTATCAAAAAATGTAAAAATGAGCTCTTAACATCACAACATAACAAATTATGACAAAACAACAAGGTGTAAGTAAAAGTCAGCAAACAGCAATTCTATAGCAGTAACCACATCATTTATTCATGCCGCAATGCATGATGGGGACTCAAACCCTTTTAGCAATAATGTTTATTTCCAAATTATTTGTTCAGACAACTGTTTGACTAGTTGGGACAACATATGGGGTAATTCTGTTAACAGTCTAACATGTTTTTTTTTTTTATGTAGGTTCAAGTAATTCACCTTAGTATTTGTGACTCAAAAGGTCCCGGAATACAGTGCACCTGTAAAAAAAACAAAAAAAAGATATCTTTCAGTAAAAACTTCTCCTCTCTTATATCCTAGAAGACCCTCAGGAAGAGCACAAAGACCTTTTTTATAACATAGCCTCAGGGTCAGAGCCCCCAAATGCTAAATCACGTCCTACTCTAACAGTGCAATTACAACCCATCGAGTGTCCCATAAAAATAATTCCCTACTGCCATTCAAGTGATACATGGGACAACGTGATATGTCCCTCCAGACCCCGTGTTTTAGCACGGCCGCCTCTGATATCAGATCAGCTCTTACGCCTTCTAGTCTGAGTTACTGCGGTAACAGGAAACACAAACATAACTGATACCAGAACAGCAAGTACAGGTACGTATATTGTGGCGACTTGTGATTTAAAGAGTGCCGGTTGGCTGAAGATAATGTATTGTCGTTATAGGGTCAAGGACAACTGGCTGAGAACTCTAAGGGTGATGGAGCTCTTCTCTTTGCTTCCTTACTTTTACTTCCATCTTTTCCAGAGTTAAAACGAGAGACGCAAGAGGTCACGAGGCATCTTGTGTTTACAGCTTCCCTCTAGCTCCATCTTAAAAAAAAAAAAAGCCTAGCTGAAGAACATTTGCAGGCTATACATGTACTCTGCTTCTGAGTTTAGGCCTTCAATATTTTATCCATTTGTCACACAGGCTCACTAAGACTGGGGTTAACTGCCTTGCATGTTCCATGTCCATGTCATACATTAGGCTCCATTATGGCTCTTGGGTGCCCTGCCTGAGCCCCAGTGAGGGCAGCAACTGTTCTCCCATTACGCCTCATTATGGCTCCCATGGCTGCTGTCACTAAGCCGTTGTGGATCTGTGTGGGTTATGATGTATGTGCGACATATGCTCTTACAACTAAAAGGATGTAGATGCACTACAGGTTGTTCGGCACTTTGATCTTGTGTCTTTGTGTGTGTTAAAAAATAAAATATGATATTTTAAATAGTGTTGGTATACAAAACAGTAGGTTGACAATAGAGATGTTCCGATACCCTTTTTCCCTTCCCTATACCGATTCCGATACCTGGACTCAGGGTATCGGCCGATACTGAGTACTGATCCGATACTTGGATGTGTACAGTATGTATACAGCTGCAATTCATACTAGCACTGTATGAATTGATAGAATTATTTTATGGTGTGTTTCAGACTTATCCCTTAATTAAACATGAACAAATACATACAGTGAACTAGAGTATTTTTATTATCTGACATACATTTCACAGCAATATATTATTTATCTTTCTTAAGTGAAAAAGAACTTAAAATGAAACCACACATAATACTGTAAACTAAAAAGGGTATTTTTATTTAAAGGTATTTAAATAAACGCCATTTCAATTTTGACCGCGGCTGGTCATACAGAAAAATAAACTCAATACATGTTGTTGGTTGTATTTATCGCTCGTTGACTGTCTTTTGAAAACATTTCTCTTTGTTTGAATGAAGCTTTCAGAGATTATTGATTCTGGTCCGGCTCATTCTTCTTTGTCCTTGCCTTTGTGTAATCGTGTTCTGCGGGGTGACGCGTCTTCAAATGCTTTAAGTTACTCGTGTTGAAGTTGCCGTTTTCCTGGCTGGTTGGTCCAGTCTGAAATACTGCTAAACAGCGGACATACTGCTAGCGCGCACGTTTTCTTCTTCGCTGCTCTAAACAGTGGTTGCTTGTGGCAACAGCACAACTTGCTGTGTCGCCACAAGCAACCACTGTTTAGAACAGCGAAGAAGAATTGATCTCCGATTTGCAGCGTTATGCAAAGCTGGCGTGCATAACTAGATATTGTTTTAGAAAATGGTATGGGATCGGTACATGGGTAGAAGTACTCGCCGATACCGATGCCAGCAATTTTATTGGTATCGGCGGCATTTCCGATACTAGTATCGGAATCGGAACAACTCTAGTTGACAACCCAGTTCCATTGTACTATAGAAGTCATTGCGAACAGAAACAATTTTCTTATCAACGTTATTCCAAGTATTTTCTGTGTTCCACAGTAAAAAGTAGTTGAAAAAAGTATTGCATACGTCACCAGAGAGAATACTGTGATATTTAATCCTTCCAATAAAAATTACAATGTCAAAATTCTTCGGTTCACCCAAAAATGAAAATTCTACCATCAAATATGGTAAATGGAAACTTGACAGTACATGC